>JAGSMP010000041.1:3005681-3606818 GCA_029286625.1 Parnassius orleans | reverse complement strand
GACAAAGTTGAAAGAAGGCTGTTAGTGTAGTTTTTGGTGGTGATGCAATTCTTTCTTGGAAATTTCTTTCGGTGAAATATACACGCTCTCCATTTTCTAAGTGCACAGCAAGGTGAGTAACTGTTGGGTGCCTTTCGTGTAAAGGGAAGCCAAGGAGACGCCACGCTGCCTCGTTACTGCTGACATAACGCCCTGCTTGAAAGGTCTGTACTTCATTAACGGGATTTGCCTCACTTTCACTCCTGAGATTAAATATTGCTTGGTCGCTTCCTTTATTTATGTACTTACAGATATACTTGATTGCGCGGACAGAGCTACATGCTTCTACATTAATGTGGGCATTAAACATTTTACATAGAATGGGCGAACACGGGACAATCCAGCTGTTATCTAAGGTTTCGAACGCTCCAGAGCGAGATTTGATTGTAACTTTCCTGCCACCATCTTCGGGAGCTCTGCGTCTGTATAAAGGGTAGCCATTGTCATTGTGCACTGTTTCTTTTAATAGCTGTTTAGGCAATTTCTTTGTACATTTTCCTTCTTTCATACATGGCGATATTGAATTTCGTGCTCCACATGGACCGTGAATCATATTTCGGACGATGGTATCATACAATTCTTTATCTTGCTCAGGATCCGGAATCTCGGCGCTTATTATGTCGTCTATTTGGCTGGGCGCAACTTCTCTTTAAGCCATACTAGAATGTGGGCATGCGGTAATCCTCTTTTGCCATTCAATTGAATACATGAAGCACTGCACTTCTCCGAAAATTTTCCTTTGTTAATTACATACATTAATTTTGTACTTTTAATCTAAATACTCTAGCAACTAAATCGTGTCTGTCAGTACTTTTTGGCCCGGCATTAGCTCCTCGGTTATTTCTTTCCATGTGGGATTGCAAGTAAAAGTAACAAAAGATCAGGTCTTCCGTAAGTTCGTACATAGGCGAATGCATCTTGTGTGTACTCATGTAGGTAGCAGGGACTGTTAACGAATGATGAGGGCAGAATTACCATTTTACCTAAATCTCTGGGGTTTACATTGGCGTCGCTAGAAACTGCATCTTGTAAATGTATATAAACAATACAACAGGTCTACCTCAATTTCTTCGTCACCCATAAAATATACTTGTAAAATTTATGCTGTTCGTTTTCAGCTGGAAAAGTGAACCTATTCTATGATAAATTTGCCCTTGCACCGTAAATGTAGGCGAAAATCCCGGCATTATTATTTCCCGGTCAACTCCGAAGGACGTCATTTGAAAGCATGAGTTATATTTCGGATCCTGTTTAAAAGCGCCGTGACTAATTAGCATCATATGAGAGAGAGTTTTCAAAGGTTCTTCTGGTTCCCCAAGTAACGGAAGAGACACACTTTGCCATTGAACAGCACATGCCTCCGGTCTCATCTTTCCATTTTAAAGCGCTGCAAAATCGACACGCCTTGGCCATCAGTCCGATAACAACTAACCTGTGATTTTTATAATCAATCAACGGATCATAATTGAATGCTGCGTCATTAAAACCGACCAATTGTTTCTTTGAAAATTTTGTCGACGTTCAGCTTGGAGCTGTGCATTTGCATCTCTTCGCGCCTGTGTCTGTTCTGGTGTTTCAGATGCCCTTATAGTAGATTGACGTTCAGCTTGCTCAATGAGTCTGTGTTGAGTTTCTTAACCAAATCAACAAAACCGATCCAAGAAAATACACAAATCCGAAAATGAAAGCCAATATAAATCCATTCAACCTTAACAAATCACAAAGCAAATAACAAACAACCGAAATCGAAAGCAGGTAGTCGAATAAGCTACGAAATATAAACAATTTAAGCGTATAGACATTTCGTTACCGCGTTTTAAAACCTAGTAACGACATCTAGCGGAATCAATTTAAACTATGTATACGTTAGTTAATAAGAACTCTCAAAAATATTTTCTTATAATTTTGCACAATTTTTCTTATTGTAATACCGATTCATTCATAACCACATATAAGAACTGTATTCATTTCCGTTCAATAAATATTACTAAGGCTTATTAATAAGGCTTACTAAGAACTGTTTCTACCATTGTTAAGTAATAGTTAAGGGTGAAAGCGTGACAGGTGGTGATAGTATTTCTGATCCATACTTATAATCACGCCTGTAACCTTTGCGGGGTAGGCAGAGCATCAACGGATTACTTAATATCGTCTGCGAGGTTAACGCCTATTCTGTGAACTACGATGCACCAAAACGTTTGAAGAAAATCAGCTGGTGAATTTTATGTTTTTATCGCTCTCTTCCGGTCCTGCGTGGAAAATACAGATCCATAAAATTTTTATTAATTTTGGTAAAAGGACATAATAATCCAGATATTCTGACCTTCTGTGTTCGTCCATCGTACCGTCGTCTGTCTTGTAGAATCACGGTGGCGCCACCGTGATTCTACAAGAATTTTGCAACATATTCGATTTTCCCACGGGAATGATATGTTTTCCGCTGAAAAAGTAGCCTATGTCACTCTACAGCCACCGAACTATCCCCATACAAATAATCATGCCATGCCGACGCTCAGTTGCGACGTGAAAGAAGGACAAACTTGTGCAACATATTCGATTTTCCCACGGAATGAGATGTTTTCCGCGAAAAGTAGCCTATGTCACCTACAGCCACCGAACTATCCCCATACAAAAATCATGCCATGTCGACGCTCTGTTGCGACGTGAAAGAAGGACAAACAAACAAACAAACAAACAAACACACTTTCGCATTTATAATATTAGTAAAGTATGGATTAATATGCGTGGCGCAAATGCCAGGCTTAAGTTATGTAATGATTCAAATATCTTTCGTCTAAAGCTTTCAGGGAGATAAGGCCTTGCATTACTAGTTGATATTTCTCAAAATATTGATTTCCCGACTCTTTGTGGTACATAATTTTTTTTTAATTTAACGTTGGTATTTTCGGGTAGTTTTTTTATATAACTGTCGCTTAATTGGGCCTCGGCTAACTCTGAGTAATCGATTATTTCCGGGTAATAAATTGTTTCAACTCGTGACAGCGCGTCAGATACTGGGTTCTCAGAACTCAATTTTTCCTGGCCAAAACTACTTTTTGCTAGGTTGATTGTTACCCCAAAGTCATCGAAACAATTAAAACCCTGGTCTAAGTGGGTTTCATGCTCATCCCTCGTAGAACTAGCAATAATTACGTTATCAATTTAACAAAAAACATTGTATAAGCCTTTTAACACCGTTTGGTCCATAAATCTTTGAAAAGTTTGTGCGGCATTGCAAAGTCCAAATGTCATGCGTGGGAATTCGAATAAGCCAAATGGCGTAATTGTTATTGTTTTTTCAATATCTGCCGGGTTAATTGCTATAAGTGGAATGCCGCATTCACATCAATATGCGAAAATATCTTTTTATTAGCCAGTAGGTAGGTAAAATCATGAATTCTAGGTATCGGATACCGATCCGGTTTAGTAATTGCATTTAACTTACGATAGTCTCCGCATGGTCGCAAATTGCCGTTTTTCTTTGGCACCACATGTAGTGGGCTAGCCCAAACACTCTTGGAAGGCCTGCATATTCCCATTTTTTGCATTATCCTAAATTCCTCTTTAACCTTTTTATATTTATCGGGTGGTAATGGGCGTGCCTTAGCATGCACAGGTGTAATACCGAATGACGAGGGATTTCCTTGAAAGAGACAGGTCTCGTAATATTAGGATACTTATGTAATAATTCCGTGAATTCATGGTTGCTGTCGACAGTTTTAATAGTGTTGCAGCTAATTATTGAGGCTATAACGTTTAAATTGGTTTCTTGGTCAATTAACCTACGAGACTTTATATCTACCAAAAGAACATGGTGACTAAAAAAATCTGCCCCCTTAAAATTGATTGTCGTACGTTAGCGACTACAAAATACCACCTAAATGCCCGTCTTAATCCTAAGTTTATAGTCAAAATTTTGGTGCCATACGTCTCGATAGTTGTACCATTAGCAGCATATAATTTATAATCGTTACATTTTGTATATGCGCAATTTATTACTAATTGGGATGACTGAAACTTTAGCGCCTGAATCTACTAAATACCTGAGTCCACTTGTTCTGTCTTCTACGCATAGGCGGTGTGAAGGTGTCACGGTGAAGGGGCCCGCAGTCGCCTGCACTGCTTCTAGTTTTCCGATTTCGCTTGTATCTTCTTCCACGCACATGGTTCTACGCAGTTGGTAGCTCGATGCCCATACTTATAGTGGTAGAACCATAGCCAGTCTGGATCATTACTGAAGCGTCGTCTCGGAGTCGTTCCTCGTCTGTAGCCTGATGTTGAACGAGGGCGGAAACGGCCTCGTTCCGATCCATACCACGCTTGTCTTCCACGTAATTGTACCACTTCAAGACGTAATTCCTCTAATTCAGCGACCAGATCCTTTCCTTTTGTGTTCGTTTTTTGTGTCACTATTTCCGCTAACTCAATGGGTCGTGTTGTTTCCATGATCTTGTCAGCTAACTCTGCCAGTTTGTCTAGTTGCGTAATCTCGGTTACAGTCAATACTGCTCTAACGGATGTAGGTAGATGTCCCGTCCACATCATTCGGAGTGTCTCGTCGGGTAATTTATTTCTTGCTAAATCCTTCATTTTTCTTAGTAATTTCGACGGTTTTTGGTCACCTAATTCCTTTTCAGATAATAACCTCCGGAATTGTTTGTTCTCGACTCCTCATAAACGGTCATGAGCCTGTTCTTCAGCATGTCATAGCACTTGGTTTCTGGAGGAGCTAGTAGCACGTCACTTGCTTGTTCCACATTGTCCTTGGTGAGTTTGGTCACGAGTAGGTTGAACTTGTATTCATCTGACAACTTTTGGTTTGCAACGACGGCTTCGAATTACACGAACCAGAGCCTGGGCTGGTCGCTCCAGAACATCTTGGAGGTCAGAAAGATTGCTGCCACTTTCGTAATTTCCGTACAGTCACTTTTAATTTGCACCGATTTAGCCATTATTGAGTCTAAAAGTATTTAATGTCAACCAAGTATTAATTAAAATCACCTACACCAATTCCTAAATGTAGGGGTCACCAGTGTGAGTTAGCCCTTATCGACGCCTACAGGTGTAGGTGCTAAATAATCCAAAGTCTATTCGAATATTACTGTATTTATTTCCACTCGGTAACAACCACCTATTCGTTCCGAGGCGAGGGGCTAACTGCCAGCCCGGCGTCGAACCGTTACAGAGTATTACAATATTGCAACGTAAGCCCTTACAAACCTGACACTGACCTGCAAATTGAAAAAAATGTAAGAAAATTTGAACTTCGCGGGCTACCCTGGCACTTTCACCTTAAGGCAGTTACAGGATAGTCCAGTTAAGTAGTCACAACCTCTCAAAGTCAACTACGAGATGCCACAATTAATAAATGTCAAAAGGAAGAGAGTTGACTGCTGTCCATCGTCCTCTTAAAATACTCCTTTAGTCGCCTTTTACAATAACCACGGGAATAGATGGGTTGTTCTATTCGTCAAGACTTTATTGATAAGTAATCTACACTTCTTATACCCAGAGAATATCTATTTTTGCGGATTTTCAGTAAGTATATCGGTTGTTTCAATATCGTTAATTAATACCAGTAACCGGCCCTAGTTCGGCCCTGGCCCAGGTTATGTTGCAGATATTGCTTATCAATGTGGCAGCGTGGGATGGATAAGCAACGCGTCAAATTTTGTCTATGTATGTGTCAGTGTGACAACAGATGACAGAACGAAATACTGTTTACGACTTGTCGCTTAGCAAAAAAAGGATAAAGAATCATGCCCACCTCTATAGATATAACTATGGATTAATGTTTGGTCTGCTACTCTATTATATGTCTGTGGGTCATACGCAGGCGTTCCCCAGTCCCCAGGGTTGCCAGAAATGTTCCGAAGGAAGCCGCGCGACCTCACGGAAATACCGCAAACTAATAAAAAAAACCGCCCAATATATTTGAATACAAATACTCTTTATTTATCGTTTTTTTTTTTGTACCTTATTAGAAAATATTAACGATAAATATATTATATATTACAATAAATAAAGTTTTTTTACACACATAAATAACAAAATATATATAAAGTTTTTATTAATTAAAAATGTAAAGATGTGAATAGTCCCTCTACGTTTTCTTCTTCTTCTTCTATAGTATTTGGCTCTTTTTTATCATAAATTGTAGAATTAAAATTTAGCATATCATCATCAGGCTAAAATTCAGTACGGCACACTCCATGCTCTTCTATACTCATCTTAATTCATAATATAGACGATTATAAAGGTATTTATGCGATTACGAAGCTTAGTTTTAGTAACGGTTACTCTTGAGAACACCCGCTCAACTGTAGCGTTACAACCGCATCAATTTTCATTTTAAACATATATATACTTATGATAAATAAGTATAGTATCGTAAATAAAAAATAACCCTCGAGCGACATCAACTTCATTAATGTAAGATATTTAAAAATCAAATAAAAATATATTGAAAGATTAAGCAAAGTACATGCGTATAAAGAATCATAACAACTGTTTAAAGAACACAAAATCGCCCAATAGAAATTTAGGCGCAAGATATATTCCAAAATCTCCCAATTTGTGGGAATCCGCCCAATCTGGCAACCCTGGCGTCAGTGGCGTAGAGTGCCTTAGAAGAGCCCTGTATCACAATTAATGGGGGCCCAAATGAAGGGTAAAGATTTTTCACAAAAGGAACAAAAACGCTCGCATTGAATTAAATAATTATGTATTGAGTATAAGCTATTCATCATCGTCATCATCATTACAGCCCTTCACAAGTCCACAGCTGAACATAGGTCTCCCTCAAGGAATGCCACAAAGCACGGTACTGAGTCACCTGCATCCATCGACTTCCTGCATGTCTTACCAGGTCGTCACTCCATCTAGTGGGCGGTCGCCCTAAAATTCGCCTACTGGTACGAGGCTGGCACTCAAGAACCTTTTTCCCCTTCGCTTGTCGGTTCTTCGAGCTATATGGCCGGCCCATTGCCATTTCAGCTTACTAATCAGTCTATGTCGGTCACTCTGATTCTACTGCGGATATCCTGATTTCTAAGTTTATCACGCAAATAAACCCCGAGCATAGCCCTCTCCATAACTCTCTGAGCGATCTTGAGCGTCCTCATACGGCCAGTAGTGTAGGACCATGTCTCAGATCCATAGGTCATCACTGGCAACACGCAATGGTTGTACAATCTCGTTTTCAGGTTTTGAGGTGTACCTGACAAGAAGATGTGTCGTAATTCCCCGAAAGCTGGCCAGCCGAGTTGAATCCGTCGATTGACCACTCGGTCGAATTTGGACTTAACTAGTCGGACTATTTGTCCCAGGTAAACATACTTGTCAACAACTTCGAACTTAGTGCTCCCAACAACTACCGGCATAGATGTCACATGAACATTACACATGATCTTTGTTTTGTCCATGTTCATCTTAAGACCTATCCGTTGGGACACCATTGAGGTCATTGAGCATAATGCTTAGGTCCTCCAGCGATTCTGCCATATGTAATATATCGTCGGCAAATCGAAGGTGAGTGATGTACTCGCCATTGATGTTAATACCGGATCCTTTCCAGTTCAGTAGCTTAAAACGTCTTCCAATGCAGCGGTGAAGAGTTTTGGGGATATAACGTCACCCTGTCTTACACCTCTGCAGTTGGATAGGTTTCTACTCTGGTTCTGTACCGGATAGTCATCGTAGCACTACTGTACAAACATCAGCACTCGATATACCGTCGTAAACTTGGCACCGCTGAAGGAACTGTAGCACCGCCCAAATTTCGACGGAATCAAAGGCTTTCTCAGTCCACATACGCAAGACATAGTGGCAGATTGTACTCTTCGGTCTTCTGTACAATTTTCCAAGGGTATGTATGACGCCCATTACACAGTAGGTTTTGCTGTCAGTTTTACAACAATCACGGTTGTGATTGTCGAACCTACCGTGTAATGCGTTGATTGACGGTTGCATGAAATTGATTGACAAATATTTGATATTTTGATTTTTACGTCAATCAACTATCAGTCACGAATTTTGATTGAACGTGCTGGCCATTCGTCAATCACGCGTCAGTCAATATTAGACAGCAATGGAGGCGGACGCAGAATATATTGAAAAGGCGGCTCCACGCGCTCGCGCAGCCTGTCGCCACCCCGCCAAATGTGCTTTAGCCAGAAAAGATTTTATTTTAAATTTTGAGGCTCTCCCGAGTTGTGGGACACGAAAAACCCATGGTATACGAATAAATATAAAAGGTAAACTTCTTTTTCGTCCTAAAGCTAATTAAATAAATAAATGCGTTTCAAATAAAGCCGCGTATTTTTTTTATAACTGGCTTTACGGCTCTGGGTTCTAGCCCTTCTGAGCCTGAAATTACAATGTATTAATTATCCTTCATAGTACTCTGCTTCACAATATGTTGATACGACACATTGTGCAGCCCTTGGGAGATTTTGACGGCAACTTGAGCCAGCAGACAGCTGACAGTTGGCGATGGTATCTCAAGGCGACTAAACAGACAGACACCTTATCTTGAGAATCACATCACCATCAGAGCATTTGTTTCACCGTTTCCACTAATAGTTCACGTGTGCAGACATTTAATACACAAAATCGCACCACTTTTACATATCAAAGTCCACTACAAACCATTATTTAAACAATAATACAGGAGCAGCAAACCGCCGCCGGTCAAGTTCCCGCCAAAACTGCTAAAACCGCGTACCTATCGATTATGCGCTCCAAGAGGTCGAACATTGGACCAGCCGCGCGAAATGGATACCGCTTTGGTACGCGCCAAATTGTTCGTTGGAACGATCAAACGTGGAGCGGGCCGCTCTATCTGGTAGTTTTGGCGCGCGCCAGGAGTGCGTAATCGATACGCGGCTTTTAAGAAGCACATCGCTTTGATATTTGAATTAACGTAAAAGTAGCGTTAGCAACGTTAAATTTTTTTTTTCATAAATTAAAATAGGTAAAATGATATTAAATATTACAATTTTTCCTATTCGTTTTTTTTCTTTTTCTTTTCAAGATATCAAATGATAGTTAAATGGTGAATCTTAAATGAACTTAGTTTAATAGGTAAGTATGTGTATTATTTACCAAACATCGCTACCAAAATTAAAGGTAAGATTTGATTGCAGAAATGAAAACTTGGCAAGTTGATCCAACTACCGCCGAGAATTTAAAAAATTATAACATCTAAGCTTAGTAATAATTTGCATAGTCTTTATCCTCTTTTGAAACCCGTATGTCAGTCAATAAGTTAATATGGGTATAGAAAACCTTTTAAAGCCAGTCTTTACCCAGCGCTTACGTTTTTATTAACAAAATTGCAATCAAAATTACAGCACAGGCCTTTTCTTATGAATATCCATCTTTTCCCTCTGAAATTTTGGGCTTGACTGACGATCAGTCAGAATGAGCGTGTAATGTCGAAATTATTCCATCATTCAAACATCAATCATGATTGATCGAACTGATTGACGCTTGCCTAGGCGTGTAATGGCCGCTTATGTGTTCTATGGTACTAAAGCCTTTCGGAAACCGGCTTGTTGAGAGGCTGAAAGTCGTCGAGTCTGCGTGCGAGACGATTCTCAATGACTCTCGAAAACAGCACGTAGACGCGGCTCAGAAGGTAAATCGGTCTGTAGTTCTGCAAGATAGCGTTGTGGCCTTTCTTGAAGAACAAGAGCACCGCACTTCTGCTCCACGCCTCCGGAGTTGTCCCACCATGGAGGACGGAATCAAAGAGCTTCTGAAGGATTTCTACAGGTTTTCCCGCTTGAAGCTCCGCTGTAATTCCATCCTCGCCTGGGGCCTTGCCGTTTTTAAGGTGCTGTAGAGCTATTCTAATCTCGCTCAGACTGACGTCCGGGATATCTTCGGAATAGTGTCAGATAAGACTCGCTCTTGGATCGTTACTCACACTTGCGTGTGGCTCCAACGATGACGTGTACTGCTGCCCATAGAACCTCTCAATCTCAGGTGACCCGGAAACGATGATGCCACACTCGGTCTTCAGCTTTGATAGTTGGCTCTTTCTAGCAGACAGATTTCTGGCAAAGACTTTGGAAACTTAATTCCGCTCGATCGCTTCTTCAATACGAGCTGTATTGAAGTTGCGTAAGTCCCGCCCATTCATTTGGAGATCTATCTGTTCAGTTGCCTGTATGCTGTCAAATCTGTTGAAGACAGCAGCTTCTTTTCCCATCTAACAGCCATGAGATTAAGAGTGTGATCGGAGAGTTTTTGTTTTTGCAGAACTTAGCTCTGACCGCATGGGCAGTTTCCACGAGCTTGTCATTCATATCGTCCACTGCATTGCAGTCTTCTAGGCACTGAAAACGGTTTTGTTACTCGAGCTGAAAGGTTTCGGCAGTTTGGATTAGAGCACGAGGAGGACGGAGCGTTGACTTCATTAGACGAGACCTCTCCAACTTAACGTTTAGGTTCAGTGTGCCTCAAACCATTCGGTGATCGCTACCAGTTTTCACCCTCGCGATCACTGAGACATCACTGAACAGTTGCCGTCTAGTCGTCATAATGAAGTCAAACTCATTTTATATCGAATTGTCGGGGCTCGACCAGGTCCACTTCTTGTGGGGCCGCTTCTGGAAGAAGAGTTCATAAAGAGACCTCTTTCTCCATGAAATTGGCCAGCTGCCCCTTGGGTTCCGTTGCCTATTCCGAATTTTTCTATTTCTACCTTCAGCTCACTCTTCTTGTGCCTAGTTTTTCGTTAATGTCTCCATTAACAGTATAGTGGTTTTGGAGGAATGCATGCCTTTAAAGATATCCTCATACATTTCCTCCACCTCCTCATCAGGATGTGCCGAGGTTGGTGCGTAAACCTGTATGCTCTTCAACGAATACCGTTTAGTGATTCTAAGTATAAGGTACGCAAACCTCGTCGGTCGACACACTCACAATCTTTACAACATTGTTAACGAGAGACTTGTGGACGATAAATCCGACACCTCCTTGGGACAGATGGTCGCCCTCCCGGTGATATAACAAGTTGCCGGATTCGAGGATTACCGTGTCCTCCCCCTCTCTTCGGACCTCGGATAATCATATAATATGCCAGCGTAACTTGTCTATCTCTTCTTCCAGCTCCAGGATCTTCTTGTCAGGGTATGTGCGTTGTATGGTGCTAGGTCGAGTCGTCTTAGGTGGCAACCGAACCTTCACCAGAGATTCTTAGCACCCCTGCCCCGCCGTTACAATGGTCGCCACTGTAGCCAGGAATAGCAGAGCCACCTGGGTCTGGGGGCCGTTTCTTCGTAACTTCATTATGGTGGGATGTTTGCCATAGTTGCCACGCTTGGCAAGCGGGTTGGCAAGCGGGTTGGCAACCGCAGTTTTTTTTATTGTACTATTGCTGTTATCAGGAAGATGCTGCTGCCCATCTCCTGCCTGTTTCCCACTGTCGCCTCTTACGACACCCACGGGAAGATATGAGGTAGTGGATATTCTTAACCACCACTACATGGCACTATAAGCTTTTACTTACATTTAATACTCCTAGGAATTAAACTAGCCAAACAATTCAAATCAAATATACACTTTTCTTGCCTTTTGTTCAGTGAACTTATTTATTATATCATATCATTTATAGCTGAAGACGATTTCATTTTTTTTTAATTTTCTGCCACTATAGACAATAGTGACAAGTCTGATAGCCTTTCCTGTTCCATAGAAGTCCTTTGAAGTTTTGCTTAATACACGTTCGGGGCCCCTGTAGCCCGGGGCCCCGTATCATTGATACAACTGATACGGCCGTAGCTACGCCCCTTCCTGGCGTTCCCCTATGCCACAGAATAAATAATAGCACAGAATAAATAATAGTACTACGTACAGAAGTTGCACTCCTTTGATGTTGACTGCTTGCCGACGTTTTAATAGCCTACATAGTGATTATTAATCAGATAAATCGCGCACGCAAGCTAAATAAAACTTTATCGCTGCGCGCGAGTGTCCGTATTACTTTGCATCTTTTCCCCTTCCTACGTCACGGCGGACTTTCCGTGGTAACTAAAGGCTGTCAATAAAGATTAAAAATACATTACGAAATGGTAAGTTACTTAGGTAAAGTACCTATTCTGACTATGATCGACTGACCATTTTCGCTAACATGTCCATCGCTGTGATGCCCAACGTATGCAACTTGCAAGGAAATTGTCGGGAATCGCGATGCTTGGCTCGTAAAAATAGGCAGATAGTGTAAACAACAAATAAACCCGAAATACGATTCCTAACAGAAATGTGATCGTATTCTACTTAGTTATATCGCCTCAATCCGTCCCTGGCTCAATATTCCAAACAGCCACATCAGCATATGCGTGAGAACTCGAGTGAATTTAAGTAATGTAAGACGAACAACCTACATTAATATTAATTCATTCCGTAACTAACCACTTTCGAAAGAACATTAAATCATTTTATACTTTAAATTGTGTTTTAAAAAGACTGTCGAGGTTCGTTGCAATTTAGTGGCGCAGCCGGTAGGATATCCGTATATATTCTGCTGTTGTGCTAACGCCTTCGGACCCCAAAATCGGTTTAAGCGTCAGTATAGCAGTCAGGTTCGGATATCCTCGAACCAAACAAATAACTCGCGACGCGCGCGCTATCGTTTCCAAATCAATCGATTACGCGCATTGGACCATCGGCAGTATCGAAGTGGTCAGAATCAACTGGAGGACATGGGATTGAACATACTGTGAGTAAACTTTTCACTTCCTGTTTACATTTATCCCATTCTTTTCCGCATTTTCCGAACTAAAATCGTCAGGCCATATTATTTTTAATTATCTGATTTTGTTGGCACAAAATAGGCTGATAATATACTTGTTAATAGTTTAAGTTAGATTAATAAGATAGTTTAAATAAAATGGCAGTAACTGTTATTCCAGCACACATTTTAGATTTAATTCCTAGATACGATGGAGATGAAAAATTGCTCAATTTATTCATTTCAAAATGTGAATACGTTTTATTAAATTCAGGAGGCGACAATTCCGATTCAAAATTTATATAGATTCCATGCTATAAGTAGTAAGCTTAGTGGTAGAGCTGCGACTCTGCTTAGTGATAACCCTAGTTTAAGTGCGTGGGAAGATTTGAAAGAAATTTTGACCCAGCATTTCGGCGACCCCCGTTCAGAGGAATGTATTGCTATCGAGCTAGAATCTCTAAAAATCAAACAAGGAGAGTCATTTATTCAGTTTTGTACTAGAATACAAAAAAAAGTTCTTTATTTGCTAAAGTCCAAAGACATTGTGATGAAGGAATAAAGGCAGCCAAAATGATTATTTATAATAATACCGCCTTGAACGTATTTTTGTACAATTTGCCCGAAGACCTTATTAGAATTGTCCGACTCAAAGGCTGTTCTACTTTGGAGATCGCTTTAAGTATAGTCACAGAAGAAATTAACTTCTTAGCTCAGTATAACGCCAAAACAATAAAGCCAAACCAGTTCAACAATTAGCTCTGCAAAGTTTCGTGAGACCAACTGCATTTATAAATTCAAATTTGACACCAAACAGTAATAATAATAGTAGTAATTTCAAGTTTGGTGTACCCAATAACCAGATAGGATATAGGCCTAATTTGCACACGAATAAATTCACGGCCCCTCAGCAAGGCTACCATTTTGCATCACCACAAAATTCAATGCCACGTAATTTCAATAATCAATTTACCCAACAACCACGAGCACCATTCCAAGTTGGTGGATTTAAATTTGGCATTCCCCAACATCAAGCTCAAAAATACGGTGTGCAGAATCAACAACAGCCTAACCAATTTAAATATGGCTTTCAACAGCCTAATCAATTCAAATGCGGCTTTCAACAACAGCCTAATCAATTTAAATATGACATGCAACAGCAACCCAATCAATTCAAATTAGGCATACAAAATCAACCGCCCAAAACGTTTACGACACTGACGTATCTATGCGTACCGCACCAATTAGGCAAAACATGACGACGAATGATTTGTTCTTTAGCGAGGAACCTTCAACGTCATGTCAAGATTTCTCTCACGATAATACTGACGGTTACTACTACGACCACTATGATGGTTTGACAGAAGACCCTTCATTTGAAGGTCAGTACCTAGAAAATTCTAATGAAATTAATATGAAGATAATGGTATCTGAAAATTTTCCGATAGTAGCCTTCGAAAGCCCTCCGAAATGATCCATCTCAATTATTGTGATAGCATTTTAAAATTACCTCATATACTAATTCCGAAATAAATTCGAAATTTTAATAGAAACCGGAAGCAGTAGATCCTTTATTAGTCCCCAAGGCTGATCAATATTTTGGTGAATTTAAATACAATGAACCTTTCACAGTTGTGGTACTCATGCGCAAAGCAGGCACGATGAAATAATTTTATACCGCTTTTAAAAATTCAAAATTACTCTTCCACATAAATTTTATATACGATGTGGACTGTAGATACGACGGCCTTATTGGTCAGATTTATTAAAAATTGGCAGCTAATATCGACATGAACCCCAAATTTTACGAACACCTAATACTGAAATTCCAATAATTTATAATCCACCTTATGAAATTAATTTAGAACCAAGATCAGAAACACGATTAAAAATACCTACCAACTTACAAAACGGAGACGCGATCATTAATTTTACCCAATTTAGTGAGGGAGTTCATATGTGCCCTTATCAAGTGTGATAACTTTGCCGAAACCATTATTCAAAACGTGTCCAATGAAAAGCTAATATTAAATTTATAGAACCGTTTAATGTAACTGTATTAGAAAATAATGCGTGTGCCATAAATGAGATAAATTCCGATTGCGAGATAGATGAGATTTTAAAAGAAAATTTAATTAAACTACGATTAGATCATACAAATGAAGAAGAACGGAAAGCTATAACTAAATGATGCTATGAATACCGCGACATATTTTATAGTGAGAAAATTCTGCAGATCCTATATATATCAGACCGTATCGCCATCCACCTTCCCAAAATGAGGAAGTACAAAGACAAGTAGACAAACTTCTTCAAGATAACGTAATCCAAAATTTCACTCACCTTGAGCGCACCGGTTCACTTAGTCCCAAAAACTAGATGCACCCGGCAGCCTAAATTTAGAATGGTTATAGATTATCGGCGATTAAATGAGAATACAATAGACGATAAATACCGTTACCTAATATAACTGACCTTTTGATAAGTTAGGCAAGTCACTTCTGCCTAACTTATCAAAACTTGGCAAGTGGCTACCACCAACTAGTTAATGAAGCTGATAGGCCAAAGACAGCTTTCACAACTCAATCCGATCACTATGAATTCAAACGCATGCCGTTTGGATTAAAGACAGCTCCTGCAACTTTCCAGCGAGCAATGGATAATATCTTAAGAGGCCTCCAAGGTCTCCATTGCTTAGTGTACCTCGATGACATAATTGTGTATTCGGCAAGTCTTCAGGAACATATTGAAAAATTAAGGAATATTTTTGATCGTCTCAGAGAAACCAATTTAAAAGTCACGTTAGTAAGTGTGAATTCTGAGAAAAGAAGTTCTATATCTAGGTCACACTATTACAAAAGAGGGTTTGAAACCAAATGACGAAAAATTAAAGCAGTACTAAAATATCCATTACCGCGTACAGCCACGGAAATAAAAGTTTTCTCGGATTAGTAGGGTATTACAGAAAATTTATTAAAGACTTCGCTAAACTTACAACCGCTAACCTCTGCCCTGAAAAACAAAATTGAAATTACGAAAGAATATATAGACGCATTTGAAAGATGTAAAGAGCTTTAACAAACGCCCCACTTTTACAATATCCTGATTTTCGATGCGTCGAACTTTGCTCTCGGTGCAGTTCTGTCGCAGGGACCTATCGGTAGTGATAAGCTATAGCCTTTGCAAGTCGTACGTTGAACGATGCTGAAACGAAATACAGCACAGTAGAAAAGAACTTTTAAATCGTTTGGGCAGTCAACATTTCGCCCTTACTTATATGGAAAAAATTACAATTTGCACCGATCATCGCCCTTAGCCTGGTTAAATTCCATTAATGAACCGAATAGCAAACTTACTAGATGGAAGTTACGCCTATCGGAATTTGATTATGAAATAGTGTATAAAACGGAAACAAAATTGTAACGCTGATGCTTTATCTAGAATTAAGATTAACGCCTTAACTGATAACGATGATGTTTCGATGCAAGTGAATATAGACAAAACGAAAAAACTTCAACGCCAGTTGAGCAATGTAGTCTCTAAAATTGTAAAGCTAGTTGATTCGAATCAGGCGGAGGACTTAGTAACAGTATCATCCGATTCGGAAACGTTGAGTATCCCTCTTCACATAGTAGACAACTCCATATCCAATACCATCTCCAAATAGTAGCACTGCCACAGCTTCTGAAGGACATAGTAGTAACAATACAGTACATTCGGCTAAAGACATAGATACAGCAGGAATCCTAATTCTTCAGGAAGCGATTGATGCGAAACCAAATCAAATACTCGTTCATACCTGGAACAGAAATGAATGTTCAGTTAAAACTTGTCTAGGATAAACAAAACATATTGAAGTTCACTTACCATTAGACAATTTGGACTAAAAAAAATCCTGAAAGAGTATATTAGGCCTAAAATTTAATTTTTCTTTTATTTCGAAGATGTCATACACCGCAAGCAGTTTTCGGAAGTCACAACGCAATTATTCAAAAAGGATAGTGTTAAATTTTATGAATGTACAAAGAGGATAGTCTATGTAGAAGATGAAAATGAGCAACGCGAAATAGTTCTTAAATATCATTTAGGTAAAAATTGCCATAGAGGCATTAGGGAAACATTAGTACATTTGAGGCGAACGTTTTATTGGAACAATATGGAACAAACGGTAGCGAGCATCATAAACTCATGTGAGGTTTGCAAGAAAATGAAGTATGACCGTAAACCCCTAAAACCTCAACTTCAATTGACTCAAACCCAGTCTAAACCATTCCAAGAAATTTTCATTGATACGAAATAGAAGGTAAGTATTTTCTAACCTTGATAGACGCGTTTAGCAAATTAGGTCAAGCAATTGAAATTAATAGTAGGTCTACCCCGGAAGTAATAAGAGCTTTAATAAAGTATTTTTCATTTTACGGAATTCCATCCAAAATTAGTTCAGATCCCGGTATGGAATTTAATAATGTACTCTTAAAGGAAATGCTAACATTATACAAAATCAATTTACACATTGGTACTGCGCACAACCCCAACTCTATGGGACTTATCGAAAGGTTCCATTCAACTATTACTGAAATTTACATCGAATAAATACGAACATAAAATTACAGACGCGGCGTCAGTGATGACATATGTTATGTCATACAATCATTTAATTCATTCTTCGACAGATCTCACGCCTTTTGAAGTAGTATTCGGATACACCGAATCCAATAGTACATTTGCTATTAATTTCGATAAGCATTCACACAGCAGTTAGTAAAGGATCACGCTAAAAGGACCAAATATTTATATGAATATCTTACGGATAAAATAATTGACTAAAAGTTGACGGTGAGAAAACACGCAGGCGAATCGCAGTTCGATATAGATGTAGGTGATACTGTGTTCATAAAAGGTGTTAATACTAGACGGGGCAAAGATAAACCACGTTACCAAAAGGCTCATGCCATCGGTGCTATAAAAAGAAATGTAGTTCCCGTTGAAACCAATAAACGTATTACTAATGTTCCTATTAAAGACATAAAACGTCCTTCGCAGATTATTTCTACTGGTGATCCGAACGATGGCAATCCAGGCCCTTCATCAGCTTCGCATTGACAAGAATCCGGGATTGTTACCTGTTGACGAAGGTCAAGCATTCGTTAATTATGATAATTGGATAGTTATTAAGATATTAGATTTAAATTTAATTTACGATGAATTAGAATCAAGTATGCATAGATATGGGTTACTTAAAAAGCATGTTCAAAGTTGTTTCGATACTAAACCATTTGATTCAGATTGTACTACCGTACACTATCAAACCGATTATACTATGAATATTACCATCGACAAATTTAAACAATTAATTCCTTCAATACGAACCAAAAGAGGTGTCCTTGATCCGGTATGCTCTTTGATAAAAGCCATCACAGGTAACTTAGATAATAACGACGCTCTTAGATATGAGAAATTAATAAATAAGCTACATACGGAACAAAACGCGATTAAAATAAAATGACAATAGTTTTCGAAATGGTGGCTCCTTTACATCCATTGCAAATTCTACTAAAAGCAATTTTATGAGTAGAAGATAATATTCAAAACATTATTCAAGCTTTAAACAACCTGATTTTCGACAAACGATTACCAAACTCATTCACCTTTATAATATCTTCCTTGATAATTTTCATAATTTATATTTCCATTTGAATGAAATCGAAACAGCCATTGCTTTTAGTAAAATTAATGTACTACACCAGTCAATAATTGGTACAGAAGAACTTATAATATTGTTAAAGGAAATAGAACAAACTGACAAATTAGTGTTTCCTGTCACTTATGAAAATATTGTAAAATTAGAAAGATGTATCGAGATAAAAGCCTATATAAAACAGAATCAGATAAAGTTTATTATGAGTATTCCACTTATTAGAAATGAAATTTTAACTATTATAAATTAGTTCCCTACCTGTATTACATAATGGCCAGACGACTCTCATCCTTCCTAAAAACCGTACCTACTTGTGAAAGGGTCGAAAGCAACACCGCTCTCTCAGTCATGTCGCGAGGTTGACGAACGTCGATTCCTGTGTCATGAGAACGATATACAATTCTTCACCAATGACAACTGTGTCGTAGAAATCATGCAGTTTCACAGAAATATCTCAAGTTGTCACCCGATCCCTGTCACCCTTGAACATGTGAAGATCTACCTCATACAACCAAATCGCCGGATAGTTTACTCAAATACTGAAACAGCTATGACTAAATTCTGCGACAGTGAAGTGAAGAGATTCTACTAGGAACCTACTCTTAACTATGGATGATAACTGCAAGGTGAAAATCAAAGGATACGAACTGAAAAGACATCAGACTCAAGGTAAAGAAATAACCTACCTAAGACAGCCAGTAATAAATTTACCAAAGATAATACTCAACCCGTCAAGTACTCTGAAGAAGCCTATGAATCTCGATGGAGTTAATATAGCAGACGTACAGTTCCTGAATCTATTACTGCAGAAGAGTAAGGAGAAATTAGTGACAGTGAGTTAAGTGAAATGAAAAAGTGAAATTACTAATAAAAGTGTTAGTTTAATCAACATTATAATCTTAGTTATTATATTAATTATTTTAAGTATTATTTTTAAACATAAATTAATTGATATTTGAAAATCTGGAAAATTCGAGATAATCCTGAGGATAATCCTGAACTTGTGGAGGGAGGAGTTATATCGCCTCAATCCGTCCATGGCTCAATATTCCAAACAGCCACATCAGCATATGCGTGAGAACTCGAGTGATAATTTAAGTAATGTAAGACGAACAACCTATCCGGTGACGATATGATAATTGTACTAGACTTATTCTAACATTAATATTAATTAATTCTGTAACTAACCACTTTCGAAAGAACATTAAATCATTTTATACTTTAAATTGTGTTTTTAAAAAGACTGTCGAGGTTCGTCGCAATTTAAGTACTTAGTTACAAATTGTAAACAAAGTTTTAAATTCAGTATTTTGTGTTATTATAACTTAAAATATTTTTATTATAAAGACAAGTATATGTAGGTATGTAAGTAGGTACTTGGGTAGTGAAGTAAATTTCAACTAAGTTTTGTAATAAAGTACTTAGGTAGGTATTCCTTCTGTAGTTAAATTATTACTTAATTTTTTGCGCTATAAGTCTAATAAAAATGAACCTATCTATATAATGACGCCTATCTAACAAAAATGAAATAAATTCACCTTTCATTATCCTTCGCTAACTTAAAAATGATATATCTGAATCCTTTAATTGCTCATTAACATCCATACCCACAACAATTATAGTAGGAACGACGTTTTGCTATTATAATTTATCAAATAGATAGGTGTATATATATATATATATTATTCTTAAATTACATTAAAACTTTTTAACTATTTTATCCTCAACTCTGATTTTTCATTCCGTAGAATTCTGACATTTGATAAGTGTTGCTACTAAAAACTTCTCCACCGAAAAGGGACAAATTTGACCCATTTGAGGGCAATAAAAATAAAATGCTACGTATTTTTATGTTTTACCTACAAAAGGTTCTAGTTTGTCCATCATATCGCTGATTTTTTTTGTACTCATGAATAAGTTGTCTTACGAAAATGATATTGATAGTAATATATAATGTGAAGCTTCTGTGAGAATACCTATTTCCTGAAATTCTCTCGAAGAGATTAGCGCGGTTTTAATTGTAAATTGCACGTATTGCCCTTTTCTGTAATACAAGAAAATTCTCAAAACAGTAATAGACATGTTGTTTTATTAATTTGTTACAAGGAATACACATGTTGTTTTAAACTATACAATACTTTTGTTTTTCCTTAAAATTTTCACATGCATCAGGTGACAAACCTATCAAAATAGGTATACATTTTCGACGTTGTTAGGAAGCTTCTCCTCTGGTCCTTACTCCTTACTCTGTGGTTGTAAGGTGAGCGATCTTTACCTATTTATTGAAATGAATAGTTCTTTAGAATCGTTGTAATTTTAAACTCAATGAAACGAAAAATCGATACTAAAAGAGACAAACGTATACGTCTATATGATTTAGTCTACGAGAGAATGGGATAGAATACAGTGTAGTAGGCGACAATAACCTAATGGCAGGGTGCGGACAGTGAACTCAAAGGTTGTGGATTGTAATCCGCCATTCTACAACTGTCGTGAACCGCTGTAAAACAAGCATTTTACGTTGATTAAAGGGAATATTAGTAACGTTAATAGCATTACAAGTAATTAAAAACATTGTGTTTTTCCTATTATCTCGGTCTCGTCTTTGTGCGGTGCTTAAAGATAGATAACATATATTTTAATTGGCGCTACGACAAAGTTTTATTCGAAAGAAAATAACCTATTGATTTATTACATTAAATTTAGGCTCTACATGTCTATAAATAAGGATTGTAACATTTGTTTGCTATAAATTTAAACTGTTATCGTATATTTTAAGCCGAACTTGTGGTTGAAAATTATCAAATATATTAAAATAATATTCATACTTTAGTTACTATAAGGTACTCGTGTCAATTGTTGAAATTGAAATTGAGTCTGTTTAGCATTTAATGTAATATATTATGTAAAATAAAATTTAAAATAATTTTAAACTTGATAACAATATTATAATAAATAAACCCTACAATTATCCTACTCTTGATATTCTGCATTCGTCGCATTCTCGAAGTTTAGATTTCTGAAGGTTTCACTTCTACCACGTGCGACCCACACATGTTTTTTTATAAACTACATAGGTGCAGTTTAAATATTTTTATATATACTCCAAATCCGTAGGCTGGGGAGGGGGTAATTAAACTTCATTTCTTGATGTTGGTAAAGTAGCTTGGCGCCCTTTAAGTTACAGAATACAAAGGTTTGAAATTCCGCAAAAAAGTTTTATATGGGCTCCCAACGTGGTGTTTAGAGTTCATGTATAAACACGTGTTTCCTTTTTTAGTATGTTGGCATTCTTTCTCGGTAGAGAGTAATTGTGCTCTGTGACTAAGGAAGTCCCGCCTCTAAACCTAGTCATTATACACTCTTTGTTGACAATTAACAAATTTGTTTTTTTTTTACTTTTGCACTTAATATTGCATTTTATGAATTTTAACGATGGTGCAAATATATACAAGCAGGGTGCAGTTTTTCATATTACAAAAGCACCCAATTCTAATTATTTGAAGTTATATCGATCTTATAAGGTGAGCAATCTTTACCTATTTTTTATTTATAAACTACATGGGTGCAATTTAAATAATTAATATTTTTGAGATGTGCTATTTAAAATACGCCTGTAAGTATTTTTATTTTATATATACTCCAAATTGTAGGCTGGGGTAGGGGTATGACTGCGCTAGCACTGCTTATTAGTTTATGCTCTATGACTTTGTAAAATAAAACATTTTTCATAGACTTAGAACGTAGACAGAGAATCCAATAGACGGCGGGATCATGTAACCACTATTCTGCCTTTCATTCACGCATCACAGTGCTGCCATTTTGGCAATGTTGCCCATAAAATAGGGAGTTTTTTTTGAAGCGTGAGTCAGTAATTCTAGGCCACTTTATTCACATGTTATTAGGATAGGATAACTAAAGCAAATAAAACAAGTAGGTAATATTAATAACAAATAGGTAATATTAATAACATATATTAAAACACATTTATTTGTCAATAAAATCATAATAATTACACTTATAGGTCTTAGTAATTCCAATTTAATTATTATTGTCCTTGAAATAAAACTTATTTAGTATGAATATTCCTAATATTTTCGACGGACTCGCTAATTTTTGTGGTTTCATGATGTATTCTTATTTCAAAATATCTTAAAGCAACAGCTTTAATGAGAAGCATTCCGTGATTGGCAATATAAGGAAATCTTTATAGACGGATTGATCGAGTTAAGTAGATTGTCATCTTCTTCGTTAACAAGAGATTTGGCCTTCAACTCTTCGAGAATTTGTTCCAGATTTGCCATTTTTATTTTTGACGTCTTTCTGACGAAGCGCACCATGCGCACTTCGTCAGATAACAAGGCGTCAATCTCTTCTCCGACAGATTTTGCTGCTGTTTCAATCTTGGTAAGACTTCTTGGCGTACCCAGTAGCTGAAATAGAAAGTTAAAATGTTTTAATCCATTAAATCTATTAGCGGCCGTTATTGATCTCAAACAATAGATTTTCAATTGTGTTTATAATGTTACATATCACCTATACCATATTCAGCAAAGTAAAATACAAAATGTAAACAAGGAAATAAATTACTCAAAAACAACGACAATAACATACGCTACTATACAGTCTCTGGTTTTAGTATTTAATCCATTAGCCCACTTGTATGACAGCTAGGTACTACCAGTTTTTGTAACTGGCACAACACAATCTTTTAAAAACTTTAAATCTAGTAGTTTCATAACCACATCATCAATTTGATACCCATAGTAATTTTACTTCCTCCTGGAATAATATCATATATTCTCAATATTTTAGCATTCAATTAAAATTTAACAGTATGTTATTACATGATAACTATAACTTTTATATTAATTCTTATCACTATTACTAGTGTTTAGTTAGCAAGGCAATGAAAATTAAAGGCGCACCTTATTTGGGTGTTCCATCACTAAATCATCACGCTCAGGTCCTTCTATGTTTGCAACATCCTCCTGGAAAAATGTTATATTTTCAATTTTCTTCTATATATTCAGTGTAAAAGAAATAATGTCTTTTAAATTCCCTTTATCCTATCATAATCCATCGTATTATAACTTACACACTTTAGTTAACACATTCATTGTCCGATTTTCAGACACAATAGTAAGACAATACCAATGACCCACATGTAGTACGGAAGAATTTTACCCTTTCGCTGAAAGGGTTAAATTCAAATCAAAAGCAAGTCCATCTACTACATAAAAACACAGTTAGAAGATTTAAAATACGACCATATTTAAGCATACAAACCTTTATTGTATAAAGTGTTGGTACAGCATTACGAAACAATTCAGTTCTTGTCCTTTTTCAGACTGATAAATTCTTTTCAAAGTGCATGGAGCAAAGTCTTTAGTAGGCTCCCAATTTTCTTACGGTTGCTAAAACCCATTTATTTTATTTACGAATCAATTGGGAAACTGGCAATTAAAAACATCAAGATGAACAAATTTAAATGACATATAAGCACAGATATATTAACGCAATGGTAAATATGTAGTATAATAAAATCTCGCCGTAATTGTAAGCGATGAGATTGTATCTGTAATTATAAACTTTAGCTGGCAACATAGGTTTGAGGTTATAATAACGCTAATAATGATAATATCATTATAATTTATAGAAAAAATGACTGTGAACATCGCTTTAATTAATACTTCCATGTAAATTGTGATTCAGAAAGTTATTTAAATATATATTCATGAAATAAGTTGACTTACGCGTGAAATGTAATGCCTTCAATTTTTCGTTCATTGCGGCTTTTCAGCCCATAACCCCAAACTATGATATGGTATAAAATCAAATAATTTTCTTACTTAAAACGTACAATTACCGAGTTTTATTTGCAAATAAATATTTAAACAAAATAATAAACATTGAAACACTCCATGTCATCTGCACTGTCTGCCACTAAATTTATGCCAAACAACTTGTTAGGTGGTACGGGAATAAGGAGAACAATATAGTAGCTATATCTCTTTCTTACAAGTGCTAATGTGATATATGCGTCCTTTGTTTTATGAATGAAATAAAACATATCACGCTGCCTATTGGATTCTGTCTACGACTTAGAATATACTGGCGTATAGACGACCTGACAGCCCGAAAACGCGTGACAAATTTTGATTTGTTATTGTGTACGTTAGGTAGTGATGTACATTTTACTTAAAAGGACTATCGAAAAATGATTGTTAAGGAAGCGGTAAAGAGATTTAAAAATAGTTATGTGCATAAAAGTGAATAAATTTCGTGCACTAAACTATTTTATTTAAAATTTACTGAATTTTTACCATGATAGTTCTAAAATAATTAAAATATTCAAATAACATGTTACCTGGAATAAGCTGCACCTACCTGCCGTTTCCATCATTCATAATCCATCACAGCCTATAACAATCCATTGCTCAACATAGGCCTCATAGATTGCCTCATAGGATATTTGTCATCGCTTAGCGAGCGGGTTGTCAACCACAATTTTTAATTATTTTGAGTTGTTATCAGGAAGATGCTGCTGCCCATCACCTGTTTCAGTTTTCCTCTGTCGCCTTTTACGACACTCATGGGACCATAGAATACTATAATACATACACAATAGAACGGGAGTGGGCGGTGCCCGTGTAGCCACTAAAATGTCAATTCACATTTATAAATGTCAACATCTCTTTGACGTCACAATCACTGTCCAATTTTTGTATCATGCGTTGCTAGGTGCAATTTATTTGAAAAATGCCGAATTGTGCGATAATTGCGTATCGGAAAACAGCCGGATGTAGAATTTGTATAGAAGTGGTATATCCTTCCAACAGTAAGTCGAAACTATTTATATTTTGTGAATACTAGAAACAAAAATAAAGAAATATTGTGCGCTAGCACTTCTAAGTTTGTGATTGATGTGTCAAAACAACAGTAATAGGGATAACAAAATTTTACTGATACAAACCGGTATATAAAATGTATAATATATATACCGGATATAAAATAAATGTATAATAATTATACTGATATAAACCGTAATATTGTCGCTTTTAAATTTGTACTTGGTATAATGACAAGCTAAATAGATGCGATCAAATACGGTAAAAATAGTAATTTAATGACCTACGAATAAATTGTTATAACATTTTTTATTAAATTGTAATTTTGTTCCTCTATCGATATTTCATGTTTTCCATTGTGCGGTAATAAGCGACGCCAAAGAATAAAATTATGAGGAAAACAAATGAAAGACTGTTTTCAAAACTCAAATGTACCAGCTAAATGAATTTATAAATTTGAATTTGGAATTCTTAACCAAAAAGGAGATATTTCAGATCAAAGTGGTCAGTACGACAAAACGCTAATTTCATATGTAAGGACCTAATATTTAACCAAATGGAATTCTTAACCATATGTAAAATGTATATTTGAAAATATAGCAATACTCGATATTATTTCTTGTTTAAAATTTGTATAAATGTTACTATAACATAAACTTTTTAATAAATTTTATTATTCTTTAAATACTATTTTATTTATTAAAAAAATGTCCCGCTGGGTTTCTTGCTGGTTCTTCCCAGGACAGAGGATTTTTTTTTCGAACCAGTGGTAATTAAACAAAAGAGTGACTTTCAATAAGTATTATTTATAATCTATATTGAATAAGTTTTGTTTCTGTTTCTCCAAGGGTTCTGACCCAGCATGTTGCAGAAAATCTACAACGCTGGTATTCTGCCAGCACCTGTATGGGGTCTTAGAGCCTAAGTAATAATCTATACATATAATAAATCTGTAGAAAAGTCGTGTCTGTAATTCTAATATTTTCTGGAAAAACAAGTCCACGAGACTAAATAAAGGGCACTGAAGCCAAATTAGTGGTTTTAGAATTTTGTCTGTCTTTCTGTGTATTTCGATTCACGCAAAACTACTTAACAGATTTCCGTGTGTAGTTCACCGTAAGATTTCATAGCACAGGAACAAAAGTGTATGATTCCGCAGGACCAATGAAACTGGTTTAGGAAATTTTATTTGCTTATTTTCCACGTGCTCAAAGAAATGGTGAAGAATAACTTCGCGGGGAAACTTTGATGTCTGAGTAGTTTTAAAATAAGTGAAATTTAAAATTTCTTGGACATGTGAAACCGCTATTTCACACTATGGATATTTAGGAGCCCTGTGCAGAGTAGTAAGACATATGTAAGCTGCTTCTTTACTTTTTACCTTTAATGAGACTTTTATAACAGTTTGTCACATAATATAATTGCTAAAAATACTGCGCTAAAAAGTGATATGGTTAAGTTGCATAAAGAATAAGTATACTTTTGTTTTAAAAGAAAAGGATCAACTTCAGAGAACAGTCGATGAGTTTGACCAATGCAGCAAGGAATATGAGGAATCCCTCAGACACTCAGATTAATTGCTGCATTTCAGTTACAGTTAAGGAGGCTAATAAGCAGATTGCAATAAAACAATACATAGATAACTTGAAAGCGTCCCAAAACTCGAAGTCTGTTCAATGAGCTCATAGAATGTGAATCTTCTAAAGCATTGCAACCCTCCACAACAATCGATTTGACTGGTGGTGATTATGTCACATCAAGAACAGCAGCAAGGATTACCTGCAGTAGAAGAAAATTAAAGAAATACATTTAAAAATATATTAGGAAAGTACAAAAGTTAATTAAAACTAAAATTAATGTCAAAATTATAAACATTACATATGTAAAAGCGAGAATTAATTAATAAACTTAAATTATATTTAATTGAGGTGAAAATATGAATAACTGTTATGAGACTGATATAGAGTGTCTAAATTCAACAATTTTATCACTTAAAACTCCCTACAAATTATATCAAATAAATATGCATCGGCTCAGGATGAGATAAAAGAACACATATTGGCCATGAATGATCTGGTAAAGTCATGGGTATAATGAGGAGCTTTGACTCTTAAAAAACATCATAGTGAGTATCAGCGCTCCATAACAGGTTAATCGGGGATAATATGTGTAAATAATAATGATAACAGTAAGGACTCATTATTTTCAACTACACTCTATGACAGTACCATAACTATTGATTTATATGTCTTGAATAATTCAATGGCCATGACAAAGAATATTAACTCAAAAAGTAATTTAAATATTATAAAAATAAAGTTATTACGTATTGTGATGACATAGGCAAAAATTTGGGCACGATGTTAAATAACTGCTTAAAAGGACATCTGGTTAGTAATTATTGTATGCCTGGAGCATCCTTTAGTCAAACCGGGTGTTTGTGAAACGCTCCCGAAAACGAAGACAGACGATAGTACTAACGATACCTTTGAAGATGGGTCAGAAAGAAAGTCGATCCCGAGGAAAAAAAATCATCTTTTCACAACGTTTTATTAGCTTTATTCACGCTCCATCATGTTAGTACAGCTAAATGAAACGATAATTTTATAAAAATCATGGAAATATTTAAACATAAAACCAGCAGGAATTACAATCAGCTGAGGGGTCAATACGCGCGAACGCTGAATTCGCGCGGCCCGCAACTAGCGATGGTACCACAATACCTAATAATTTACAATTATCTACTTAACCTACTATTTTGCCACTGTGCTTGTCTCCACGTAGCCACTTTAATTGAATTACAGGTTAAATAAACCAAATAACTGGTTCGATTCCCGCTAATGAAAAAATACTTAAATAAAATGTTAACAAGGTTAGAGTCATGCTTTCTTATCCATTGTGTAGGTATGTTGATTATTCTCTTGGAAAGATATTGAGTTCATTTTGATTTGAATAGCAAATTGGGACACACAAGGGCACTACCAAAGTTAACGGCTCATCATGTTGATCGCCAAAAGATCAAAAATGAAGGTCAGCGTAGCTGCACAAGTATTTAGTGCTCGAACTGCTGCTATGCTCAAATATACAAATGCGCTCAGTAAGTAACGATTGCTATATTGATTTGTAGGCTTATTTAATTTATGTATATACTATTGTAAAATCTGACCATAACTCTCAATTTGTAAATACATTGTACATTACAACACAAAATAATGACTTTATTAAATAAGACAACCTTTATCTTTCAAGTCCTGTTTATTACTGAATTAAATTTATAATTTGTATTACATTAGGCATTTTGAAGAAAAAGTGGCATAAATTACATTTTTTTTTTACTAATATCTTTACTATTGTAATTTTTAGACAGATCATTTACAATACAAGCTATCCGATTATGGAATGATTTGCCATTATCAGCAAGACGCTCTCAATTTTTCCGGTTTTAAGAAACATGTACAATTACTATTTTCATCTTTGATTCTGTCAAATTTATTTGTATAATAATTATTCTACTATTATCTAGTTACACTATTTGTTTGTATTTATTGAACATTTATGTTGTATGTAATAGTTTTAAAATATATATTTGTATTTTATATATATTTATATTTATGTATACATATATTAAATATGTATGTATTTACCTTATATACCATTTTATATTATGCATCTTTATTACTATTTTATGGTTAATAATAAAAATAATGTTACTTTTGTCGCCAAATAACACACATGCTGTTATTGTTTTCTTGCAATCATGTCCATCCCAAGATTGTCTGTAAGAGATTGTTCTTAACAATAAGACTGCCCGTTGTACATTTCTTTTTCTCCTTTTTGTTCATATTTATATATTTTTTGGCTTACAATAAAGTGTTATCTATCTATCTATTTACATTAGTGGATTCGTGAGCCACACTACAATATATAAAGGTTAAAAAGTCTGTTGTTGTAAGCAAATAAGAAGTGCATTTTGGCGAAAGACTTGCAGGTGCAACTGTAAAAGAAATTAAATTAAAAGTACTTTTTTTCCAGATTATTTTATACTGCAAACTCTGACGCAAAATGGCCACAACAGCAGAAGTTATTGAATTCTTCGACACACTGTTTGACAGCGTCAATGGCTACCAGGTGGTGTACAAAGAGGAAAGTGAAGACGAGCAGTTAAACAAAATTCACAACATCACACTTTTTGGATTTAAGCCATTAATAAAATAAAATAAAATGGTTTTTGTAGACACCAGTAGCAAACTTGCTACACAAGCAGGAAAATCTCGACTTGTGCGAGTGCCATCCCAACAAGGATGGATTACAACTCTTGAAAGCTTTATAAGGGTTTCCAAATTATTATTTGAACAGTATAATGTAGAATATTTATTATCCGAGGAATATTAACCAAGACCCATTAGAAATTTTTTTTGGACATATAAGAGCTATAAATTATAGAAATGTTAACCCAGATGCAAACACATTTATATATGCCTTTAAATCTTTAATATTATATCTATATATATTTAAATCTAACATGCTTAGTCCACATTCCAAATTTCTAATTGTGAAGAGGATACTGGAGAAACATTATTAAATGTTAGTGTTCTTTTCAAAAACGTTCATAATAATAAAGAAAATGACTTGCAAAACATTACCAGTGTTTTGCGAGACCTCCCATCTTCTTCACAAGCAAGTTCAAGAGAAAAATTGCTGGTGAATGATGCAGTCATAGAAAAATTAAAGTCCACTGCTCAGCTTACACTGCTGGATACATTTGTCGGAAAATAACGAAAGCTATTCGTTGTAAGGATTGCATCAAAACATATATTAGCAGTACAGAGACAAAAATTCACTCTTACATTAAATTTAGAGAGTATAAATTGTTAACGAAAATTCCTTATCTTGTACAGGATGGTACTCACTTTATTCATAACTATTTGAATTATAGCTGTATTGGAAGTAATATAAAAGTAATTTGAAAAGAAAAATATTGAGCACTTTGAGTTTTTCCTGGTTAGGTGTAATAAGCATGCCTTAATTGTCAAAACTTTTCATCAATATTTTAATTAGATTACATGGGCACAATTGGTAACATAAATAATAAAATTTTGAAAGGTTATATTGATGAAAAATATGTGTCTAAAATGGGTAACCCCAAAAATTGGCCTTAAAGAAGTATAAAAGTTTTAGGTTAAGAAAAAAATGTTTAAGTAAATAAAATGTTGATGAAGTGACGACATGGATATGCAGGTGGCTTAAGACCGTACTTTGTGGCATTTCTTGGGGAAGGCCTATGTTCAGCAGTGGACTTGTGAAGGGCTGTAATGATGATGATGAAATAAAATGTTCAGATTCCTGAAACGTAACGCTGTTTCAGACTTCCGCAAACCAAGTTACTCCCTAAAAATCTCTGGTCTATAGCAACCTAGAATATGCTTCTATAGTGTGGAGTTGATTTTATGCTATATTACACTTTTATCATATTGAGCATATTTGTTATTGTTAATGTTGATATTTGTTTATTTTTCAGATGCTTGTCATGGAAAAACCTCCAAGTACCAACACCATAGAGATAAATATTATTTTTAAAAGTAATTTATATTACCATATAACTTAGTTATATGATAATATAGATTACTTTTAAATTACGATTATTCTAAACTAACTGTCGTTAACAGTATAGCCATACAGAGTTAATACATACAATACAGAAGCATACATTATATATTTATTCTTTAATTTTGGGTTTATGTATAAGGACATAAAATTCACAAATAGTTTGTTTTCAGGAATAGAATTCTAATGCTGATGTGGTGAGACAAACGTTGCCAGAAGGTACAAAATGTACACATTGGCAAAAGGTATGATAAATTCAGTTTATTCTTAGACATAATTAGGCAAAGTTTCAAATATCTATCCTCAAATCAAGATAAGAGTTCTTTGTTTTTCATCTAATCTAAAGATTACAGTTCCACTACACTTCAATGGTTTTATCAACAACTTCTTTACTGTTAAGGTTACACTTATTTGGAACTCCTCGCCTGAAGACATTGAGAAAGCTCCTGAGAATGGATGTATACAATGTTAATGTTTATATATTTTTTATTTCTGATTTACTGCATCTACCACTTTATTTTCACCACACCAAGGGTTGACCGATAGAGAATGCCAACTGCCATGAAGCCTGCCCTTTGTTACCTTAATATACATAATATAATAATTTATGATTATCATTCAGTCATAAAATATTAATATTGAACTTTATTTTTATTTATTTCATTTCAGGTTACGTGGTGTAGAAAATGGAATTAAAAGAGAGTTGTTAAAATTTTGACAAAGATTGTAACTGAACCTATAGGTAAATAAGCCTCACAAAGACTTGCTTAATGTCCAATCTCTTTCAAAATATAGAGAACTATTTGAAAACCTTTATATGTTAAACAAATAACTTTCTTATTAATACAATTAAAAAAATTAAAAAAATGGCCAGGTGGCCAAGATGAAAATTAAATAGGATTGCTACTAATAAAATAAAGCTCCAAAGACTATATATATACATTATAAAAACGTTTGTCTTGCCTAACAAACAAATGTTATATTAGACCAAATAATAATTTAGCATACCCTAGCAAAAAGTTCCTTATCTTATACAGGTTAGGTGCTCAATTAATTCATAACTATTTGAATTATAGCTGTTTAAATTTTGTATAAAAAGTAACTTGAAAAGTCAAATATTAAGCACTTAAATATGTTTCCTGTGGTTTAATTTCCTTAACTTGCTTTATTTAAGGAACTATAAATATCGCTCTGTTTCTCGTCAAATTGTACTTATGAACAATTTTCTAATTTGTTTATATAACTTAATGTGCCTTTAATTTAATCCTAATATTACGTGTGTATATGATGTTGGTGTGCTTAAATCAAAAATAAATGTTAATGTACTATAATTGTTTAATTATAAGTAAAATTATGTTATTGTTCCTATATAAGCACCCTTATGTCGATATCGATAAAATAAGAACAGCACTAAATATGAATATCGATGATTTTAAGGGTGTGTGCTTGGCATCACTAAGCTATACATAGCTATACTAAATTTGTATAGTCATTAACCATCTGTCAAAATGGGCGCCAAAACGCGTAGTTGGGAAACTTGACTAAAAGTCCCTGTCGTATCTGTAGCTTCCTACATATCTATTTATCTATGATATAAGCACCCTTATATCGGTAAAATAAGAACACCACTAAATATCGATATCAATGATTTGAAGGGTGTGTGTAAACGTAGTGATTATATTCTCTTTGGGTGTGTGCTTGCCATCACTAAGCTATACATAGCTATACTAAATTTGTATAGTCATTAACCATCTGTCAAAATGGGCGACTGCAGCGTCAAAACGCGTAGTTAGGAAACTTGACTAAAAGTCACTGTCGTATCTGTAACTTGCTACCATAGCTTGCTCCCATAGTCTAATAAATATATATATAGTCTATAAAAAAAAAGAATATACTACGCCAGTATATTCTAAGCACTGACTTAGAAGTATATCTGACCCCTTACCCCAGCCTACGAATTTGAAGTATATATATTTTAAAAATACTGACAGACGTATTTCAAATAGCACATCTAAAAATATTAATTATTTAAACTGCACCCATGTAGTTTAGAAATAAAAATAGTTAAAATCGCTCACCTTATAACGTCGATATTACTTAAAATAATTAGAATTGGGTACTTTATGCAATATAAAAAAACTGCACCTTGATTGAATATAATTGCACCGTCGTTAAAAATGCATAAAATGCAATGATAAGCACAAAAGGTTAAAAAAACCAAATTTGTTGTGTCGATTGTACCCTAGCCTACGAATTTGGAGTATATATAAAATAAAAAATACTGACAGACGTATTCTAAAAAGCACATCTCAAAAATAATTATTATTTAAATTGCACCTATATAGTTTATAAATAAAAAAATAGGTAAATATCGTTCACCTTATAATGTCGATATAACTTTAAATAATTAGAATTGGGTATTTTATACAGCATAACTGTACCATTGTTAAAAACGCATCAAATGCAATATTAAGTGCAAAAAGTTAATAAAATCATATAAGAGTAAAATAGTACACGCATACATATGTTTGGGTATACATAGAGCAGCGATGTGTGCATGAGCTCTCACCTACGGGTTCACCGATTTTTTTGTTCACCGACACTTCAGTTTTATTTATTTGTATAGATATAGATGTATAGATATAGGTGCAGTTTAAATAATTAATATTTTTGAGTCTTTTATTTCTAAAATACGTCTGTCAGATTTTTTATATATACTCAAATTCGTAGTCTGGGGTAGGGGGTAATTAAATGTCATGTCTTGATGTTGGCAAAGTAGCTTAGCACCGTTACATACATTTACTTTTACTAAGGAAGTCCCCTATTAAACCTAGTGATTAAACACTCTTTGTCGACAATTAACAAATTTGATTTTATTATCTTCTTGCACTTATAATATTGCAATTTAAGCATATTTAACGATAGTATAATTATATTCAAACAGGGTGCAGTTTGTTCATATTGCAAAATTACCCATTTCTCATTATTTAAAGTTATATCGATGTTATGAGTTGAGCAATATTTACCTATTTTTTTTATAAACTACATAGGTGCAATTTAAATCATTTTTATTTTTAAATGTGCTATTTAAAATAAATCTGTCAGTATTTTTATTTTGTGTATATATACTCCAAATTCGTAGGCTGGCGTAGAGCGGGTGCATTCGACACTTAGCGAATTTGGTTTTATTAACTTTTTGTGCGTATCATTGCATTTTATTAATTTTTAACGATGGTGCAATTATATTCAATCAAGGTGCAGTTTTTTATATTGCAAACAGTACCAAATTCTAATTACTTAAGGTGATATTGACGTTATAAGGTGAGTGATCTTTAACTATTTTTTATTTCTAAACTACATGGGTGCAGTTTAAATAATCAATATTTTTGAGATGTATTGTTTGAAATACGTCTGTCAGTATTTTTTTTAATATATATACTCCTAATTCGTAGGCTGGGGTAGGGGGTGTATATCTGTATGATTCTAAGTCTATGCTTGCTACATATCTATTTATCTATGGCGTGAGGGTATGGGCATAGACTTAAAATATACTAGCGTATAGACCAACATAGTGTGCAAGGAGAAGAAAATTCCTTATGGCAAAATGCAAGATAGAAAAGGATACCAAATCTCATGACTCTGTAACTGATTTTGAATGACAGGTCGGCACAATTCGGCACGCAAGAAATAGCTCCGAGATATTTTGTAATTTTTAAAGTATAGTAGTGGTTATTTTAGTAAGTAACTTTTTCCAAAATGGTTAATTGTTCCGTGAGTAACTGTGCTGTTAATAATAGAAATAATCCTGATAATTTCAAATATCACGGGTAATTCTCAAGACGTCGTCAATGTTATGACGCGTTTATTTTGGTTAAAATTTATGTTACATACTGTTTAAAATATATAATATATTCAATTATTTTGTTAATTTTGATATTTTGCAAAGAAAAAGTCACGTTGTTGATAATTTGCATGAATTTGGTAAAACATTTTTATATAAAATATTTTACATGTACGCTAGGATTGACTCAACTATATCAAAATTAATGTCGATATTTATTTTGAATGTTTATAATGAATCGATAGACTTGCCTACACAACAAGAAAATAAATCCTCGGTTTGCGTTCCAAAATGTAATTTTATTTTGCCGTTTTCAAACAGATTCCTCCGGATTCTATAATTAGAAAAGTGGTTAAGTTTCATTGGACGGGTTGGTTGGAATGCAAAGAAGGACTCACCAATTTGCAGCAAAGAAAGTAGAATAAAAACAATTTTATTAAAAGGAGTCATTTCTACATTATTTGTAACAGTAAGTAAAATATTGTTATAATAAGACTTCAAAAATATAACTTTCAAAACTTTAGATAAATATAGAGACAGATTTTCATACATTATAAAACTGTAGTACATTAAAGACAAAAAAATCTTGAGATTATCCTCTTTAAGCCATTATGAACCCAACTAAGTATCTATTTATCAACCAAAATAAATGTATAACCTTGCTTAACCAACCGCACAGCCTCACGGTCACACTAGTACAATATTCATAGCATCATGCTATTTTCCCAAGGGTTGAGCGGAGCTTCGGAACTTCGGATTATATTCCCAAATCATAACGATAAAACTTTTAGCGTAGTTAGGTATAGATATTTAGTAATGCTCCTCAAGCGCTACTAGACGCCCGCACATGAGTCGTGATAGTATAAATTCCATAGTAGTTGATACTCACAACGGTCAATGCCCGATTCATGCTTGATGGCCGACGACATTGTCGCGACGGCTTAAATAGCGTGGTTCATCCCCACAGAGTTAGTCGTAGAGAAGAGGAACTCGTGGTTAAGTAATAGCTGCGCAGATCAATAGATCTGCGAAATTAAGTTGCACTTGCCGCGGTCAGTCCATGAATGAGTGACCATTTTCTTAACATACCGAGATTGAGAGAATAGAGAGTGCATCTGTATCCTCAGACACTTAGTGCACTTTACTGTGTTAAGATCATTATGTTTTTAAAATTCATGCAGCTAAAATGATAATAAGTTTATTATTACTTTATACTTTTCAGGGACAGATGAAAGAATATAAACATGAAGCATGATGAAGCCTCATAAACATATTGGCCTTTAAACAGAGCAATCTTATTTAACTGATTCCTACAAGTTTCCTTCCTTAAATTATTAAGTTTACATTCATACTTAATCTATTTAATTATTAATTATTAAATGTTTGTAATTATCACAAGTAATACTTATATGAAAAATAAAGCAGCCATTATGTACTCCGTGTCCCCGTTTTTGTTTCCCCATCAAAACATTTTATAAAATATATAAAATATAAATAGGTATATACATAGTTAAGTATCTACCTATTTATATTAACAATATGTTAAAAAATAAATTCCGGGGAAACTGCCCACGGCAGTAAATATTTTTCTCCAAAGATCATAGCTCGAAAATACAACATTCTGATCTGATTATTGGGGAGTTTTTTTAAGTTTTTCGGTAAAGTCACCTGGGATTTTATACATTTGAATTAAAATCCAACAAAAGGCAGGTAGGTTCAGCTTATTCCCAGGAACATGTTATATGAATATTTTTTAATTATTTTAGAACTATCATGGTAAAATTCAGTTAATTTTGAAGTTATTCAACTTCATGCACTAAACAATTTTTATAATCTTTTACCGCTTCCTTAACAATCATTTTCATAGTCCTTTTAAGTAAAATATACATCACTAGCTAACGCACACAATGACAAATCAAAATTGGTTACGCGTTTTCGGGCTGTCAGGTGGTCTATACGCTAGTATATTCTAAGTCTATGGGTATGGGTATGGGGCAAAGAGTATAGTAACTGTCCCATACAGGAACAGTTTTGATTGTTTTAAAATGTTGACCGTATTCGTTGAATTATCAATATGTATAAGTGATAGGTTTTCAAATATTTCTTACCTAATTTGTCGCATCCAAAAACACAAATCTCTTTTCGTGACGATATCGTAAGAACGAAATAACAGTAATGAATGGAATGTAACAAAAATATTAATAAGAACAAAGAAAATTATTAGGTTAATAATCTAAATCTCGTGATCATGATGCTTATGGGCACTCTTAGAAAATGGCGCTGTTGAGTGTTGACAATAGAATATCTGTTGATGTTTGGCGCCATTTTATTAAAAATGGCGTCAAACTTTTTTCGCGAAACGTCTTAAGAGGGAGCCTGTTTCCATACATTTTAGACTTCAAATTTTTAGTACCAACTTTCCTCCCTGGTATGGGGTAAATAAATATTATTATTAATTATAAGTCTGAGAAAAAGAAGAGGCAACTCCACTATCCAGCAATTTAATTCAGTTATTTTACTTAATTTTTATTCAATAATGATGTCATTGGATGAGTTATTACGTGACACAAATGATATTAGCGATCCAGCATGTTTTGAGGAAATATTAATAAGGTTAGAATGTATAACTGCAGAAGACGAAGAATTTATGCAGGTATATTTCAGACATTAATCGCATTCATTAAAAACAATAAACTAACTCTGATTTATATTATTTTGTTGTTAATTTTTAGTTATTAGTTGATAAGCTGAAAGACGCGGTAATAACTTGGGATCAACCTTGTATCAACGTTCTAACTGTCTTACGCGCCCTTTTAAAGAGACAAATGAAGAACCATCATGCTCACTTGAAGACAATTACCATACAGATTCAATAACAAAAGCAGAAAGTGATCGTATGGAAAAAAATTGGCGAAAATTTAGAAAGGTAAACTTTCTTTTCATTTAAAATGTTATTTATCTGATTTGTTGGATAAATTCATAGAATAACAGTATTTAATTTTTATATAATTTAGCGGTTTGACATCCCAGATAAGTTAGCATCTTTTGCAAGATGGAAAACAAAGATAAAAGTAGAAATCCTAATACACCTGAAGAAAGTGTAAGACGGTTTGTAACTGCATATATAGCTCGAGGCCTTAAAAGAAATCTTCATCAAGTTTACAGACACATACTAACTCATTTAAGCAATCCAATAAGAGGACCATATTCACCAACTGAGGAAAAGTTAATGGAGATTTGTTTTCAACATAAGCCTAGTCATGCAGTTACATATTTATCAATGGTACTTAGCAGAGAACCTAGAGGTATTTATAAAAGACTTCAGCAAAAGTATAAAGGTAAAAATTGGGTTACATCTTTTATTATTTTCATTTTAACTGTTTTGTAAGTTTTTTTATTCAAAAATGAATTAGAAATACTCTTATAAAAAGCAAAAGCTTCAATATTTTTTTGAAATGTGCCTATCAAAAGTCCACTGCTGAAAATAGGCCATCCCCATATACTTCCAATACTTACTCCTTGTTCTTGTGTGGATATTCTTATTACTGATTTTATTTTATTATTCTGAGATTCCAAGTGATGACTTCCAGAGTCTAAATCTAGTCCTTCACTGCTGACCAGTGGGAAAGCTCATTGCTCATGCACTTGTTAATATTAATTATATATTTTTTTAAACCTTGCGGTTGATAATATACCATACCGTTCTAGGTAAACCTTTGAAAAAAAAGTTAAAATGGACCTTACCACTAGCCACCAAGTTTGTGAATTTGCTCATTCAATATTCAAAGAGTTCTTCTGTTGAAGAATTAAAAAACAGAAGATTTGAGAAGTCTGTTTGGCTCAATTTAGAAAAGGATATGGATCAACAGTATATATATTTACAGAAGTTTTGGTATGACGCATTACATGTACAGATTTTTGTAAAAGAGAATGTTACATTAAATGCTTTAAGGAAAAAAGTTTTCAGTATGTGAGTATGAAATATATTAATTTTTTGTCTATTAAGTAATAAAAACAGTGTTAAATAGTAAAATAATGGCCCACTTACACCCAATGTTATAAACACAGACTTTATGTTATTTCTGAGTGAGGCTGATTATCCATTTTGTTTATGCCAGATGTAACATGGCCAAATCTGCATAAGTGCGAGAAGTGTGGTAGGCACTCGATTGCTAATCTGCATATTTGAATAAAACTAGTTTTTACGGATTTTATCATGTATATTAACTTATTTTATATTCCCGACGTTTCAAGCACTTTACAGCACCCATGGTCACGGAGGGAACTAAGGTGTTTGACGTCCCAATGTCATAGTTAGCCACAACTACCTCCAGATTAAAATTATTAATTTTTGTTCCGACCACGCAGTATGAACTTACAGTATCTTGAAGTCTTGCAGTTATATACTTGGGTTGGGATTTAATTTTACTAATTATAGGATCCCAAGCAGGTAGTAGTACCCAGCCATCTTCTCTATTGAAATTAGGATGTTTTTGATTTCAATAGCCTCATGAATCATCCTTGGAAGGAATTGGTGTTCATTAGCGAGGATTTGTGGTCTATCAAATCTAATATAGTGACGGGGCGATCCTGTATGTGTTCACAGACTGCAGATTTCACGGAGTGTCAATTCTTCACATCAGCTATGTGTTCTTTAACATGGTTTTTATTGATCTTTTAGTTTGTCCTATATAAGAGAGACCACATTCACAATCAAGCTTGTACACTCCTGCATCTTGTAGAGGACATTACACTTGACAGATTGTAAAACTGACTAATCTTCTTCGCGCAGCTTGAAGTATGTTTTAATTGAAGCACATTTCAAGATGTAGCCAATCTTGTCAGTGACACCTCTGACATATGGCAGTACAGGAGGCACTCGCCGACTGTGGCCAGCTTCACTGTTCACTGTGATGTAGGCGCGGGACCAAGCTTGTTGTCGTGCAAAACTAGCTTGACGTTTTGGAGCTCGGCCAGGAACTAAGTGCGTGAACATGCTCTCTGAAACAAAGATTTACCCACGGTAGCTAACTGTGAAGGATGATGGTGAGAATCACCGAGGTTAACTATGACATTGGGACGTCTAACACCTCAGTGCCCCCCCGTGACCATGGGTGCTGTAAAGTGCTCGAAATGTCGGGAATATAAAATAAGTTAATATACGCGATAAAATCCGTAGTTTTATTCAAATGTGTAATGTTCGCGTAAATATAAGAAATCATTATGCTAATCTGCATGTCATGCTTGGCGATTAAGGTAAATTCTCTAATAAAGAAAAAGTAGTATCATTGCATTTGTATCAATAAATGTTCTATAGTATCCATTTGTATCAATACGTATGATATAATCAATACCTGAATAGGTAGGTGCACAATTATTTTTCCATTATTTGTTTTAATGAAATCAGTCCAAATATATGTGCCCACATGTAATGCCATGACAAAATATTATGCAATCATGATTTTTTTTATATAATTCAACATGCTCATCAACACATGTTGATATATTAATTTATCGCTTAGTGTCCCTAAATCCACAAACTCGTTTGTGATGAAGAGCAACAACCAAAATGCCTAATGTGTAGTGTGCATTTGGCTGTGTTGATTTACAGAATTGATTTAGCTTTCTTTAAGAACCTTCCTTTTAGTCATTATGGCAGATTTACTAAAAACTCTAAGCATGCTTATGGGTCCGGTCCTGTTGTTTACTTTTGCTGACGAGAGGGAGGGGGCAGTCAAAAATTACAAAAACAATCTGCTTACGTAATACTTGAACGGCCCCTAAGGGCAAGACCAGTAGAGATGATCGATATTCATCGAATTTATCGACATATTTATGTTGAGCGGAAAAACATAAACAACAATATTACGTCCTCTAAAACATCGATAATGTGAACAAAATACTGTTCAAATGTGAACAAAAATTGTTCATGGACTGATAAGTAAAATAAAAAGTTATTTTTGCTTAATGACATCTTTATTAAGGTCCACTGTATAATAAATCTGTTTGCCTACCTGCATCTGCAAACTGCTAACATATTAATTTTTGCAATTTTCAGATTACAGGATAGTTCCTATCAAGTATGGCGTGACATTCGGTGGAAAGACCTACTGAATTTCTTTCCAGATGGTTTTACTCACACATTTTTATACAAGATTTCTTTAAACATATTCAGAAGCAATATGATTTGTTTGAAGCAACCACTTACGAAAGTTTTAGAATATGCTTTCTATAAGATAAGGATCAACCATCGAAATAAAAAATTAAGAAATTTAATTTATAAAGATGGTTATCTAAAAGTATTCCATTATAATAATGTTAATTCAAAGAAATTATATGCAAACTGAAAGTGCATATTTACAAAAGTACAGGTTTTTATCATTGTTTTAAAATTAAACAAAAACTAAACTTTGCTATGGGCTATGGCGTACGTAAGATGTTAACCGAGCCTTAGGTGTGTAATCGGTAGTATTAATGAGCTGGAAATTGTAATTTTTTTATCTCTTTTCTATATCTTATTTAACCTTACCATCGTCTCCTATCTCGACTCTCCACCTAAGGCACGGCTGACGACTTCGGCGTGCCCAATAACGGTAATATGACGACACTAGACACTCCAGTCTACCGAGTGCCGCATTCGTACACTATCGCGACACAAAGTAGTTCACGTACTTTCATTTTAATTTAATGTCTGACACCAGTGTCGATAGTGTATAAATGACAATAAATTCTTGTATTAACATTGACCTACTATTAAATAGACCTCGGGTCCGCGCTGAAGTGTCCGAGCCAAGAGTTCCAAAATGCAAAAAGAATTCTAATCGCGCGCACCAGTCTTCGTTTTGTCGACCGACTTAATACACATTCAAAATGCCGTACTGTATTGTGAAAACGTGCAAAAACTACTTTGTAAAGTCAGAAAAGAGGATGGTGTATCATATTTTTGATAAGGACTATCAATATTTAATAATTTAAAAGTAATATTTTGCTTAGATACATAGTATTTAATTTAAATTCATATTAATTGTAAAAACAAAACCATACCGATAATTTTTGCTAGAATAACATAAAATAATAGTGCGGCCTCTAGTGGAAGTTTGATAAATTGTCGCAAGTAAAATTGAGCAGTTTCCTAATGACAATATGGTTTGAATTAGGATGTTATTGGTTTTTTATTATATTTCTATACGTGAATTTTGTTCCAGACCCGCCATCCATTTAGTGGTAGGTCAATGTGTATTAGCAATGTATAGGCGTCTAAACGAACACATACAAAAAAACGTACAACGGGATACAATAATTCCGTGTTGAACATTCCGTCGCCTACAATCAACGTGTTGCTACTTCCGTAAGTTTGTCATTTAATTTAAAAAGAATCGTCAAAAGAGGCCCATTTGGGTTAAAATAGAGCACGTCTAAAATCCGGTCACCGAGCACCAAAAAATTCGTACAATTCTAGTCATTACTTCGTACAATACATACCTGTCATTACATTAACTTCGTAGAATACCCGTCATTTACACATAAAGCCGGCTATACATGTAATGGGGCCTATACACCATCGGCCATGATGAATGAATTCTAGCGATCACGATCGTGTAGAGGGCATAATCGCCTATAACTGCCCATGATCGGTAATGATCGAGCGTAATGGCCGCTGTGTCGGTTTTTCGGACAAACATCAAAGGAAGTTCGGCCATGATCGTGCGCGCGTCTACATGATCGCCGAACGCCGATGCTCTATAAACTTACCTTGTCCCATTTCGGTGTATAGTTAACATACACCGAAATAGAACAATTAATTATAGAACAACTTCCTTTTTTTTTCACCACTGTTATGGTCTACATTTCATTAATATTTTATTTTATTTATTTATTTATTTAATCTTGTTTGTTGACACCTTAATAACAAGGGTAACACAGGGCGGAGTTAATGCCTAACGGCATTCTCTGCCAGTCAACCCGTGGAGTGATGAGATTTTGTGAAAGGTGCAAATACATATATATATATATTAAGATATACATAATATACAAAACTTTACACAAACAAAACAAAACATGTATCATACATAGATATAATAAATACGTTACATATAATAATAAAATCCATATATTGAATAATAACAAATTGAATAAAACATCTAAGTATATTATCATCATTCTTAACATCTAACATCGCTTAGTTAAAAAAAGTCATGTACCAAATTTTTAAAGTAAATAATAATACGTTTATTTCGGTAATCTTGTTAACAACATAATACTGAGACTTCCCAGTGAATAATCAGAGGATTCTCGTGTTGGGAATGACCCGCTACTTCCCTTAAGGATTACAAAAAAGTAAGATTACAAAAGTTTAACCTCTAGAAAATTTGTAATTAGTATGTATGTGTATATTAAGAGTGTGTGAATGTGAGTGTAGGAGTATTGTTGTATGTATGATGGGTGTGTGTGTATATATTTAATAGCAATTGAAAAACATGACCTTTATAAGAGACCTCTGTGCTCTTTCCAGATCTAAAAAGTTGGTCTTGGTGGCTCCTTCCCAGATTGGGATGCAATAGGAAATTATCGATTGTGCTAAGGCTATGTAAATTTTATTTAATAGAGTGCTAGACATTGCTGACCTTAATGATTTAAATACCCAGATTAACTTTCTGATCCGATTTATAACAGCTTCCAACTGCGAGTGCCAACTAAGCCTTTGATCAACGATGATGCCGAGGTATTTAGTTTCGTTCACCTCATTTATAAGCAGACACTCACACGAGGTATTTTCAAGATTTGGGCAGCTGTGGATTTTGATACATAAATTATGTCCTGGTTGCGACGATGTATAGGGAGCAAAACAGATTTAGTTCGTTTTTGGATATTTAAAGTTAAAAGATTATCCTCAGCCATTTCGACACGAGCTAAGCCCTTTGCAGCCAGATGTGTACGGAATCCCAAGTCTTGCCAGTGAAGACAATAGCGGTATCATCCGCAAGAGAAAATCCTTCCCCGACGTCCTGTAAGTTACACAATTCATTGATATAAATTAAAAGAGAGTCGGGCCAAGGACACTCTCTGTAGGACACCAATTTTAACGATATCTTCGTCACTAATGAAACATATCTATTTTACGGCTTGGGTTCTGTCACGAAGGTAACTAGGTACTAAAAGAGAGAGCACAACCCTGATGCCAATGCTCCAACCTGTCTACAAGGAATGGGGTTAGAAACGGTGTCAAAGGCTTTTTAAGGTCTAGAAAGACCGTAAGGCATTTGTATCCTTTGTCGACTTCTTAGCTATAATAGAGATCAAATCTAGAATTGTGTTTTGAGTTGATATTCCTTTACGAAACCGTATTGAAATTCTGATAAAATATTGTATTTGTTAAGATTTAAGCCTTTTATTAAGGAGCTTCTCAATTATTTTGAAATTGAAGTCAAAACAGAGATTGGCGTCTGATTTATCTCCACTCTTGTAAACAGGGGTTACTACTTACTAAAACAGAGATTTGCCAACTTACAGATATATGGGACTATAAAGTCTCTGGCATATTTTAAAAATACAGTGCTTATACCATCCCAGCCAGGTGCACTGCCGGAGTCCAGGCTCATGAGTATGCTGTTAACTTCATTAGGGTCTGTGTCCAGCAGGACAAACGTTTGAAATGTGACGGTCGGGTCCAGACTGACTTATTATAAGGTTTGCTAAATTAGACCCAATGTTGATAAAGTAATTATTAACATGATTTACTGAGATTTGAGGATGCGATTTTGAATTAAGTAGGTCAGCATTATTCGTTTTTGGTGGTTTATATTGCGTAATCTCATTTACCGTGGACCATATTTTTTTAGGTTGATTAATTGAATTATTAATTTTTTGCCTATTATAATTTATTCCAAGTTTTTTTATAAGGTTAGAGCAAAAATTGCGGTAACGTTTATAGGTTATTTTCAAAATTGTGTTATGGGGTTATGGGGTTATCCATGGCTTTAACAGCCTTTTATTCCTTGATACTGTTAGGATTTTAGAATTAGCTTGGATAGCTGTCTTGATAATGCCTATAAATGAGTTAGCAAAGATTTCCGGATTATTGCAAACATTAAGAAAAGACATATTAGAATCTATGAGGGTTTTATATGCATTTTCAAAGTCTATAACAGTTTTGTATTTACAAGGGGTAAGATTTTTATATGCATTAGAAAATTTGATCAGGATAAGATTATGATCAGTAACTGTAGTGTTTAAGACAGCAACAGAAGCAGGGTTGAAATTGGTGTCTAATTTTAACATAACATGGTCTAGGCAGGAGCTTTCCCTAGTAGATAAGGTATGACCAGGCACAAGACCGTGTAGGGATAAAACATTTAAATAATTGAGTCGATTACAACGTTCGTGTGATTTTTCTTTTTCTGAAATGATCAAATCTATATTAATGTCTCCAATAAGTAAGATATTTTTGAACTGTGAAATTGTCTCAAGGTGTGCATTAAGGGAATCAATAAAACCTTCCACAATTTGAAGTCCAGTTGCATTGGTAAGACTGAGTTCTGTTATTTTAGCTTGGTGATGATTTTTGATATACGAAACGACACCATCATTCTGATTTAATAGATTGGTTGATTGATAAGAGGTGTAGTTATTTAAGAATGGTAACTGTTTACTTAAATCCAGTCTACATTTAGTTAATATCAATATGTCAACATCATGATTTAATTATGAAAGGGTTACTTGTAGATCATCAAAATTCTTGTATATACTCCTAATATTTTGGGTGATTACAATTAAACTATTATGTGTTCTACAAGATACATGTTTGGTCAAGTGTTGAATATTACATTTAAATGCTTTAGATATTTGCAAAGAGTCTAATTCCTGTAGTGTATGAAGACTATCTATAATGAGGTTTTGTGTAATGATAGTCGTAGCTGAAGTAGGGATAATTAAGAATGTAAATATGTCTATTTATTTGTATATATTGGGATTACAGTTTTAATGCAGACAGTTATGGAGAAGGTATGTGTTATGTTGTATGAGTAAACTGGAGTTTGTGCTTGGTGTAAGGCTGCGAAATGAATGTGTGTAGATGTGAGTGTTTGATTGAAGAATATTGAATAATATTGTGTAATTGTGTAGCAATGTGGTGTGTGTGTGTGTTCATAGAAAATTGTAGATTTTTGACATGCATAATTAACAATGTTACAAATTTTTTTTACCAAGTTTATCCAAATAGTGAATATAAGAAAATAAAGTTAAAACTAAGTTTACATAGTCACGCATTTTGCAAAAGTAGGTGCACTTGAGCTAAAACAGTCCTTGGCGCTTCTTATGTTTTCGGGCAAGGAGTTCCAGGGTAGTGTTGCCTGAATAGTAAAGGAATTGTTGGTGAATCCAGTGAAATGAGATGGAATACTGATCTTATGATTAGATGAGGAGCGAAGAACCTTATCATGAGTTGAAAAGAGATATTGGAATTTGTCCTTGAGATATGTTGGAGAAGTTGGATTATTCAAAATTGAGAAAAGAACAAGCAGAATTCTAGAGTTTCGTCTTTGTCGGATATTAAGCCATTTCAGGCGTTCACGATAATGAGAGATGTGATCAAATTTTCGGAGACCAAATATATATCTAATACAGTTATTGAGAAGACGCTCTAGCTTGTTAAGAAGATTTTGGTTCAAATCTGTAGTACACATTTGCATAATCAATAATGGGCATTATAAGTGTTTGCGCAAGTGTTAGCTTAGTCTTGGTTGAAAGTTCTTCTGACGATAGAGGGATCGTAAGGTGGCAAAGACTTTGCGACTGATTTCAGTGACATGCGTACACCAGTTCATTGTGTTATCCATACAGGCCAAGATTTTTTACAGAGGAAGAGAACGGTATAACAGTATATCACTGTAATAGACAGCAGGTAGGCTTGCCACATCAATTTTGGACAACATTCTCCAGCTACCTATGATTATAGCTTGACACTTCGTTGGATTAACTGATATTCCAAAACGCCTCGACCAATCTTTTACAGCTTCCAAGTTCAGATTTAACATTCTAATAGCGTCATGGAGCTCTTCAATAGTTGAGTGCAAGTAAATTTGGAGGTCGTCAGCATACAGATGGTACGAACAGTTAAGAATAGATGTTATCAAGTTTATAAAAATTGAGAAAATTAATGGAGAAAGTACACCGCCTTGCGGGATGGAAGCATCAAGACTAGCCCACTTGGAACTCTTCTGTCTCAAATGGACGGACTGTTGACGCCCGCAAAGATATGAAGAGAACCAATCCAAGACTGAGGGTGCAAATCTTAAATAGGACAGGATAGATAAAAGGATATCATGGTCCACTGCGTTAAAAGCATTAGTCAAGCACCATGACAGTCACTTTCGTCTTTCCATACCTTGCCTGATGTCTTCCGTAACTTTGAGTAATGCTGTAGTGGTGCTGTGACCGAGACGAAACCCAGACTGATAATCGCTGAGTAGATTATGTTTAAGTACGAAATTGAGACTTGCTTATGTACGCAGCCTTCCAGAACTTTGGATAGAAAGGGCAATATAGAGACAGGACGAAGGTGATTAGGTAATGTGGGATTCGATATTTTGGGAATAGGGCGTATGAACGCCTTTTCCAGAGATTTGGGTACTGACCTGAGTCCAGTGAAAAGTTAATAATGAGAGTAAGTGCAGGTAGTACATACTCCAGTATATTGATTATCATAGTTCTACTGATTTCATCAAAACCACAGCCTTGGATTTAATTTAGAACAATTTTGTTAATGTCATCCTGGTGAACTGGAGAAAATTGAAAAGAAGGAATATGAGGAGATTGGATAGAAGCTAAATAGGCTATCGTTTGAGATCGTACAGTAGTGTCCATAACAGGAGCAGAAGCAAAGTGGAGATTAATGTCATCACAAGACAGGGAAGAGGCGCACTCCAGAGTAGGCTCCATCTCACCCACGCCATTTGACCTAAGAAACTTCCAGACATTAACTGGCGAAGAATTAATTATATTATTTTGGATATAACGGCGTTTGGCGTTACGCACCATCTGATTGCATATGTTCCTAGCTTTCTTAAAACATGTCCAATTCTCTTCCGTACGCTCTCTTTTGAAACGCTGAAAAGCCCTGTTCCACCTTATCATCGCCATCCGAAGTCCTTCAGTCATCCAAGGAGAAGGTTGATGTTTAAGTCTAACTTTACTTACAGGAGCATGAGACTAATTATTTTATTATTAAAGATGGATAACATATCATCGACAGTCGTAGATAATTTTAATTGATCAAAATTTAAATTAGTAGCGTCACTTTTTAGTTTATCATTTATGAATTTATAAAGAGGTCGGTGTTAAAATCATCCATGATTATGCAGTGTGCACACTCAGAGACAATTTTTTGAGAGCCGTTTCTAAAGTGGCGAAATAGTCAATGGAAGGAGGACAATACACTACTCCAAGAATCACCTTTACGCCTCTGACGCCGACTTTTAAGAACAAGAACTCCGGAGAACATGAATAAAGGGAAGTTGAAGCTAAAATAATTGCATACGAAAATGACGAGTGTAGGTAAATGGCAACACCGCCTCCTTTACCAACACGGTCATTTCTAATTAGTATAAAACCCGGAAGTGGATACAAAGCAGAGTGAAGACTTGGCTTCAGCCAACTTTCGTAGATTAGAATAGCTTGTATCAAGTTCGTTAAAAGACGCTTCAAGCTTAGAAAAGTCACTCGGAATACTTTGAGCGTTAATGTGACAGATATTGAAAAATTTATTGTTAGATTGAAAAGTTTCTTTTAACTGTGCATACTATAAGGTATTGGAATGTTTATAGAATCGTTACACGATAAGAATGATGAATCAGAAATTCATTGAAATCAGTTGAGTAGTTTAGGAGTTCATTGCGGACAAACAATGTGACACGTAATTTTTATATATAAAGATATACATAAAATTTAAAATAAAGTTGCTATAATACTAATAGCTAAAAATTTTAAACTACTTAGGAATCTCACAAAATACCATCCCACCAGTTGACTGTTTACACAACATGAAAAATTTATAATCTTAATGATAACTGAATGATTACACAGGATTATAATAACGAATATACTTCAATTATTAAGTAGTTACATACTCATACTGGGCTACACTGCTTCATCAATATTTTATATAATTATTAATACTACAAATGAAAACCGCCAAAATTAACACGCTGGTAATACTTTGATGGGAAACAAAAGAAAATTATAAAAAGTTAACTAAGAAACAATAATAACTATTCACTAAATAAGTAAAACATAAAATGTTGCATGCAAATGACGGCGATAACAACTTATACAATTTGTTCATATTTAACTTATACATTAATAGGCAGTATGTTTTGGACATCTGTGCCATTTGTGGCTTACCATCAAAGAGTTTATAAACTCTACGGGGATATAATATCTATGGCATATAATAACATTAATGACGAATGGATAAATAAAGAGTTTTTGGCGGGAACTTGATCGGCGGCGGTTTGCTGCTCATGTATTAATGTTTGAATAATGGTTTGAAGTGGATTTTGATATGTAAAAGTGGTGCTATTTTGTGTATTAAGTGTCTGCGCATGTGAAATATTAGTGGAAACGGTGATACAAGTGCTCTGATGGTGATGTGATTCTCAAGATAAGGTGTCTATCTGCTTAGGCGCCTTGAGATACCATCGCCAACTGTCAGCTGTCTGCTGACTCAAGTTGCCGTCAAAATCTCCCAGGCTGCACAATGTGACGCATCAACATATTGAAGCAGTGTACTATGAAGAAAATTATAATAAACCGAATAAAAATACTTAAGACTTGGCCTAAAGGTCTAGATACCAGGCCATAAACTCCAAAAAATAAATTAATGACGAATGATGACAATGACAGATTAACTCATGAAGTTATAGATAAAGATGGAGACCACACCTGAATACCTACTTGAAGCTTAACCTATGTATTACTATCTCGCTCTCTGTGGGCAGACCTCTTTCTAAGTAGGTAACCTTTATTTTATTTTTCCCAGGATATCGCTATAAGTAGTTACATTACATTAAGTGATTTATTTATAAATATCTACATCTCTGTTTACTACTAAGACCTAGCCTATAGATAATATATTTTGTACAATTTTGGGAATTGACTGGTTTTATGAAGAAAGGTTTTCATTTCCATGGGCGGAACCGGTATCTAAAATGTGACCACGCATTTCTGTTACAACCCATATAATGCCGAGCCTATTTAGAAAATGTGGAAAATAAATATATCAGAGAATACTTTATAACTACCATTTCGATAATGTATTTTCTGGTAATTGTATGCAATCCTAAACGGTACCAACGAAATATAAAATTAAAATTTATTATAACACCGGGTGTTCCATGAATTGTGTTCAGTTTTTAATATTATATGAAGGTAGCTGGGCTAACTATGACATTGGGACGTCAAACACCTCAGTCCCCCGTGACCATGGGTGCTGTAGTACCCGAAACGTCGGGAATCAAAATTAGTAAAATTAAACGGGATAAAATCCGTAAAAATAGTTTTATTCAATGTGTAGTCTTGCGGAAATATAAGAAATCATCACACCTGATTTATTGTTCAGACAGACTAAATCTATTTTTGGACAATTATTTAAAAAAAAATATCACGAAGACTAAAGGAGCGTAGCGAAGATCCTGTCTTAGCCTTCTGACCTTACCCATCCGAGTCAGGCTGCTCTGAGCTGAAATGTGTATAATACTATATTTCACACATCCTGTTCATTTTAAGAATTATCTACAATTCCTAGGAATTCTATATAATGACGGATTTCATAGATATTTAGTAACATATGTACTATAATAGGAACGGTAATATATAAAAAACCTCAAAAGAAACCACTTTCCATATTAAAATCATTTATTGAAAATTTTCTATTATACAAGACTAAATATCATTGCTCTATGTAGTTTCTGTCTTACCACGTAAATCACTAAGTATATTTTCTGTATGACTTTAAGTGAGCACGTATACGCATATTAAAAATGAATTAGCTATTTTCTTAACTATCATAGTTTCATGCAAATCATTACAATTAATTGAGTCCGTGATCGGATGGTTAAACATTTACTGCAACAGAGGAGTAAAATGTTGTGACACGACATTAATTAATTTGTTTTCAATGTTATTGGCTCTAAGTTGGCCCATCAAATTAGCTCGTTGGAAAACTTGGTCACAATATTTTACAATTTTGTAAGCTGCTACCGAAGGAAAATAAAGTTTGCCTCGGTTCACAAACGTCGTAAGTGAATTAAATTTATTTACAATCATATAGTTTTAACATATGTGCAGCGTCAAGCAGATAATATATATTGCTCTTTCCGTTTGGATGTCGAAAGTACGGTCTTAAATTATTTTGTTCGAGTGAGCAGCCTAAATATTCGTAAGCTTTTACATTGGATGATGCACCATCCCAAGTCAAAGATCTTACGATGACACCAATTTCGTCAAGCAGAATTATAGTGGTTTTTATTAATTCGGAAAGCAGTTTCCCAGACAAGTTATTTGCAATAAAAAAATATGCAATTGGACACTACACCGTAATAGGAAACGTACACCGTAAGACACTATTTGAAACACGAGGGCTTCGGAAGCTAATTTTTCTGGATCACTTACAGAAATTGGTCCTAAATCTACATACCCAACCACTTTGTCTAATTTTTGATCATATGCCAAATTTTGTTTTAATGCCATTCCATCAAATATTAAAGCAACATTTTTTAAATATATTTTTTTAGGTGTTTTAACTTGTTCTTTTAAATATTCCAGTACTTCAGAGGGAACCAACATTACAGTTAAATAAAGATAAAGATCTTCGTATAGTTTCTACATGAGGTAAAGTTATATATTTTCTTAAGAACTCGTAAGCCTTAGGTGAATAGAAATTAAAGTTAAAGCAAAAGCTTTCACTTCTGCACTATATCGAACACCATGTGGATTACTCTGTGGCTTTTTGAAGTCCTTACAGATATCAGCAAAGCGCCCTTGAATAATATTTTAAATTTCTGACTGACCCGTATATTTTTAATAGTTGCAATTAAAGAAGACATATCGTGAATTTTTTAGTTTGGCGCCACTTTTGCTTAAGAATCTTAATTTTCTTCTCAAGTATTTCTTCTTTACTAGACTTTATTTTCACTTGCACGCCCTATCTATCTTCGCGGGATCGTCGTCTTCACTGCTGACCTAAGAAAACAAGAAAACTTGTGAAATTGGTAATTTTAGCATCGTATTGCTCCGCTCATAGGGTCGTAGCGTGATGTTAGATAGCCTTCCTGAAGAATTGGTTTTAAAATGCAAAAAAATTTCAAATCTGACTGGTATAGTTCCAGAGATTGGAGAACTCAAACAAAAAAAGAAACAAATAACTCTTCTACATCATAATGTCAGTTCAAATTTACATCACGTAATAGGTTATTGGACCATAAGTAGACAGAAAGGATACCCGAGCGCGCCTGAGCACGCATAAATCAAGCATCAAACAAGAAGCTTCATGCTTAGGCCTGAATTCCTCTGTCGCTGACGTCGGTCGCGTACGTCGGTCGCGCGTACGAATATTCGTTGTGTTCTATATGGCACCACACCGTGACGCTGACATCAGCGGCGCGAGTTGCTACGCCGCGTATGGCGCGCGTCGGTCTCGCTCGTCAGCGCCGCGTACGTCGGTCGACTGACGCGCTATAGAACGCTATGAGCGTCCTCACTCTGTTCCCGACCGTCGGCTAAATGGTACGCGCGCGCGTATAGTCGCCATGAATATTGATACCGAACGTGTGATTGCCGAGGTGCGCCTACGTCCTGCATTGTGGGATTTATCTAATGAACTTTACAAAGATCGCGATGCCAGAGCAAAATTTTGTTACAAGTTTTGAAGCCCTGTTTCCGGATTACAATAATGAGGGCGATGATAAAAAAAGGAGATCAGTAAAAGATAATGTTTATAATAATTTTATTAGATATACAACATGTGGAATGCGGGTGGGTAGCGGGAAACATATTTTTGTCCGCGCGACTGTCCTGCGAAATGTAACGGCCCGTTCACGACTTCGGTCTTAGCGGCGCGGCGCGGCGAGCGGGCGGCGTCCGTGAGCGGTGCATTTTCGTGGCGTGCTTCAAACATTTTTATACTTTTGATCTTACCGCTCGCCGCCCCGCGCTTAGCTGCCGCTCACAGCGGCAAGGTCGTGAACGGGCCGTAAGCCGTTGGAACGTCTTACATTTCGAAGGCAGTTCCGCGCGAATTCGCTCCACTATAGCTGGCTTATGCTATATCAGGTTCGAAGGTTCATGAAAATACACACACAACACTAAACTAATTGTACCTACACGTTTAATAATGTCCATACACAAAAGTTTTATGTAGAAAAGACAATTTAAAACAAGAGACCACACGAATTACAATAAAATCTGTCGTTGTCCGTTCCACTTCGTTGGCGGGAATGCGCAATTAGCGGGATGTGTAGATGCTATTTCTTAGTAAATATACTGGTTTTGCCATGGCAAAGAACCTTCCGGTGAAATAAAGTAGTTAGCGAATAAGTCTCTTAAAGTATCGCCTGTCCGATTCATAATGTTATAGCTGTTTAGAGAAACATTTTCTAAACCAACAATTGACATAGTATCAATAACATCATATCCATCACGTACTTTATAAAGTTATGTAATACACAACATGCTTTGACTATTTTGATGCTGTTAATCAATGAAGTCCTCATAGGCCTGTGAAATACTTCAAATTTATTAGACATAATACCAAAAGTAGATTCTATGTAGCGTCTTGCCCTACTAAGACGGTAGTTGAATATTTTTCTTGTGAGTCATATTACTACGAGCGTATGGTTAAAATATGACGTGATATTCCAAACGCTGCATCCCCTACAATCATGTAAGGAAACGGTGTCCGGCTGTTATCTACTTGTCTCGGTTCTGGTAGGTTTATTTCGCCGCTTTGTAATTTTGCATAGTTACAGTCCCTAAATATTATTGAGTCAGAATCTGTTCCACAAGCACCCACATTAATATACTTAAAACAGTAATTAGCGTCACACATAGCCAACAGAACGATTGAATAATATTTTTATAATTACTGAATAAACTTCCACTGAATGCAGGGCAAATAATACGGACGTTTGCCATCTATCGCTCCAACACAATTCGGAAAATTTGCTCGTGATTCGAAACCTCAGCGATTCTCAGCCAATCTTCATGTGACGAAGGCAGTCTTAAAGTTTCGTCGCAGAACATCCCAAATTTTTGTACACACTTCTGTAACGATTTTGCCAATAGTTGATTCTCCAAGCCGATAGTGGTAATGTAGATCTATAGGTATTACGGTCGCAAGGAATCTGTAAAGTGTAATATGTATTAATTTTACTCTTTCTTCTTATTTTTATTGTTTCAGAAAAATTGTGCAGCAACGATGGAAAACTGCAAGAGATGCTTATATGCGTTGCAAAATGTCTTAAAAATACCCTCAGGATCAGGAGGAAGTAAAAAAGGTGTACATATATTTTGAAGATATGAAATTTCTTGATAAAAACACCAAGCTGAAGTTGAGGACTCTATCGAAAGTAATCAGGCTACACCGAGCGCAATTAATCAAGATATCCCAAGCATATCTAATCAAGACGTGCCAAGTACGTCCAGTCAGGACATACCAAGAAGCACAGGACTTGAAGTAAATACAGAATTACAGAAAAGTGTAGCTCAAGAAAATTCTACAGACTCTAATTTTCGTAATAAATATTCTAATAAAATCAGCGAAAAGAAAACAGACCGACAATGATGAATTCGATAAAGAGATGCTAATGATGTTCAAAGAGAATGCCAAACTTTTAAAAATGATGACATGAATTTTTCATGTCTCTCCCCAATAACAGAAAAGTTTACAACGCATCAAAATTAATTTTCCGTACAGAAATGCTCAAAAAAGCAATGGAAATTAGTAATATGCACAATCCATTTGAAATAACCAGTAGACCGAATTCTTCAGATTCGTATTTTTCTCAACAGTCTGAATCGATTTTACACAGTCAAGATCCGATCAACGTACATGAATATGAAACTTTCCTGATATATCAAATACCATTTCACAAGAATGTGATGTACCAAGTACGTCCCACTACTTTATACATCAAACTCGGATCCCAAATTATTTCTCAAGGATACCAAACCATCCATGGCATTACTAGGAAAGCCAACGAAGACAAGTAAAATGTGTCCTTCAACAAAATAAATAACTTACTTTTTTAAAAAATAATAAAAGCTTATATAAAATGTATTGTTTTCTTTCTTATTATTATGTTCCAATAATAGGTTGATATTATGTAACTCACCTCAATGTAACAGCAAGTCGTTCCACTGGAGGTATAATTTCTCGATATATGGAGCAGTGTTTCAGGTGATTTTCTAACTTTGATAACAGTTCATCAAAAGTTTTTACTTTCATTCTAAAATAATTAAAGAATTTTTCCTCGTCCTGACGTAGCTTTTCAAATAATGTAGAAAATTCACCATTCGTCACCCTATCAGCAACAATTGGGTGAATGTGATATCTTTTTCTACATTGACGCCGTCTCCGCTTGCGTAAGTATACTGCAGCAACTAAACAATTTATAAACGGATTCATAATTATCCCAAATCCACTTGAGTCGCCTGTACCGTGGAGCGGTCGGTATCGCACTACGGATGTTTTCATTAGCGCCGATGGTCAGCGCGCTACGCGACTGACGGCGCGACCGACGTCAGCGACAGAGGAATTCAGGCCTTGTCGTAGTGACGGTTACCACACTGCGATTGGCACTAAAGAGTTTAAATGTGTATGCGTTTTAAGCTATATAATATATTATATAATGAAATATTAAAGTCATAATAAATACAAATAAAAGGTATGTATTTAGTAATAAAGGAAAAGGAAACTTACAGGTAACTTGTTAAGATTGCATAAATTTTCAAGAATTTTCGACATTGTTTTTACTAGTTTGATCTTCAATATTACAGCCAATACGTTTCACTCCTGTTTCCAGTGCAGAACTACTATAAATGTCAGAACTAGTGCTTGGTACAGCCAGAGCAGCTATTTGCACAATAGACTCTTCATGTAATGCACTTGTTGTCTGCAAATGATAACATATTTTACAAAATGTTGCATTTAAACTACTACATTTCTAAATATATAATATATTACGAAAATTAGATAATTAAATTAAATTAAATATTTACCTTGCCTGGTGATACTGTTTCTTGATTTATTATAACAGTAGGAACTGCTGTCGGTTTTGCCTTGTTGTTGAATCATAATCTGATTCTTGAAAATGCAAATTGCAAATCCTTGCACTTTCATAATACTTCATTTTCAATGGTACAATGGATAACCACAAATTTCTCCGAGTACTGTTTTTAGGAAATCTAAAAATTTTTCGTAATTATTGTAAACGTTATTAAAGTATCAGAATAATGAGAAACAAAACTAAATAAAAAGTAAATTGTCTGCCTAAAAACTAAATAAAAGAAAATTACATTATGTTACTAATTAATAATTTAATATTATGAAATCTATGAAATCCGTCATTACATAGAATACATAGGAATTGTATATAATTCCTAAATTTCATGCATTTCCGGTAACATAATAAGAAACATGTACATATAATTAGTTAGGTCACACGGAAAGTCTCAGATACATCCTCAATATGGTCACACTACTTCAGTGATTTCTTTTAAACAAAAACAATAAAATTGTTCAAAGTCAATTAAATTCAATGTAAAACTATTTCATTTTGACAAAGTTATGATTTACTAATATGTTTAAAACACTGGTAAAACGTTTCAGCAAAAATTAAGAAAATACAAAGAAGTATGTTTACAAGTATTCAATGCCAGAAGTCACTATTTAAACACTTACGCATGAAATCTTATATCACCTCCTGGACAGCAACTACTGCCGAAACTACGCACTATACCAGTTTGCACCATTTCTTGAATTATAACAATAATTAACTTTAAATATCTCAAACGACGCTGTGAACTGCTAAGTAAACAACCGCCATATTTGTTTAATTTATGTTAACATATAGGGCTAATGTTGCCACATTACCGGACCCTCAGGAAATGGGATTGTAATTCACTGATTCGTTAACCCAAAATGCATACGAGACCTTCAATTTTGGAATTTTTAATGTAAGTAATCGTAGTTCAACTATTTATTCATTGTTACATTATTTTATAGAGCTTAACTTCTGATTTGGTTAGTGTGGAAACTATTTCAAGAATTTACCAGGAGATTTAAATAAAACATAGCAATACTGTATTCCACACTAAAAGAGAAGTCAGACCACAGAGAGTGAGATAAAGATACGTAGGATTTTTGACTCAAGCTGTTGTTCCAAGTGTGGCCTCCATCTTTATCTATAACTTCATGGATTAACTTCTAGTTGCTACATATTTATTTATCTCTGACTTCTACCTTGCTACATATTTATTTACCTATGTTAACTTCTTCTTACTCTAAAGTAAACAAATTATATGCATAGTTGCAAGAATATTATTAACGTTGTGTATTATCTCATCTGAAATAGTATTTATAGTATTAGAAAACGATAGCGATTATTCAAAGAGCAGAATCAAAAAGAAAGTAAATTTAAGTAATTAAAAATACCAGATACTCATAACATTACCAAATCACTTCAGGATTTTGTACTTGGCTATCAGGATTACACCATAAACACACTGATAAAATAACTAATATTAAAATTACAGTGCCACTCAAAGGAACTTCAACAATTAAACAAAAATTTTTACATAAAAATTGAAGCACAACAAATAGTAGTTATAAGACTAAATATGACTATATTAAAAATTACATTGAATGCAATATATTCAAAATTTGCTAAGTAAATATTATATCACCAATTACATTAGCGTAGTAGAACAAAAGCATGAATTTTATATATGAAAAGTTGCAAAAAGTACGAAAAATTAATAAGTCTTTGTCAATGAATACTATAAACGTAGTGGATTATCTCATCTGAAATAGTATTTATAGTTTTAGAAAACAATAACGAATTCAAAGAGCAGTATCACATCATAGTAAATGAAAAAGTAAATTTAACCCTAGATCACTAACCTTAAATCGGAGTAACACTATCACTAACCATTCGATTCACAGACTACGCAATGAAACGCAAATATTTTCAAAATCGTTGTTATTTATTTTATAAAAGAAACAAAAACTTGAAAGTCCTTTCTTTAGGAATCAAACAAAACGATGAGAAATAAACAATATTAATTCTTACAACTATTACAAATAGGAACTGTGTGCTCTCCAAATGGCCTTTTGCAGTATGTACAACAATATTTTGTCATACGCCTTTTTTGCTGGGCAAAATCCACATATTTTTCTTGTTTTATGTAGCTCTTGTACACAGCTTTCTTGTGGCACTTCAATGTTGAGAATATCTCCAATACTCTTTTTCACATCACGCTGCAAAGTCACCGTATTGTAGCGCTCGAGTAGCCAGGGTTTTATTAGTTCATCTGCCATTTGCAAGGCAAATTCACCTCTTGAGCGGTTTCTTATGGTCTCGGATCATATTGCATACGTAAACAACATACGCGTTTATGATACTAATGTTTACAGTATCATAGAATAAGCATAGCGGCCATCTATTGGTTTTGCGACCAGTGCTCATGATAGAACACATTTGATCCACGGTATCTACAGCGCCCTTTGTAGAATTATAGAAATTAATAATTTCCGGCTTCTTGGTAACATCATTGACAGTGGGTTGATCATGGGTGGTTGATAAAAGGTAAACAATCTTGTTAGACTTGGGCTTGTATGAAACCATGGTCATCTCGTTATCGAAGCAAAACATTGAAGTGCCCACTTGCCGTGCTCTAGAGTTTTTTATTTCCTGGGGTATTTCCCGTTTGTTGCTTCGCAATGTACCAACAACTGTCAATTTATACGGAGCCTGGAGCATATCGAAGCAAGAGGAATGGATGTAAACCAATTGTCCATAGTTAAGTTTCGATTCGAACCATGTATGGGTTTGGTGATCTCCTTCACCAAATAGCTCGCAAGAGGTTCGGTTCCTGGATTAGTTCCCTTGCCTAAATATGGAATGGCATTGCATACATATTTTGTGTTCGAGTCTGCCATCATAATAAGCTTAAGACCGTATTTATTTGGCTTATTGGGTATGTACATCCTAAATGGACAACGTCCTCTGAACCCAACAAGCTGTTCGTCAATAGTTATGTATGAACTGGGCTTATAAAGGTGATTTTATTGGAATGAATCACAATGATGACTCAGGCTCCTGCGGCTCCTGCTGATGCTGGATGGACTCAGACCTCAACTGACCTGCATCGGATGTATTATCATCTGAATCTACAAATCTTCGCTTACGTGAGCGCCTGCTGACGAAAATCTCCTCATCAGATGACATCGAACCTTCTTCCTCACTTTCATCAGTTCCTACGTGGGCATCTGCCACCATATTATCTTCGTTTTCGGATTCCGATAGTTCCTCTGCTTCATCGTGGTTAGACTCGATGTCTGACTCACACAACCAACGTTGAATGCGCTCCTCATCTCCTCTCAAATCCATCTAAAAATAAAATTTAAAATCAAAACAATATCGTAAAATGGTCCAAAAATATTCATAAAGTCTGAAAATAAATTTTCCTTTACTTTTATTCCACAAAATAATAGCACATTATTCCTATTTTACAATTAATAGGTAAAAACCGAGTAGCGTAAAATATAATAAAAGTAATCTTGAAAATAGAAAATATTATAACTAAAAATAATGTTACGCAGTCACTAACCTTTCGTCTGTCAGACGACGCGACGGCTGTATGTCCTGTTCCAAAGCGAATGCGACCGCCACGAGTGCACACGGGTCACTAACAGGACCAATCAGGAAGGTACTGAGCGGGGAGGGTGCGGGTGCCGCGAACCTACCGAACTATGAAATGCGGGGTATGCGTAGTCTGAGAGACGAATGGTTAGTGATCTAGGGTTAAGTAACTAAAAATATCAGATAATCAGAACATTACCAAATCACTTCATACTTATCAGGATTGCATCATAAACATGCTGATAAAATAACTAATATTAAAATTACAATGCCAATCAAAGGAGCTTTAACAATGAAACAAAAAAAATTATTACATAAAAGTTGAAGCACAACAAGCAGTAGTTATAAGACTAAAAATGTGACTATATTAAAAATTACATTGAATGCATTAATATGATCAAAATCTGCTAAGTTAAGATTACATCACCAATTACATTAACGTAGTGGAACAGAAGCATGAATTCTATTTTTTGACTACCGGCCGCCGAGATTTCTTGGTATCATCACTATTGGTCACTGCTGTAATAGTACGACGGGCTGTTTCTTGCACACGTTTAGTGCTAGGTGAACCTTGTGTTGACTTCGAATTATTTGTAATATCCGAGGTATTAAAAGCAGCGTCTGACCTGATTGGAGTACTTGTTGTGGGATATTTGGGCATCAAAGCATCTAACTGCTCCATCGCAATGATCTTATCATAACCACCAGGATGTTTAACATAGATGACACCATCCAAAGTCCACACATTCTTTATTCCAAAATGTTTTCGAGCTCTTTCATGTATTGATTGCCTGGTTTTAGTAAGGAATTCGGAAACAGAGATTAGCGAGCCTTTCAATTTTGATTTAACTTTCCACACTTTCTGTTTCGTGTGGTGATCACGAAAATATACTATAACAGGCCTAATGTGATTACTTTGCTGCACAACAAGTCTATAGCAGCTTTCCAAGCTAATGGCACTTTTATGTGTTAAACCCAATTTATTGTGCAACAATTGTAGTATTTCATCTGTTATATTAGTCACAGATGCCTCTGGGATGCCATTAAAAACAATAGCCTTTCGACGATGCCACATGTTAATAGTATCAACATTCTTCATGCACTCATGAACCTGCTGCCGTAAAAGATTTAGCATTTTGATAACAAGTTCCTTAAAGGAGTAAAATTCTTCCTGTAGCTGTGCCAGTGTTGGGTTTATTGGAGTGGATGCATCCTTCAAGCGTTTCTGAAATTTTTTTTTTTTATAGAATAGGGTGACAAACGAGCACACAGTCCACCTGATGGTAAGTGGTTGCTGTGGCACATAGACATCTACATCTATCTTCGTTTGCGAATTTAATTGCAGATGCGTTGTCAGCCGTGAGGACTAAGATAGAATGCCTCTTTTCCAGTAAAAGGGTCTCCGGTTCTCTACACTCACCATACGAAACACAGCAGCATTAAGCTGCTATTTTACGCTGGTATTCTGTGAGAGCGTGGTCCTTCCCGGTCGAGCCGACCCATTCGTGCTACAACTATACTATTAATATAGCTGCAGCATGGCTCTACCACGTAAAATTCGGCCATTTTCTGACTCCAGCAATCTTCCAACTCTCTGCATATTCTCAACATCCATGACATTTGCCATTCTTCAAGCACTGATACCAGGAAAGTTATTTACTATGTAAACAAGTGAACACTGTTACGAATTGAGGTTATGAAGGAGGTGAATTGTGAGTATTTAACGATTTAAATTGTCATACTTATTAAACACTGAATTGAAAACAAATTACTTGTTATTATATTAGCACAAATACTAAAAATTATATTTAGATCATAAAATATTACGAGAGCACTTTTGTAACTGTATTTTATTCAACGCCTACCCGCCGAAAAAATAGTTATATTATAAAGTAATTAAAATAAATAGCGGCAGCTGCTATTGTTTCAACGTCCATCTCGGACAGATGGCACGTGGTGGGATGCACGATTGTATGGGCAGCCGCGCAATGATTGTGACAATCATTCTCGGTCCCATTCTGTGGTTGTCAATCATGGCCGCCACAGAATGGGGCATGCATTACGCGACCTGTACCAACGTATAGACAGCCCATCTGTCTAGCCTCGCCATTGAACGGCGACGCTCGCCTAGCTGGCCGAATGCAGGCGAGCGCTAACGTGTAGACGGATCGTTTGTTCTCGAGACTCGTCTCACTTCGGAACAGTGTCGGTTTTTCTGCACAAATCATAGGCGCTCGCCTGCACTCCGGCAAGTCGCGTCTACATGTTATTCGGCCATGTCAGTTGCAACTTCATAATAATTTCGACAATGTCACTGCCTCTTCTGTCACTTTACTGCGGAGTACACTGACATGATAATGATATGCACTCATTAAATAAATAGAAGAATCTGAAATAACTTCTACGTCGTCCATATCGTTCCAATTCTCAATGAAAACTGATTACGGCCAACATGTGGATAGCTTCACAAAAACTCGTGAACATTGGTAGTTGGCATTGGTCTCTTTCGAACTTGACCAACGTGTAGACTGTAGCACTCGCTTTGTATCAATTTGCCTACGCTCGCCTTGGCTGAGGCTTGGCCAACATGTATTGCCGGGGTAAAAGTATTAGCGTCGCGTTCGCACATATTATCCGATGATCGCCATCATCAGAATTTGCAAAAAAATAGCATGTTCTTGTCAACGTGTTCTTTGGTTTGTCTTGAATTGTTATCCATGTTAAAACTAAAGTTTTAACGATGTTTCGTATTGGAATACGCTCGTGATTACTTAGTTCCCCAGACTCGGTTAAATAGTTTTTGAGGTTAAATTTGTTTTATCTTTTTGTTATTTCCTTACTCATTGTTAAGTTTTTTTGTTGTTCACGGTAATATTATTATTCTTTTTTAACTTTCACTGTTAAAAAATGAATTACAAAATTTACATTTGTACATATTACGTGACCAAAACAATTAGGGGCATGACATCTAAGACGTTATTAGAACTAGGGAGGGAACACCGGAACGGTGATTGATCACTAGGGGAAGCGCGGGGATAGAGGCGGGGTGCGGGGGACGAAACCGCATTCCTGTCAAGCGCCCGGCCAAGTTGTACATACAAACTAATTTATGGTTATTAAATAAATTGGAGTGACATATTATTTTAACGTTAAGTCACGTGACTTATCGTTGATTTTATTCAAATTTCTAGTTTTCTATTAGCGTTACGTTACGTTAGAAAGTCAACTTGGCTAATGCCGCAGATGCTTTGTTGCGCCTTTATTAGGCACGAAATGGCGAAGAAATAATATTTAATGCAGTTTGCCATGTTTTCAAAATTTCCTTTGAAAACCATCTATATTCATTTCTTGATTTAGAAGATTTAATATTTTTCGAGGCGAGTGCACCAAATCGTATGTTAAATTTAAGCTCGAAGCATATGCAAATCACATTTCGAGATTGTAGAAGGAGAAACTGATAGACCTAAGCACTCTGTAACCGCGACTGAGACTTTAGATTTAGATTGCATAGGTAAATTATTTCAAGCTCATTTTAAATTGAACAAGAAGCGATTTTTTAAATTTTAACTCGGTAATAACATCAATTAAAAAAATATTATCGATTGCGAAACAATGTTCATTTTATGTAAATATTTCTTACATTTTCTGTGGGCTTTAATAGCCATTTGTATGTAATATTATTTAAATTTAAAAGTAATTCATGGTTAATTGCTATGTTTAGAAGGATTATGATCATCTGGATGATAATGATTTTAAGAAATATTATTGTTGACATTGGCATTTTATGTGATATTGTTGAATTATCACTTCTAACAATGTAATTATCACAAAATTTACATTGCAGATTCATATCATACGATTTAAAAATAACTTCAATTTAATTATTTCGTTACAATAAATTTTACCGCATTTTGTACTATATCGGAGTAAAGAATACCCGTTTTCTTATTCTTTTTATAAGTAATTTGTCTGGGAAATGGCTTTAATTTTAATAAATGTTGGTGGTAGTCCACTCTTTTCTTCCAGTTGCTTCGGCAAATTTCTTGCATTGGTTACACGGCACAGTTAGAATCGAGTGTTTCCCATCCCAGAGAAGATTTGCCATATAATTAACATGTCGTTAACCCTAGCTCACTAAACATATTTTCGAGTTACACAGTCACTAAACAGTAGTCATTTTGACTAACAAAATGAAAAGATAATATTTTTCTTGAAATGACATTTATTTATTCAAAAAAAGTAGGTAATATAAGAGGTAGTATTAAGGTTTCTTAAAAACTATTAGACACATTAAAAATGTTAATCCTGGCAGTCTGAGCAGACAGGAATTTAATGTTCGCCACAAATGTCCTTCCTGCAGGAGTGGCATGACACTTTCATCCTGTGCTTCTGATATGGGCAAACTGCGCAAATTTTTCGTTTGTTTGGTTGTGTTAGAGAAGTACTAGCCACGACATTTTCAATTTGCAAGATATCTTTGATACTGCCTCTGAAATTCTTTCTCAAATTTACAGTCTTGTACCGTTCCCGCAACCACGGCTCAATGAGACCGTCGGCCATTTTTTGCACGAATGCTCTGCGTTTCAGCGGTTTTTGTCGTTGCCGTATCATGTTAGATACATAAATGACATACGCATTGACCATGCATAAGTTCAGCATATTATAAAATATGCATTGAGGCCATCTATTTGTTTTGCGATTGCAGCTCATGGCAGAACAAATCTGGTCGACAGTATTAACTGCTTCTTTGGTCAGTCATCATCAGAGTTTAGTGAGTCATCATCAGAGTGAATAATCATATTTCTGTTTCGGATACCTCTGACTATGTTTAGCTCCTCATAAGAAGAGCCCGAAGATTCTTCATCACTTGCGTCGGTGTTTACGCAAAAGTCTTCCTCTAAGTTATCTTCTTGTTCAGACTCGAAAAGCTCACCAGGTAGTCGTGCGAGTTCTTGGTCATTCTCATTGTCAGATTCATTCAAAAACTGCAGAATTTTGTCTTGATCCCGTATCAAATCCATCTAAAACAGAATAAACGCCTTTACATAATGTTCAAATACAAATGTTTTCCCATACACACTAATAAAATAGATGAAATTTGTTTTATATTATATTACAAAAACAATAAGATTCTCAGAAATCAATAAAAAAGGACGTTATTTATACAAGAAGTCAATAAATCAACAAAATTATTCAAAGCTTACCTTGACTCACTTTACACGCGTAATCACTAAACATTAGTCTGTAAGATGGTTCTCGCCCAACTCGCACAACTTCCTTGTGGAATCGATTACCACCAGCGATTTTTCCGGACCGATACGACTTAGGGACCTTCAAGAAAAGAGCCTAAAGTGAATATTTAAAATACTGAATAATTATTATTAAAAACCTTAAAAGTTAATGAATTAAAGTGTACATATTTTCAGGTTGGATTTTTACGTACTGCCATCAACAAAACGCAACATATTTCCAGGTGCAAAACTTGTTTAAAAATGATTGTTTTTTTTTTTTTTATATAACGAAATAATTACATCTAAGTGAGAATGTAATAACATAACATAATACTTTAACATTCTATAACTCACTCGAAAAATAAACGAAAGCGTAGCTGGTGGACAACGACTTTTTCTAAAATAGACACGTGTACAGTGGAAATAACATGATTACAGAAGTAATACGGTTTATTTTATAACTATACGACATAGAATGTCTTTAGAAGATTTTGAATGGCTGTTAAAACAGCTAGACCTGTATTTTTTTAAACTGGCTTTACGGCTTTGGGTTCTAGCCCTTCTGAGCCTGAAGTTACAATGTATAATTATCCTTAATAGTACACTGCTTCACAATATGTTGATGCGTCACATTGTACAGCCCTTGGGAGATTTTGACGGCAACTTGAGCCAGCAGACAGCAGACAGCTGATATTTGGCGATGGTATCTCAAGGCGCCTAAGCAGACAGACACCTATCTTGAGAATCACATCACCATCAGAGCACTTGTTTCACCGTTTCCACTAATAGTTCACATGCGCAGGCACTTAATACACAAAATTGCATCACTTTTACATATAAAAATCCACTTATTATCCACAAACCATTATTTAAACAATAATACAGGAGCAGCAAACCGCCGCCGGTCAAGTCCCCGCCAAAACTCCCTGGACCTGTAATATGTAAAAAAGTACAGATTGTCGTGAAGTTATCAAACTCTGAGCAAAAGTGAACCACTTATGAGAAAAAATTCAATTTTTTTTAATTTATCGAGGTAAGGCGTTTTAAAAATTATTAAAAAAAGTATTGGCTGTAAAACCAGGGCTCGGAACCGGTTTAAAAGAGCGGTTAATTTCGATTAATTACCGGTAAATATATCGTCCTTCAATTACCGGTTAAACAAGTAACCGGTTTTTAACTAACCTAAACGGTAAAGGTTACCGGTTACTTACCGGTTTTGACACCCAAATTAACCGGTTAATTCCGTAAAACGTAAAAGTAATTATGAATGGGATAGGTAGATTCATGTTGTGAGGTGCTTATGCCGTGTCGCCGCATGCGGGCATACTTATGGTCAATTATCTGCCTTTAAGCGACACGTTCTTTCACTCGCGATCAGAGTGTCTAGTGGGAGTTTGGCATTAACGAAAAACGTTAAAGTATTAGAGAAGTATTCGCGCAAAAAAGAGCCCGGTGGAAAGGCAGTTATTGTGTTTGGTTTATTCGTTAAGACTGGACTTGTCTCATACGAAGAAAATAATTCATTTTTGTGTATCGGTTGTTTATTTATGATGTAAATAGAATTTGTTCCATGTTTACGTTTTAACAGTGAGCCACGCGGCAGCTTTTGATGTCACACGGATGGGCCGGCCCGAACCAGGGTAATACCACGACCTCGCAGAATACCATGAATGGTAGTGGAATCAAACAAAAACTACCCTAGGAGGGTACCAACACCCTGGTGACGGAGAATCCCTCGCTGAGCATCCACGCCCAAGCTGCCCTACTCTTCCTGAGCGTGGGTGCCCCTCCTTCGTGTCCCGCGTATACTGGGGACGAAGGGAGGGGACGAAGCCGACCTTTCTTTTTAACCGAGACGCAGGTGTCCTAAGTGTCGCTTAAAGGCTGATACTTCATATCTCTCATAGACCTACCTGGGTACAAATTAGAACACTCCTCTGGAGAGTTTGCGTATGCGTCAGAGAAGACATCTGTTTTCAACTCCTCGACAGTCTTGAAGGTACGGACCTGTCCATCCTATGGCTGCGCGTAGACGGCGACGACTATCCCTGTGTCTACGGGTGCCCTATAGGTCCCATAGCGGTAATGCCGAAACAGACCGACTCATTGAACACGTCCAAATGGCTACAGATTCTTTGCTACAGCAGAGATCGTTATCCTTGGCAATTTTAACGCCCACCACGTCGAATGGATCATGCGGGGACATCTGTTTATGACTTTGCCTTGGCATATGGTTTTACACAGCTGGTTACTTCGCCTACTCGGATTCCAGATGTGGAGGATTATGCACCTTCCTATTGGACCTTCTGCTGACCTCTCAACCGGATGGATATCAGGTTTCTGAAGACGCCCTCTTGACTCCTAGGACCATTGTCTTGTCCGAAGTGTGGTGCCACTCACGCCCCTTGCAGTTGCGTTCTGCAGACTGCCGCCGTGTTTGGCATTACAGGTCGGCGGATTGGGACGGAATGCGGTCTTTCTTTGCATCCTACCGTAGGGTGCGGGTTTACTTCTCGCTGGATACCCCAGGGTTGTTGCTGATTCTGTTGCTGATGTGGTACTTCAGGATAGGAACTTTTATTCCAACTCTGTGGTGCCCATCGAGGCAGATCTCAGTAAAATAGCATCACAATATACCGGCATAGACTGACGCATCAACATCTCGGGATGTAAATACCAGCGCTCTAAAAAGAAGTATAATTCCGCCTCCAGGTCCTTCAAAATAGTCATTGCCAAGGCAAGGTCAGAGCAGATCGGCAGAATTGTCGAGAAGCTAGTTCGCCTTCCTTCGGGAACCCGTGCATTCTGGTCTCTTGCCAAGGCTGTCTAACGGAACTTCTGTCAGCCATCTCTTCCATCTCAGCACAGAGAGGGACTCACTGGCCCATGCCGCAAAGGAGAAAGCCGATCTGTTAATCTTCCTCTCGACTCGAACTCGACTCTCGATGACGGGGGGAACACATCGCCGACCATCCCGCGGTGTGATTGCTCCATGCCGGATGTGCGGTTTACACAGCGCACGGTTCGCAAAGCAATCCTCTCCCTGAACGTCAACAAGACGAGTGGGACTTATGGAGTCCCACCCATTGTGCTGAACACGTGTGCTCCGAAGTTGGCACCGGTTTTAACGCGTCTTTTCCGGTACTCCTACTCCTAAGGTGTAGTTTCGAATTCATGGAAGACAGCTTTGGTCCACCCAATACCTTAAAAGCCGTCCGCTCCTCCTTCTTCTCAAAAATAATGAAATCTATTGTAAACGGTTTTGTCGGGGTCGATCAGCTGGTGATCTTCTGGTTTACCTAACTCATAGATGGGCGTAGGTAGTAGAGTCTAAAGGAAGGCATTGGCCGTTAGTTTGGACATAGCGAAGGCCTTCGATCGGTTCTGGCACAAAGCGCTTCTTTCGAAGCTCTATTCCTATGGGCTTCCTGAGAAATTGTGCAATTGATCAACAGTTTCCTTGCTGATCGGAGCATCAAGGTTGTAGTAGACGGTATATGCTCTGATTATAAGCCTATTAAGGCTGATGTTCCACAAGGCTGCGTGCTATCATCAACGCTATTTCTTCTGCATATAAATGATATGTTGCAAATTGGTAACTTTCATTGCTATGTGGACGACAGCACTGGTGATGCTTTATTACAAGCCGTGCCAATATTTCGGGAAAACGTTGCCGAGTACCAGAACAAACTTATGTCTGAAGTCGAGTCTGCGCGTTTATTGCAAAAGAACCCCTTTGTCGTACCTTCACAGTTTCAAGGCACTCCTTTGCTGCCTTAGCTAGCATCGGAATCGTCGGCGACATATTGAATAGTGTGCAGTTTCGTGGTCACTTGGAAGGAAGGCAAATTGGCTCTAAAAGCTTAACGTGCTCAGCAGAGCGGGGCAGTATTTCATGTCGGCACATCGCTTGCAACTTTACAAAGTGCAAATTCGGCTTCACATGGAATACTGTTCTCATCTCTAGGCCTGGGCACCCCAGTGCCAGCTCCTTCCATTTGACCGCATCCAGCGCAGAGCGGTTCGAATCGTTGACGTCCGAGTTCTTTCTGATCGGCTCGATTCACTGGCACTGCGTTAGGATGTTGCATCCCTTCGCAGTGCCTCTGAGGTTTGGATAATTCCAGCCGCCATATTTCACGAACGCACATCGCGTCAAAATTCACAATACCATCCTTTCCATCTGGATGCTTGACGGTCCACCTCTCTGCGTTTTACTAGGAGTTTTCTTCCTTTTTTTATAGGATAGGGTGACAAGCAAGCACACAGTCCACCTGATGGTAAGTGGTTGCTGTGGCCCTTAGATATCTACATATCCTCGTTTGCGAATCAAAATGCAGATACTTTGTCACCCGTGAGGACTAAGATGGAATGCCTCTCTTCCAGTAAAAGGGTCTCCGGTTCTCTAAACTCACCATACGAAACACAGCAGTGTTAAGCTGCTATTTTACGCTAATATTCTGTGAGAGCGTGGTCCTTCTTCGGTAGAGCCAGCCCATTCGTGCTACAGCTATACTACTAATATAGCTGCAGCATGGCACTACCACGTATAAAACTAATAATTCCTTAAATAATTCCTTGCTCAACTTCTCTGTGGAATTGTTTACCACCGGCGATTTTCCGGACCGATACAACTTAGGGACCTTCAAGAAAAAGCTTACTCCTTCTAAAAGGCCGGCAACGCACCCAACTTTCATAATATGTATTTGGTAAAATCTGTTATTTTGACATTACAAACAGATACTTCAATTTTATTTATTTAAATAAATTTAATTCCATATTGGTAAAGTATGAAAGGTTGTAAAAATTCAAAAGCGATCACTATATTATTTTGATCTTGAGGCGTGAGGAAACTTGGTTGCACTTTTAATCATTCTCTTTTATAATTCAATACAAGATCGTAAATATCAGTGTGATTTATACTGTTGAGTATCTAGTTCATTGGGAGTTATTAATAATTACTGTTAGTAAATGACAGTAATTTTCAGTATATCTATTTCGTGACAGTCGACACCAAAATATAGCCGATTTTAATAATAATGATTTGTTAGATTCAAATTATTATCTTTCTTTATTGACTTCAGTATCAGTAAAGTCAATTTCGTCTATGTGGTTACCTTCTACTCTATTTAAAAAAACTAATATTTTAGTAGCATCTTGTACGTATACAACATATTAAGATATGCTTCAGTTCCTCATTAAAGAGATGTGAAAATGGTAATTTATTTTATTAATATATATAATAACAAATTTTTATCGTGTAAAGACACGACTTCTAATTAAACTTTATTTACCTCAGAAGTGGTAATTATTAGTTTTGCAAAGACCGAGATAGAGGTTGGTTCTAATCAAGAGCTTCTAAATCTAAAAATCTGGTGATCTGCCTCACTTCAGTCCTAAAAATAACAAATACTGTAACATATAATTTCATCAACTTTTAAAAATCGTGTTTTCTGTTAAGAAAGTTCATCATTTATTGCGATATATTACTAAAACTAAAGGCATTGAATTAAAGATGCAAAGCGTAATTTTAGTAGAAAACTTTCAATATAATTAAAGTCAATATAAATATATAAGGTGAAATTAAACATGATATCGAAACTTAATTTTAAAGTGGAGATAACGCATAATTAATTGAAACAAAACTTATCTCTGTTATTTATAATACGGTAATTGCTGAAAGATGAAAAATATGAGGGATGTCGTTATAACGAAGTCGCGTTGATACAATGAATATATCGTACGTGCGTCTAAAACTTCGTGAATTCAACAGAGCGCAGCCGTACAAAGTTGAATACAAGGGTAAGGGAGAGGCGGGGACATTACAAAGCTTGGTTTTAACCGGTTAATTGTTACTACCTAAACCTAAATTTAGAAAACCGGTATTCCACAAAACCGGTTTAGGAATACCGGTTTAAATTTAAACCGGTTTTGGGGTCAATGGCCGAAACCGGTTTCGAATTTAAACCGGTTTCGAGCCCTGGTAAAACATTTTTTTTCAATGAAAAGACATAACAAGCAATGATTCTGTCACCAAAACTAGAACTGTCTACATTAGAAAATACCAGACGGAAACATCATAAATTTTAATCATTTTAATTAAAGAGTTCCAAATGAATGACAAATAACAAAAAAAAACTAAAACATTTGGCGTGCACAATATTTTAAAACATCTACGTATTGTTAGCTTTCTAACAATGTATGTAAACTTGGGATCGATTTTATGGTTTAAGAAAAAAACGCATTTAAAATAGTAGAGGTATCGGATTTCTGGGAAACAATATTTTCTACTTAGCAATCTTTTTACTGTCGACAAACACGAAATTAGTAATCTTAAACACATGTTCCTAACGTTTATTGTTCAGTCCGCCGCCTGTGATTAAAGCTTGAAATGAAAAGTACGTTTTATTTTTATAACTACAACAGTCCGTACGGATAAAGAATGGGATTAGAAATGGCGGTACCGTCAACATGCACAGTATCAATAGTGAAAAGCCGTTAATATCGGTATATCGTTATAACGTTATATCATTCGGTTAATTGGAAATTTTCTATTGGTGGAAAAATATTTGAAAATAATTGTATACGTAAGAAGGTACATTAGTTTTAAAATAACATTTATAACTAGCGACCCGCTCTGGCTTCGACTGGGTGGGATCTATAAATCTGGCGTTATTTAGACTTAAGATAATCATGAAATACCATTTATATTTTTCTTATCAATATTTCTTTTTTAATAAAGTCTCTAAAATTTAATCTAGATCACTCCTGGTATTACTCTCTATTTGTTCGTGAAGTACAATCAATTCAGCCATTCCGAAGATTAGCTCGGACAGACAGACAAACGAAAATTTTAAAAATGGTTACTACTCATGTCTCAGTAGCGTGTAAGTAAATATTTTATATAAAAATATTAACAAACAAAATCAACAATAATTATGAAGAAAACTGTAAGAGCGCGTCTAGCTCAAATATCACAAAATAAGGCAATTGACTTATATGATACGCAACGAAACGAAACGCTATGAGCGTTACCACTTTTATGAACAAAGCCGGAGAAATCCCTACTGCAAATATACAGTAGTAACGCCGTATTGTGCCATCTCCTTCACCTTGGTAAAAATGAGTGAAAAGGTTTCAAACAAGACAACTTATGTAGGTACTTCTAATAACGTAAATTATAATTGTTTCACCTACGAGTCGAATACGACCTAGCGCTCATTCGTAATTTAACTGATTAAAATACCTTACGGTTGCGAGTGAAATAATTCCATACCTATTCTGTGTTTTATTATAATTAATAATCGATAATATGAGTGAATGTGACTCTGAAGCTCTACTTTACCAAAAAGATAAAAAAGAAGTATATCTTTTTGGTAATACATATAAAACAGAAGTATCGATATCAATGGAAGCGTGGATGTTTCTTCAAAAGTGGATTGCTTGTTGCAATTTGGGTTTGAGCAAAGTGCACAGTGTTCGACGTTAAATTACTTTGCGACGACATGTGACAAACAACCAACATAAATAACTAGACCGCCATCTTGAGCCGTCCGCCATATTGGATTTAGTATGACGACACTTCGCTAACTATGCATTGTCATCCAAACTAAACATGTTGTATGCAAAGGGAATGCCCACCGTTCATAGACACTTCGGCCATGGGTGCCCACATATAAAAGCATATAGAAATGATAATATGCAATTATTAGAATGAACTGGGTAAAGAATTGATTTAAAAAAAGTCCGGATTTTTAAGATATAAAGGTTTTTATTTTCACAAATACAGTTTTTTAACAATAATTTTACTGTAATACATATATATACATAATCAAGTTTTGATCAGATCTGTAACATATTTTATGATCTTATACATCATTTGTATCATAGACGATCAGTATGTCATCCAGAAATTGAGCAGGAGGCAAAATATTAGTCTGATGCCGTGCCCAACCCAAATACCATATTACTGTCATAACATGGGCACAGCATCCTACCGTTCGACGGCCGACAATACAATTGCAACAATACTTTTTAATTGCACTCCTACCAGAATTAAGCTCCAACCACTAATTAAAATATATATAAAATATATTTTACGACTGATGTGTCGACTTGCAATTCTAGCCCTAAGTAAAGAGCAGCTAGGACTCAAGTTTACTCCTTCCATAATGCTGCTCCTGTGGTCATTACATACTTCGATCCGTAGCAACCATTAAATCTTATATGCTCACCATAATAAGAGCGAGCTTGCTTTAATTGGTATGTGCCACAAGCAATTAATATTAAGTCGCTGTAAGTTAAAACAGGAAATTCCCTAAGATTTTCACAGTCTACATTTATATTTCGAAAGTCTGCCCTAGCTCTATTTAGATTGTGTTCCCTAACATACTCAGATAAATCATTATTTGTATCCATATTTTTATGAACTATTTCTAGTATTTGAGCTGCATCCCTGTCCCTTATTTTTGTGTGGAATTTATTAATTAGAGCAGCAGCCACAGCAAAGTCTATCATCAAATGTAGAAGCCCTGTTAAAATAATTTTGGTGAAATAATTTAAATTCACTTTTAAAATGCCATTCACCACCTCTACTACCCATCGACATAGTAACGGCTCTGGACTTATTAGCATCTCTTGTCGTTAACTGAGATTCACCATCTGCTGGAGACAAAGGTACATGAACCTGATAACCACAACATTCTAAAAGGGCAATGAATCCTAAAGCCTCTATCTAGGATGAATACATCTCCAGATTCAAAATATTGCCTTAATGAACTGGATTCATCACCAAATTCATTATTTATAATATCCGCATCTGAGGTTGTTGCAGGATAAGGCCCAGAATATCTATGATGTAACCATCACTAAAGGAAAGGCTTTATAAGATTGCGGTATTTATGTAATGAGTAAGTTTTTCTGATACAAATAATTGGAACTCTTTTCTATGTAAATATATGTACCATCGGCAATTATGGCGGGCCTCCTATCTTCTCCCCATAAAGTCCATTTGGAATAAGGAGATTTCTTTTAGACGTGGTAGAGCCATGCTGCAGCTATATTAGTAGTATAGTTGTAGCACGAATGGGTCGGCTCGACCGGGAAGGACCACGCCTCACAGAATACCAGCGTAAAATAGCAGCTTAACACTGCTGTGTTTCGTATGGTGAGTGTAGAGAACCGGAGACCCTTTTACTGGAAAAGAGGCATCCCATCTTAGTCCTCACGGGTGACAACGCATCTGCATTTTGATTCTTTATTGAAGATAGGTGTAGATGTCTATGGGTCGCAGCAACCACTTACCATCAGGTGGACTGTGTGCTCGTTTGTCACCCTATCCTATAAAAAAAAAAAAAAAGCTATTTCTGCTCGATATATGATTTATGCCTACATTTATAGGCACAAAATCCTGATTTAATATTTCGCGGGCCATATTCATAAGCCGCTCTAATGTGCTTCTTGGTACTTGCAATAATGCCGACAGGCGTTCGTCACTATCTCCTGTTCTTAATTTCATCATATATGCAGCAAGTGCAAAAGAACCCTATGTTTATTTGATAGTCTCGGAACTTCAGACAGAATTTGTTCATATTGTGCCTTTGATAAGCGCCTAGATATTAATGTACAGTATGCTCAGGCATACTGTGAATATTTTCAAAGTCTATATGATGGTACATATTATCTTTCAATAATGTAGCAAAATCTTCCATTTGTGCTGCACTAAATGTTTTAATAGGATTATATATTGATTCTAAAAGTAAATCCCAAGAGTTGCTATTTAAATGGTAGTTACAGATTCTACATTCTGGAGGTACATAATAATTGTAGTTGCAAAAAGACGCACCCGCAATTCTGATGGAACAGTGAGTCGATTGGAATCGTTACAACCAGGAAAAACATTGATTTTGTGTTAGTGGTGCTCTTACATAATTAGGAGCAGTATACTGTGTGATATATGATCTAAGCTTTATTGTTCTGGATGCAATACATTACCAATACTAGATGAATCAGATGATTCCGTTCTGCAGTTGAACGTGATACTGCTCTATCAGTCCTTCGCCAGCAATTATGACACACCTGAGATGATGATGGCAACTGAAACAATATTAAACAAAGAATGACGCCAAAGTAAACAAAATAAAAATAAAATAGATTTGTTTACTTTTAACTCAAATATAAATAAAATGTTTATCAAGTAAAACAATACTGCACAACGGCAGACTTAGTGCCTTATATAATTTAATAATTAGGACTGAGGGACTACCAGTAGTCCAAAACAATGAAAATCAACTGCCTCATTTCTCGGTAGTTGATAAAATGGGCAGTCAACCCGCAACTACCTGGTGTTAGCTGGCTTATCTTATCACCATGGTATAAATAAACTAGAATGATTGTCAAATATAGCTTGTGCAGATGTGAAAAATAAAATAACTTCTGGGGTTGATATGCAAACAGAGTAAAATATGTATCACTATAGTATGTGCCATATCGATTGAGAAAACGGACAATGACCTCAGATATGAGCCGAGTGTCAAAAGGCGTAACTTACAAAATCTCAATTTAGATGTGATAACAATATTTAAATATTGATATTATTCCCACTTCTAGGTCAGCACATATGTTTTGTTTTTTGTTTCTTAAATAATATTGTCTGTGGTTCCTATAAACATAGTAAAATCTTACGGTACATCGCGAAAAATGTTATATTTTATATTTCAATTTATGGTAAGTAACGCAGCAATTCATTTAATAACAGTTTCATATTAAAAATATTTGAAGCAATATAATCACCATATTGAGCTTTTAAATTCATCCCTTTAAAATAAACAAAACGCGCGTTACGTCAGTTCGTTCTAAAGAAACGTGACAATGGCAGCCAGAGATGCGTCACCTTTTGGGCCGGTCCGCCATTTTGTTTTCATTCGTGTTCGGATAGCGCTTGCGTGTACGTCTCGGTAATTCATAGCATTCATTGCATTGTTTTAGTTGAGTTTTACTGTTAAATTTGTTATATCGTTAAGTTTTTGTTTTTGAATCTGTTATATTAGTTTTACTGTGACGGTCGTTACTAAATCGACATGAGTTCAGGAGAATTTGGTGAAGGACCCGGTCCTTCAACATCAAGTGGAAAGAGACGTCGCCGACCCATAATAAACGTAGCAGGTATGCATAAATAGGTACAAATGCGACGACGTAGCCTTTCTATTTCTTAAAGCGCTCTTTTATGTGACCATGTGGTATTTATTTTCTAAAACAATATGTATTTATGTGATGTAGTACTATGGTAGTATATTTTGTCATTTATTTACAGGCCCATCTTCTGGAGCACCTTAACGTCACCAGTAAAAGAGAAAACCTACCACTTTGTCGGTCGGGGAACAAGAGATTATCATTAATGTATACAAATATGTCAAAACACCTGGCCCAAGACGGTATCCTTCAAACGTTAATATGGTAGAAAAGGTTTCGGAGATCTCAGGAGTCAGCAAGAGCACTATATATCGCGTATTAAGCGTGTATAGAGATTCCCATAAAATACCAGAAAAGGAATAATTAATAAAAGAAAAAGTCTGTAATTGACAAGTTGGACGATTTTGATAAATCGGCTATAAGAGCGAAAGTGCATCAGTTCTTTCTTGCAGGAGAATTACCGACTTTAGACAAAATTTTGCTCAGTATAAATCAAGATGACCAGTTGCCAAACTTGAGCAAAACTTCCTGCGACGTGTGTTGCGCCATTTAAAATTCAAATATATAAAGAGAAACAGAAAAAGTGGTTCTAATAGATCGCCCAGAGATAGTTCTGTATGCACCAGATATTTGAGAGAAATACAAATATTAAGAAACGAGGGACGAACATTTTTACCTTGACGAAACATGGATTAACGCAGGTCATACTATGGGAAAGGTATGGAAGACACCACAATTGAATCTTCTCGTCAATCACGGTTAGAAGGCTACTCTACTGGCGCGAAGTTCTTCGGTAAAGGAAAGCGATTAATAGTTGTACACGCTGGCAATGAAAATGGCTTTTGGAGGGATGTGATTGGGTATTTGAATCATCATCTACTGGTGACTACCATGAGAGTATGGACGCTCCATTTCGAGGACTGGTTTAGAAAAGTAATAGAAAAACTGCAAAGCGGCGATGTCATAGTTATGGATAACGCTAGTTACCACTCCAGACGTTTAGAAAAACCCCAACAATGTCTTGGCGGAAACAAAATATGCAGGAATGGCTAGAATCTAAACAGATCGCACACGTGCCTCGGACACAAAGACCCACTTAATGGAAAAATAAAGGCAGTTAAAGATAACTATCGGGTTACGTCACCGACGAGATGGCAAAGAAAAGCATCACAGTGGTAAGGTTACCTCCTTATCACTGTGAGCTTAACCCCATTGAACTTGTGTGGGCAGATGTGAAAGGGTACGTTGCACGAAAAATACAACTTTCAAGTTAAAAGATGTTAAAATTTACTTAAAGATGGTTTAACTCAAATCACGCCAGATAAATGGAAAAACTGTGTTCAGCATGTCCTTAAGGTTGAACAAAAATGCGTGGCATGGATGATAGAATTGACCAAACTGCAGATCGCTTTATAATTAATGTTACAGATAGTTCATCAAGTGAAGATACGAGTGATGATTGCACGAATAAAAATAAAGTTCTTATATAATATTAAAAATAAAGTTTTATCTTTTGCATAAGTACGTACTTATTCGGTGTCGTTATCACCGAATCTTTATATGTTATAAATTAATGTTTTTGTTGTTAAATGAATAAAGTACTTTATAACAATAGATGATTTTTCTTCTACAGCGATCTTTCACATAACTTTTAATAATAGTTAATAAATATATATTATATCAATCATTATAAAAATCATTATAAATAAAGAAAGTACTACATATAAAATGTGCCTATATATTGAAGGTTTGTAACCCTGGTTAAACGACCGAAAGGTCATTGTCCGTTTTCTCAATCGATTTGGCACATACTATATCAGATATCAGCACCACACTTAATAAATTATAAACTGTTGAACACTTACCTCACGTGGTGCAATCTGATGGGCAATCTCATTCCTTATGAGTTCCTCACGTGGAGAATCGGACCCGAACAGTGTGTGTGATCTTATTCTCAAAAGTGACTTGCCACAGCTGATGCATACATGTCCATGACTAACAATTGGTGCATTTTGCTGTTCACTAGTTGGATGTCGTATTTGATTCCAGGCTGCAGTCCAACACGAGTGGCACACTACACTGTCACTCGAAACTTGTACCTAATTAAAGCCATAATTATTATATTGATATTATTTTAAGTCAACTCAGTTAAAAAGCATTTCTCAGAGGAAGACATGACACATGGTGATATGGATCAACTATTTACCTGCTGTGGTCGAACCCATTGTTGTATAAGATGTCGCACTTCTGCAATTTCCAACAAATGTCTTCGTATTTTCGTGACATTGAAACCACAATTGACACAGCGTAAATGTCCTCTTGAATAAGTTACTGAGCTCTGGGAAGAACTCTGGCCGGTGTGAAAGCTGGGGTCATCGTTAACAGTGGATATCGAGTCCAAGTTCGTGCAGGGGTATCGTGAGAAGCGGAAGGGATCCATGTTCAGGCCGTGGTCAGTAGGGTGCGAAGAATTGTCGGAGTCCATTTAGAAAGCTAATTCGTTGCTTAGATAACAAATCCGCAAGAAAACAAACAAAATAACACAAACGCAAACGAATTCGATTTGTGACTATTTAGTTGTGATCATAGATAAATAAATATGTAGCAAGCTAGTTGTGATTTCACATGACACGACCTATCCGTCAGATTCGATGTTGCCACTTAACAGAGATAAATGGATAAATCGATATCGATTTTTTTATTCGATTTATAATTTCATTAAAAGAATAATCTTTGAGGCGCTTCATGTTCTGCACGCCTTTTAAAAATGTTTTAAATGCTATTTTAAATGTATTTTTAAGAACAGATAAGAATAACAGTTAAATTGTGCAGTAGCGTTTTTGTTATGTAAAGAATTCATGGTAAATCAACTAGCAATTCGCTTGTTTAATTATCTTAACATTATAATAATTATCGAAAAATAATATTAGCATTATAATAATGTCACCAAAAATCTACTTTTTGGTGACATTATTATAATGCTAATATTAAATTTTTCTACCGAGATATGTAATTGGCAACACTTTTTATTTTATCCCCAAACTAATGAATTACGGATTTACCTAATTTCATTTTTATCTTTTCGGTACTTTTTTTTTGTGCAAACATGTTGCAATCTTTTTTGGATAAATGAATACCGCGATTAATAACCATAAAAAGATGTATTTTTAACAAATGCAAATTATTGGGCGTCTCATGGCCAAATTGGGCATTCCCTTTCATCTCAATCGGTTAAGGATAACTGCTTTAAAATTCAGTTGTAATATTTGACATACATTGCAAGTTAAATAAAAGCTTTTAAAAACCGGTTAAGTGCGTGTCAGGCCACACACAATGTTGAGGTAGGCTTCCGTAGTTGCCCGTCACAATACGTGGGCTTTCTTGATAATGAGCATAATAAGTGAGTTCGCGGTTGACCGCTATAACGACTAAAAATGGGCCCCAATAGGAAGATCGTAACTGAAGGACATATTTTCAAATCAGACTTATAGGAGTTGTAATCAAAAGATTAAAAACTTTTCGATTTTGAAAATAATATAATTTACATCAAATCATTCACATGCCAAGGTAGAAAGATGATCATAGTTGACTATATTTTTATACACCAATATTTTATAATTACCAAAAAAATTAAGGACAGTTACAGCAGATGCTACTAGTGATAATGGGACTGTCGATTTTTTATTATTTATCTATCACAACGTTATGGAGGTTTGTTTTTATCGAAAAACTGGCGTAATTTTATGGACATAGTACTAGAAAATACTACACAAGTCAATAACGTACGCACTCCATTCATAAGACTCTCCAGTACAGTACCTACTTCACAACTCCTTTCTCACTCGTCTTATTCTCTCGCTTAAACGAATGCCTACATATTTTGATTTGATAGGTAGGTAGGTACGTAAAAAAAGCGTAAGTTCCAGCTTGAAAATACTTTTATGTGATTAATTGCAACTTTCCCTTCATACTTTTACGGGCTTAGGACCGGCAAAATTACTTTCCAATGAAAAAGGTAGTGCGAAAATAACAAAATTAAATGACTTACACAGCAGATACGGAAAATAATTTTGGCGTATTTAAAAAGTAGCAATCAGCTATTTATAACAATTAAATTATTTCCAGTATGTACTTACATCTACGCACGCACTTATTTACGCGATGATAGTGCGGTGGCGCGCCGTCCTGCTGAAACCATAGCTTCCGCAAGGTTGCTAATGGAATATTGTCCAACATTGTATTTACCATGGTTCGCATGAGGTTTAAATACGATTCACCTGTGAGGCGTCCTTCGATAAAAAATGGTCCTATCAGTTTATCATTCAGTATTCCCGCCCACACATTTACACTAAACCTATGTTGATAGGAATGCTGTTTCGTAAGTTTAGGGTTCCGAGTGGAACACCAATGTTCATTGTGCTAATTGAATAATCCGATTCGCGTAAGCAGACTTTCGTTCGAAAACAACACATTCGCATCGGGGTTTTCCAACACCCAATTGCAAAATGCCATGCTCGGTGCTCTATCGATGGTCGTCAGCTCCTGGGTCTTCCTGTAATGGTAGGGATGCATCACAGCTGAGCGCACAATCTTCCAAGCGCATGACTGGCTTATACCGAAGCGACGTGCCGCGTCACGCGTGCTCCTCCGAGGATCTTCAAAGTAATTCAGGATGTCATCGTAGAAGTTTTGGGAGTATGCAGCTCTACCTCGTCTTTGCGCATGCGTCGGCACGTAAAAAGAGCCGTTGTTCAATAAGCGTTGGTAAATGCTGGACATCGTGGAGTGACTCGGCTGAGATCTTAAAACTGCAATTAACAATTTTATTGTTGCGGGCAGGAATTGAACCCGGGTTGCTCGCGTACTATGTAATTAACAGCGAGAGTTTAGTCCCTGAGCTACCCCGACTCTACATGCATTTTTTAAGTTAACGTATTATAAACCAATATATATAGTTTATGTTTCGCACACCTCGAACGCGAAGCGAAGAGGTTACGCTACCAGCTCTCATTAAATCTGGTTTATTATTATTACTATATTATTATATACCTACCTACTATTATTATTATTATTTAATATATGCTGCACTATTTTTTTATGTGGTAGAGCCATGCTGCAGCTATATTACTGGTATAGTTGTAGCACGAATGGGTCGGCTCGACCGGGGAAGGACCACGCTCTCACAGAATACCAGCGTAAAATAGCAGCTTAACGCTGCTGTGTTTCGTATGGTGAGTGTAGAGAACCGGAGACCCTTTTTACTGGAAAAGAGGCATTCCATCTTAGTCCTCACGGGTGACAACGCATCTGCATTTTGATTCTTTATTGAAGATAGATGTAGATGTCTATGGGTCACAGCAACCACTTACCATCAGGTGGACTGTGTGCTCGTTTGTCACCCTATCCTATAAAAAAAACTAATCGGTGAACAAAAGTACAATTAATATTAAGAGGAAACACTAATGAATAAAACTAATGCTTTTATTTAATTTTTGCAATAGGTATTAATATAAAAACATGCGTGAGTCGTGGAACACTCAGTTGGAACAAAGTTCCAACTGAGTGTTCCATATATATTATTGATAAATGTATTATATTATTGATTAACAAATACAAATAAATGGATTACTAGCGTCTATTAAAATGAAGCGTCATTTAAAATACTGTTACAAGCTTGGGATTCGAGACAATTAAAAACTGCCGAGTGAATTACCAAAATTGACACTTTAATTACACAACACTAATTACAACTTTAAACCACACTTATAACAAAACACAATTTTACTACAGATCGCTTAAGTTTGCAGTTGTATCGCTTCGAAGTCTTCGCTGGTATCGCCAATTCAATACTGACTCGGTTGCGGTCTATACCGGCCTTATATAGGGCCTCAGATAGTTTCCAGAACCTTCTACTGTAGAAACATCTAGAATGTTCGAGTACATATCGGTCCCGAAATTTCTAGAAGGATATTGACTCTCCTAGTTCTGCTACTGATACCAGAGGGCGCTAGTGGCTAGTGTTGCCATGTACAAGACATTAATAGTGGCGCGCAACACTGCCCCTATCCTAAGACATGCTCGTCCCGAGCATTATTGGCTCCATAATAACGCGCCAGTCGATCCACATGGACGATCTTAGAGTACCTCTTGCACCTTTCTGTATCCGGTAGGTTACGTCATTGATCCTTGTCACAATCCGGTACGGTCCGTCCCATTTAGCTTGAAGCTTAGGAGATTTCCTTTGCTTCGTCAAACCCTTTGTTGTTCATTTTGCGGTCATACCGTGTTTTCATCTTTTCAGACGTTTGCTGGCCCGATTGTTTGACGTGCTCATAAATGTCATTCATTTTGTTCCGCAAGTCATTTGCATAATCGGTTATACTGCTGGGGCATCAGGTGGTGTTCCGGTGATCAGGTCTGCAGGCAGCCTTAATTCTCTCCCAAAGTTTGCAGCTGGTGTCACTGATGTACTTTCGTGAACAGCGCTTCGATATGACAACAAAACGGTTGTATGTGCCTGTTCCAGTCTCGTTGCCGTTTTCCACAACTTTGCTAGGTACCTCTCAATGTCTGATTAAATCGTTCTACCATTCCATCAGATTGTGGGTGGTGAGAAGTTGTTCTTGTTTTATGAGTACCCATAACTCGGCAAGTTTTCTGGATATTTGAGACTCAAAATTCCTTCCTTGATCGCTGTGAATCTCTAAAGGTACTCAAAACGACAGAAGACTTCATGAACTAGTTTATCTGCAACTGTTGAAGCTTCTTGATTTGGAATGGCGAAGACTTCTGGCTACTTAGTGAAGTAATCCATCACAACCATGAAATACTTGTTACCACTTTCACTTTCCGGAAACTTTCCCACTATTTCAAGGGCTATCCTCTCCCATGGTGCACCAACATTGTACAATTTCAATGCACCTCTACTACGAGTTTTAGGTCCTTTACAGCCGCACAACTTGTACATTTGCGACACCAGTCCTCGGCATCGTCCCGACAGTGGACCCAGTAAAACCGTTCTCGGATCTTTAGTAGAGTTCGTTTAACTCCCAGGTGGCCTCCTGAACAACCATTATGGTACAGCTGTAGAACATTCGGTACTTTAGCTTTAGGGACAACCATTTGCAAATGACAACTGTCTCCCCGACCATTTTCCCATTTACGGCACAGGACTCCATCCTGAATCAGCAAGCTGTCCCATTGGGCCCAATAGCTTTCGTGGTCGAACTCATCGCTGAAACGTCGCTCCACTTGGGCTTAGGAGCACTGGCCTTCATCCATTCTAGAATCGGCTTGATGTCCGAATCTTCCTGCTGTGCATGTCGTAGGCTGTCTTTGCACTCGTTGAGCTGGTCTGTCATAAGCATCCTCACAGATACCACTTCCTTACCCTCTTGCCTAGTACAATGCTTGCAATCTTCAGGACAAGGTCTTCTTGACAATGCATCTGCGTTGCCATGAGATTTCGCTGCGATGTTCGATCACAAAGTCGTATTCCTGCAATAGTTCAATCCATCTCGCAACTTGTCCTTCTGGATTTTTGAACTGCAATAGCCATTTCAGTGCAGCATGGTCAGTTCGTAAGTGAAATTTGCACCAGAAGATATTTGCTAAAATGCTGCAACGACTTTACCACAGCAAGCAATTTCGCTTTGTGACACAATAGTTCCTTTCCGGCTTTGACAACGACTTGCTGAAGTACGCTATCCCACTCTGACACCAATTGTTACGAGCTTGGGATTCGAGACAATTAAAACTGCTGAGTAAATTTCCAAAATTGACACTTTAATTATTAACACTAATTACAACTTTAAACCACACTTATAACAAAACACAATTTTACTACAGATCGCTTAAGTTTGCAGTTGTATCGCTTCGAAGTCTTCGCTGGTATCGCCAATTCAATACTGACTCGGTTGCGGTCTATACCGGCCTTATATAGGGCCTCAGATAGTTTCCAGAACCTTCTACTGTAGAAACATCTAGAATGTTCGAGTACATATCGGTCCCGAAATTTCTAGAAGATGGATATTATTCCATCTCGATTCCTTATAGCCTGCCAAGGCCATCTACACCACGTCATAAGGAGTCGTGACGGAAAAATCTTACACTTTTTCTCGCCTAACCCCATCCGCCAAATTCGTACCGTCCGATAAGGAACTTCGTTGGTATGGTAGTCGTGTGAAATATTTTTATCGCCGTCCTTTAGTCTGTAATAAAAAAATTGTATATTCAAAAATGTTTCGAGAACGACTTGAGTACTTATTTATTGCTTACTATATCAAACAACCTTATTTTTTAAAACAGTCATTAAAAAACCCAACTACGTTAAAAAGTTTACTGAAAAAAAACCTTTTCCTCCCTTTTTTTGTATTTGCAGATGCTATACTTATATAAATATCGTATAGCCTATGTCACTCCCACAATTAAGAAGAATCTAACGACACCTCTCAGAAATGAGAGGAGGCCTGTACCCAGCAGTGGGACGTATATAGGCTGTAACTTTACTTTACTTTACTTAACGACACCTCATATGGTCAAATCCATCAAGGCGTTTAGGCTACAGAGCGTGCCGAAGAAATAGACATACTTATAATATACATAAATCTCGAAAAACATGCTACGCGTATGTCAGACAAAACACATAAATGTACATCATCATAAAGAAAACAAATTGTATGTACGTACCTTACATACACAAGCATGTACGTAACATCAGTACATAGTACTTTATCTGTAAGTTATGATACGACCCATGTAAAGTCACAAGTATATTATTATATGAGCGTGATCATCATCATCATCTTCATTACATCCTTTCACAAGTCCACTGCTGAACATAGGCCTCCCTCAAGAAATGCCACAAAGCACGTTCCTGAGCCACCTGCATCCATCGACTTCCTGCATGTCTTACCAGATCGTCACTCCATCTAGTGGAGGGTCGTTTCAAGTTTTGAGGTATACCTGACGACATGTGTCGTAATTTCCCGAACGCTGTCCAGCCGAGTTGAATCCGTCGATTGACCTCTCGCTCGCAGTTGTACTTACCTAGTTGGACTATTTGTCCCAGGTAAACATACTCGTCAACAACTTCGAGCTTAGTGCTCCCAACAACTACCGGCATAGGTGTGACATGGACGTTATTACATAATCTTTGTTTTGTCCATGTTCATCTTAAATATCATAATACCGTATCCTTTCCAGTCCAGTAGCTTGAAAACGTCTTCCAATGCAGCGGTGAAGAGTTTTGGGGATATAACGTCACCCTGTCTTACACCCCTGTTCAGTTGGATAGGTTTCGTAATCTGGTTCTGTACTCGAATACCCATCGTAGCCCTACTGTACAAACACTTCAGCACTTCGATATACCGACAGTCAACTTGGCACCGCTGAAGGGACTGCAGCACCGCCCAAATTTCGACGGAATCAAAGGCTTTCTCATAGTCCACATACACATACGCATACTCATCCAGGTAGGCGCTAGTTGAGTGACTCATTGTTAGTATATATACCAAGTTTCAGCCTAATCGGGTCATTAGCTTTTGAGTTATCAACGAGTAAACAAGTCAATTGGGAAGAAACTAGCCACTATGGGGAAAATTGAATATCGCGCCGTCATTAAGTTTCTCACCTTGTTTGGTTGTTGTTTGGAAAGACACCTCAAACCATTTTTCAAGAGATGTCAGCTGTTTATGGGGATTCCGCTCCTGGGAAAACCATGATTTATAAATGGTACGCCCTTTTCAAACAAGGGAGGGACTCCATTGAAGACGACCGTCGACCTGGACGGCCGATTGAGGCTACCACGCCATAAATAATCGAAAAAGTTGAAAAACTTGTATCGGAAGATGCCCGGCTAAAGAAAAAACAACTTGCAGCATTAGTTGGAGTATCAGAAACAACCATTTTAAACATCCTACATGACTGGCATGTCATGACTAAAGTCTGTGCAAGATGGGTTCCGAGAATGCTTTCTGTTTCTTTTCTTTCATCAAAAACACGAGCGCGTCGAAAGTTGTCGCGAGTTTTTGGACCGCTGTGGAGAGCAAATGGAGGAAGTTATGGCCCGAATTGTAACTGGCGATGAAACTTGGGTTTACCATGATGAACCTGAGTCAAAGCAAGAGTCGATGCAGTGGCATAAAAATGGCACACCCCTCCTAAGAAGTATAAGGTGTCTCAATCGGCCGGAAAGATCATGGCGACGATCTTTTGGGATACAGAAGGTATCCTTTTGATTGATTATAAGGAACGTGGTGTTTCCATAACGGGAGAATACTACGCTTCTTTACTAGATCAATTAAAAGAAGCTATTAAAGAAAAAAGGCGAGGAAAGCTTACAAAAGGCGTGCTCCTTTTGCACGACAATGCGCTCGTGCACACAAGCCATGTTGCGACGGTTGCCATTCACCGTTGCGGTTTTGAACAACTGCGCCACCCACCCTACAGCACAGACATATTACTTAACCACTCAGGCCTTGACATTAACCACCACCAACTTAGTCAAACCTATAGTCAAGCCAAAGAATAGTAGGTCAGGCCAAAGACAATATTTTTTTTAAATGAAGGTAAATACAACTTAGAGTCATTACTATGTTCTTATCCAAAAATAAAAAATTATCAACAATGAAAATATCGCATTATTTGTATGAAGGTCAAGTGAGCGCTAGAGAAACGACGACTGCAAGACGTTTTCCATTAATAAAATGTTTTCAGAAGTTATCAATTATTACCGTGTAGTGGCGGTGTATGAATATCCATATCACCCCGTGGGTCTCGTCAGAGGCGACAAGACTTAGAGAAAAGTATAACACTTTAAATTACCGTGAACGTCGTTCCGGTTACCAAAAAGTCACAATGAAAAATCATCGTGATTTTGTCTTGTTGATAAAGGTACTATATGGTGTGGATAACTACTTGGAATATTAGAACGACTTATAACGTGACTATATATGCATTTTAGATTTAGTATTAGGTTTTATTTCAGTAGTCGATTTTTATTACCTTCTTTACCTAAACTACCTTCCTTACCTTCCTAAGAGCAATCATTCTTCGCCGTACTCTACCTGCGTTAAGTAAAAGATCCTTTTATTATTATTATTCATCGATTTCACCGGGATATTATTACCTTTTTGGATAGCTGATTAAATGGGAATATTTTTTAAAATTTTTGTCTCATGTCATCATAGTAATTTTTTGAAGTACGTTACATTTTATGATACATAAAGTGTAAAAATAGAAGAAAAAAATTAACACCAAAAATAATAGAGCCGTGGTAGCTCAGATGGTTAGCGCTCGCTGTAAGTCTTACAGTACGCGAGAAACCCGGGTTCGATCCCCGGTGGCACCAATGAAATTGTTAATTGCAATTTTAAGTGCTAATTTACCATGTGCTTGGCGGTGAAGGAAAACATCGTGAGGAAACCTGCATGTCTGAGAAATCAAAAAAAAAAAATTTCGAAAACATGTGAAGTTCGCCAACACGCATTAGGGCAGCGCGGCGGACATTTCCTTGCCCTAAACCCCTCTCAGAAATGAGAGGAGGCCTGTGCCCAGCAGTGGGACGTAAGTGGGCTGTAACTTTACTTTACTTTAACACCCATAATTTTTTACTGTGAATACTTTTTGTACTTTTTATGATTGTATTCGCTTGGTTGAAGCTTCAAGAAAATAAACTTAAAAGAAAGCATACAAAAAAAGGTTTTATTGAAGTTATACTTCTTTAGGCGCGTTTGAGTAAAATGATGAGTGAATTTTTACGATGCGCGCACACCGACACCCAAAAACGACACTATGAAGTTGTTACGATGCGCGCACACCGAAACCTAAAAGCAACAACTTCAGTTGGTAATTGTCTGTCAACTGTCAAGTTTAATTGAGAACCAGGGTGATGCAACTTTGTATGAAAGCTAAGAAATCTGCACACAATCATGATTTTGTCAATGTCAACAAAGCGAGAAAAAATATCGCTGTTTCTTTCTATCATGTTGTTTTAGAGTGCCATTTTAAAATTAGATACAAAATTCATATTATATCGGAAGAAACTAAAATGTTAATTCTGTGTTAAACTTTTTGGTTTGCTCTTTAAAGTATAATTACATGCATATTACTCTGAAATTTGCACAATTAATTTACCTATTAATTGATTAAAATTAATAATTATTAAATATAAGCCATGAATGAAAAAAATGACATTTGTTTGTCAACGTCTTTCATATTGAAAATATTTTCTGAAATTATTCAAATTTATTTCATAGGTTTAGATTTTAATATTTATTATTGATTTTGCTTAAATTCAGTTATTGTGGGCTCAGAATACTTCATTTTCGTTTGTAGGCGAATACATAGTCATAATATCGTCGTGAATATACAGTAAAGATTTTTGTGAGATGTTAACTCTGTATAAGATATTGACTATAAATGAATTCATTATTTCAAAATTTTATGCACATTGGTGATCATCATGGAAAGTAAGTTAAGTGTTGCGCTAATAAAAGCACAAAATTATATGATATTATGTACGAGCAGCTGTGCAGGTCCAGAGAGACCAGTATCACTGCGACCTAAAATATCTATTGTGATCGCTGCCATGTCTACAGTTCACTGCTAAGCCCTACGTCCTCAATGAATAGAAGCTTAGCTGTGAGTAATTTCACTTCTTCCTTCTTCCCAGATGAGTGCTGCGTTTGCGCATTAAGGGTCCGCAATTTGTCAGGATGTGTAAACGCGTTTCCTCCTCTAGGAGCAAAACCGAGTTGCTTAGTCCCAGGATGGACATGTGCTTTTAAGACAACAGTGTCCAGTCACGGCTCTTACCAGAATGCGCATTTATTTTACCTAATCCCAGGGCTCTGGAAGCGAGTTTACGATCGAAAGCCCGGATTAAGGTTTTAGAATGTTTTAAGCCTGGTTTATCAGACCAGATCTTAAGTGATTTATTGTGGTAAAGAGTTTCCAGGGTCAATCGGGCGCGGCTTTTGGGATTCCACAAAATGGCTCGGGTCCAAATTGTGTACTGTTTGAGCCCTCCCGTGTGAGCTTGTCGGCAGTTTCATTGCCTACAATACCCACGTGACCCGGAACCCATCTTAAAACTACCTTGTTATTACCTCCCAAGGCGTTTAGGCGGTTCAAACAGTCTTCAACTAGCTTCGAGTTCACCAAGTTTGATCTCAGCGCTAGCAGTGCTGCTTGACTATCAGAGTTAATATAGATTATATGGTTAACGTAGTGTTTTTTGCAGATTGATTTCCGCACTCTGAAGTATGGCGAAAATTTCTGCTTGGAAGATAGAGGTGAATCTACCCATACTAAGTTTGAATTAGGGTCTCTCCCGATAAATTGCAAAGCCTACGTTGAGGCCCATTTTTGACCCATCGGTATACCATATAAGGCTACCGTCCTCACAGATGACCTGTCCATTCAGCCAATCTTCTCTGGAGGGTAGTTCCACTGTATACTTTTTGTTAAAAGTATATAGTGGACGCATGATATAATCCAGGATTACGATATTTATCGAGTGTGTAATATAGCGTATCACGGATCGCTGGATTTCTAAAAATCCAGAAATCCCACGATCTGTATCAAGTATCGTCGATAAATATCGAGTGTCTAGTCTCTGGTCGATATTTATCGTGTCAGTATTGGTCAGTATTCATTCTGTCAGCGATGGACACTCGAAAATAATTTTCATAATCATCCACTTCTTGGTATTCCCGAATCTAATTTAATAAATTCAGATGTGTATATTGATCTCTGTCTTGAAGCCAATGCTTCATCCATTTTTTTCTCTTTACATGTCTTTTTAATGCTATCGCTAATATAATAGCAACGCAAGCTTTGCTTTTGTAGTCACTCATTACGTTATTGGATTCGGAGTATGTAACGTACACGTCTTTAGTGAATGAAAGCTACCGTTGTACTGACGCGATTAGTATCGAGTGTGTAGTATGTAGATTCGATCCAAAATATTGCAAGATAAAAATCACGTTAAATATCGTGATAATTATCGAGTGTGTAGCATGCGCCTATGACATTTCCCGCAATCCTTTGATATTTGAAATTAAGAAACTTCTATTCTTTTACCAATTTCAAAACATCAACATTTCTCTTGTTTGGATTCCTAATCATATTGGTATATCTGGTAATGAATATGCTGACAAACTTGCTAAACAAGCTATAGTCTGTGGGGATATTTTCCTATTTAAAAATTATTGCTATGACCTTATAAGGAATACGAAATTATTGTACAGACTACAGAGATAGGTGGTCAAAACATTGGAACAAAACGAAAACGACGAAAGGCTGTCACTATGCCAAAATTCAACCGATCATTCCTTCTAAGCCTTGGTTTTATAAATTAACCTTAAACAAGAAACATACAACAATGTTATGTAGAATGCGCTTGGGTCACTGTTGTAATTCGGTTCAGCTTGCTAGGCTTCATATTAAAAATTCTTCCATATGTGAGTGTGGTTTAGATATTGGTGACCTCAATCATATTTTCTTCTCGTGTCCTCTGTATGATCATACTTCCTTATTTAACACTTTGGTAAAACTTAAAATACCTCTACAAACAGAAATTCGTTCTTTTAATTTATTCTAAAAAAAGTAAAAATGTTTTCAATTGCCTTATGGAATATTTAGATTCAAATAATATTAAGTTATTCATTATTTAGCATTTAATAGTCTTTATTTAGTTTTATTTAATATTTTAAATGTGGTAAAGAGTTCAGTTTTATTTTAATTCTTCATAATATTCTTCATTTAAGTATTTAATAAACTTCAGTACAAGTCATTTAATTCTTCATTAATTCTTAATTTTATTCGGTTTTTAATCAGAATCATAGTTTTCATTTTTATTGTTCGTCGTTTCTTAAAGTATTATTTATTGACTGGAGGTTGGCAGTAATTGTAAGGTTGCCATAAAAAAATCTAGTTATATGTGACCATAGAATTCTGTATATATATATGTACATAGATTATTGTGCATTATTGTGGTTTGTGATTTATTTTTTAGGAAGTACCTACCGCTTCTAATAACGTAGTGATTTGGACTCCACTTGGGCAAGGTATATACCACTCTTTACTGAGAGTTCCGAAAAAGCTTTACTTCTACGGCGAAAATATGACTACTCAAAGGAACACAAAAAAGTTTCAGGAAATATTAGAAAGTGACGATGAATTTCCCGGTAAGTCTGGCCAAAACTTAGGAATTTGTAGTTTTTGTTTTACAAAAGTAACAGAATTAAATCTTCTAAGTATTTTATACCTATAGATATAGTTATCGAGTTACAAAACTTAATGTTTATTATCTACATCAATTATTATGCTTTTTATTTCATTATTTTCAGATGCTTTTATTGAACCTCCTGACAGTCCTGCTTATTTGAATGATCACAGATTTGAACCTATTAAATTTGATTGGATATATAACAAAAACATTGGTAATACAAATTTTAATGTGCCTGATAAGGTACCAAATGATAAAACAAAAAATATATTGCTTCGTGATAAATGTAATAAAAAAGGGTTACTAAATAAATATGATATATACTGCTTAAAAAGTTTGGAAAATAAAATTGCAGACAATATGTTAATTTGGTTAGTTAATTATTTGATGTGTAAAGATATGCAATCACAATATAAATTTCTTAGGAGTTGTCTTGTTAATGAAGATGTATATACATTTAATCAATGCAAAAAAGTCATTGATAATTATATAGATTTAAATAAAAAATGTTATTACAGAATTATTGTAAAGCGATGAATTGAGGATTAAAACCATGATCTTTTTTATTTCGTTTATTGTTATACTACTAATTAACCAACCAAATAACTGTTTTGTTGGTTTAGCAGTTGTAAGTGTGACTGTTGAAATGAAATATTTTAGTTGATCATGTTCTGGTATTTGCACCAGGTCGGCCAAAATTAATAGCTAGTATAATCCTCTCAGAAATGACAGACCTGTGTCCAGCATTGGGACATTTCAAGCCTGTAACTTCTTTATATATTATTCAGTTTTATAATATTTTACTTATGTCTTATCAGATGTAGGTTATATGTTCAGTTTGCCATGACTTCTGTCCATCAGTCTGTTCAAACTGATTATCTTGATTAGATTATTGGCAGACTGACAATGTGAATGTATGTATTAGTCTCTCAACAATCAATTCTTGGATAGCTATGTAGTAGCACACCACGAGCCCTCTCAACCCGCAATGTTAATGTTAATTATTGAAATGGAAAATAATTTATTTTAACTTTTGAACGTCATTTATATTTAAAGGGTAAACTCAGTCAAAAATTAAAAATGTTATACAGAAAATAAACACAAATATCTATTTAACCAGGCAGGGTAAAAGAAACCACTACCCCATATCATCCTATGGGTATCATAAAAGGTGACAATGGGAAACTGAAACAGAAGATGAATAGCAGTATCTTCCTGATAAATAAAAAATAAACTTAATAAAAAAACTGCAGTGTGGGAATTATGGCAAATATGAGGGACGTCTATGTTCAGCAGTCAATTTTTGACAGACTGCAACGAATGAAAAATTATTTTACGTCAATCTTGATTGACCGCGTTAAAACTTTGCGCTCCATCAGTCTGGCATGGACTGTACTGACCCTATACTGAAAGGTTAACTTACCTCTTAAAAAAGTTTAATTATCAAAATGTTCATTAATATTGTATTTCCAATAGAAAACGATAGGCGTAGACTACGCCGCGTCGTAATCACGCGGTGGATAATCAGACTTTTATACAGATAGCGTAGTAAAAAAATTTGTTAGTCGAAGTTTGCAAAATAAAAAGATTAGATATTTTTCAGTGTTTTAATAAATATTTCTATTGTAAATATGTATTTTTTATTGCTATTATACATTTCCTCCACACGCAAAATACGCGCTTAGACGTGGAGTTACGGAAAACAGCCCGTCGTTATCTTATACTTTTCCTGCTGCTAACTGATCTAAGAATCCTTTGGAACACCTTACTGCCTGTTGATAACACTTCTCAAATCCTTTTGAATCACTGTCCTGTAAGTAATGTAAAACAAATGATATTTTGTTATTAAATTTCAAAGATCAATACCAGCTTAAATAACTGCTTAATGCTGCTTTGCATCCTATAGAGAAGGAGACCCTTATTCAGTGGCGTAACTATACCGTTAGAGACCCGTGGCAAACTTATCAGATGGGGCCCTCTCCCACTCAATATTAAGAAGTTTAACCAACAAAACTCGCAAATAAGGTTTGAATTAATACTAATTATAAATTGTGAAAACGAAAAAAATATGACTTTAGGTAAAAAGGCGGAATAAATAGAATTACACAATTGTGCCAAAGCAATTGTGAATCTGGACAGAAGGAGAACATAGGCTCAAATATTTCTGAAAATCTGTTTGAAAACATATCCCTGGTGTTAAATAATTTTTTCAAACCATTGCAATACAAAAGAACACCATCAATATTGGCTCAGTTTTCATCAATATCGGGTGAATTAGAATCTAACTTATCTTTAGCTAATATAATAATAATAATAATAATAATTTATTTATTTGCTTAGAAACACAGTATTATAAGCTGGTACAATTTTGACAGAGACCATATGTTTCGCCATAATGAAAATAGCATGCAAATAATATATTGAATGAAGAATGTCATAATTAAATTATGTACATGTCAATCCATACTATTACGAATAAAATTACATTAAAATTACGAATAAAAATTGAATAAATTAAAATTTTATAGCTATATTAATTTATGGTACAGAGAAACGAATCAATGCTGTAAAAGTTATTCTGACTTAGCCATATGTACAACCTGTGTTTAAACATATTGATATTGAGCATTTTAATTACTCTAGGAATCTTGTTATAAATTTTGACACACATACAGAGGCAACTTTTTGCATACTTATCCGACCTTGGAATGTCATTATATATCATTCTGTGAGGATCTCTCAATCTAAAATTATTTACTTTATTAAATAATTCTGTATTTTTGTGTACAAAAACCGCAACTTCATAAATGTAAAGTGATGGTAGTGGCAATAATCCTAGATTTTTATACAGTGGTTTACAGGACACGTTAGGTAAAACTCCACATATTGCTCTTATGCATTTTTTTTGGGCTATAAATGCTTTATTTTTGTTCGTACTATTGCCCCATAGTAGGATGCCGTAACGCAAAATCGATTCTATGTAAGCTCGATAGGACATAATAGCGGTCTTTTTGTCGGTTACGTTCCTGACACGTTTAAGAGCATATACAAACTGGTTGATTCTGTTACACAAATGGTCTATATGTATTTTCCAGCTCAAATCCTCGTCTATAGTAATACCTAAAATTTCAATTGTTGTACTTTATTTATCTTTGTAACATTTAGATTAAAATTGTATTGTTTATGTTTTGATTTATTGAATTGTATATAATATGATTTGTCAAGATTGATATTTAAATTATTTGCTTTAAGCCATTCGATTATTATGTCAATAGTATTATTAATGTCATTCATGATTTTGTAAAGAGTCATTATTTTTAGATTTATTAGATGTAACAATTATGGATATATCGTCAGCATATAAAGTACATTGATGTTTTGTTACTTCTGTTATATCATTAATGTAAAGTATAAATAGAATGGGTCCTAGTACACTTCCTTGTGGGACGCCAGAGTTGCCTTCTCTATATTCCGACGAAACAGAACTCATTTCATTATTAATTATTTTATTGATAACAACCTTTTGTTGACGCCCACTTAAATAAGACGTTATCCATGATAATGGGGGTCCTCTGATTCCGAGAGATTCCAGTTTGCTCAGAAGAGTTTTGTGAGCAACAAAATCGAATGCCTTTGACAAGTCAATAAAGAGTCCAGTAGTCAGATAATTTTTATTTAGGCTGGTCAGTATTTTATTTATTAGGTTAAATATTGCTAAGGTCGTTGATTTTTCTCTCTGGAAGCCAAATTGTTCCTTTCTTATAATATTATATTTAGAGCAAAAACTCATAAGCCTTTTTAACATGCACTTTTCAAATAACTTTGATAGAATTGGTATTAATGTGATAGGGCGAGGCGAGTTAGCTGGATTTTTATCCTTTTGTACAGTGGTTTCACTAGAGATAGTTTTAACTTATCTGGAAATATACCTGCAGAAAAGACAAGTTTATAAGATATGTAAGGATATCGACTATCTCGGTGACGCACGTTTTAATATATTAGTGGATATACTATCATATCCTTCCGATTTAGTGTTATTTAGACTCATAATTTCCTTTTTACTTCTTTCACTGTCATAGGTTGTAAGTACATTGAGTTGATTAGTGTTGTCCTTTATGCTTAAATTTTGCAGTGTTAATTGAAATAGTGTCAGTCATTTTAATGTAGTAATCGTTGAAGGCAGTAGCTATATCGACAGGATTTGTTAGTGTTTCATTTTTAAATTTAATTCAGCAATATCGTCATCAATTTTATATTCGTTATTTCATTTTTATAACTGACCATGTTGCTTTACATTTATTTTTACTTCGATTTATAATTTTGATGTTTGTATTTCTTTGTGAGTTATTAATGCATTTTTTCAATAATTTGGAGTAAGCCATGTACTTTTCTTTATTTACTAATGTCTTATTATTGTAATATTTGAAGCGTAGATATCTTTTGGTTTTGCAACTTATTTTTAGTCCACGGCTTATCCATTTTGTTTTTAAAATTAACGTTGCTTATTTGGATTTTATGTTCGGAAAACATAAATTATAAAATAAACAGAACATATCGTGGAACTTTGTAAATGACATATTTGTGTCAAGCTCCTCGTAGACTTCAGACCATGATAAGTTATTAATACATTTTTTGAACTTTTTTATATTTTCAAGGCAATAGTCTCGTTTATAAATAAAATGTGACTTGGGTGTAATTGTTGGTTTCTTTATGGGAAAAGTTAATAGCTGAGCTGTGTCATGGTCAGATAAATGGAGTGGTAATAAGGTAGTTGAAGCGTCTTTAATATTGCTCAAAATATGATCTATGCAAGATCCTTTACGAGTTGGAGTATTAATGTGTATTTTTAAATTGTAGTTGTTGCATAAATCTGATAAATAACTACTAATTTTTCCTGGTCTTAACCTATTGATATTTAAGTCACATGTAATTACAATTTTCATGTATTTTCTATAACGCCTATTGACTTCATGTAAAACCATGTCTAATTTTTTTTAAACAAGTTCGGGTCAGAGTTGGGGGTTCTGTAAACACAAATTATAAGTAATTTAAGTGACAGTATATTATTACCACAAGCTTCAAATGTCTTTTGCGTTGTGTCATTATGTAAGAAGTTTATTTCTTCGTAAATTAATCCTTGTTTGATTAAAATACAATCTCTACAAAAAGTTGATGCTAATTCATATTGGGCAACATTTACGAATTTATTGTGATTTGACGTCAGGAATGTTTCAGACAAGCACAATACGTCTGGATTATATTTGAATAACGCAATTCCTCCAGCGTGAGTTCCAGTAAGTCTTTCTTTGCAAGTATGCTCGCTATATTCTGATGCATGATTGTAAATGATTTATATGTTAGAGACTCGAAAAACTCTTTTATTGTCTATAGGAAAGAAGTCAGTAATAAGATGTTTGGGTTTGGGTTTTTTTACCTCTGTTTTAGCAGTAGTTTCAAATGTGGATTGACGCTTAAAATAATAAGGAATCGTTCCTTTAGGATATATGTTAACGCCGCTTTTTTGTGTAATTGGATTATTGTCACGTCCTATCAACTTTTTTATTTCACGTACATCAAGATACATTTTTTTGTAGTCAATATAGTCAATAAGAAAATTAATTGAATTACACATGTCAAACATAGTTTCATTTATACATGTCACAAAATGGCACCTTTTAAATTCATTACATGTTTTTTTTATACTATTATTTAAGTCATATATATTAATATACTTATTTTAAATACATTTAATAAGAGTATGTCATTATTTTAAAAGTATTTAAGAATTTCCAGTTGGGATAACAATATTTTTTTATCGTAGTCATTTTCACCAATACATAATATTAATTTATCATTGGGCGTTAAATCAACATTATGACAGTCTTTTAAAATATCTATAGTCAGAGCATTAGGCTTCGTTTGAGATGTGAAAGTATATTTTTCATACGACGTATTTTCTCTTGATCGAATTAGGGCCGAGGATAGGCCGACACACTGTTGTGATCCGTAGATAAATATTCTTTTTCTGTTATCGTTTTTTTTAGCCGGTGTAGGGGTCAATTTAATAGAGGGTTGTGAACGCGATGAATTCGTGTCTTGCAATTTCATTTTCAACTTGTGAATATGTTTATTGAGGGTTTCGATTTCTATTTGCACATCGCTCAATTTTTGTTGAAACTCCGTGATTTGCCGTTGCAGGTTCAACTGATCATCGGTAATAAAAGAATGCCGCTGTGTAAGTAAACTGGATGGCGAGAGTAAACTGTCTTTAGTTATTTGCGTAGACGTAGACGGCTTAGATTTTTTCTTGGCGCTTTTTATTATACTATTGTCTTGTATTGGAGATTGGCACAGCGTTTTTAAGACTTTATTTTCCTTGAGAAGTTTAGAGTTTTGACTTCGAAGTGCGTTATTTTCTAATATATAGCTTTCCAATTCCTTCTGTGTGCTAGCTAACTCTAATTGTAATTCGTTAATAGTTTCTTTTAATTCTTGAACATCGATTGCGTTTGTAACTGTGCAATACATACTTCTTGAGAGTAGTTGGTCTGACGTTGAAGGTGAGTTATCCAAAGATGTATTATGTTGGGTCAGTACATGTGAGTCTTCAGAATGGCATGATGCTTTTTTTGGTGTCGACTGTATTGGCGTTTGCATGACGACGGGTGAGTTTTTTGGCAATTTCTGGCGTAAATGGTTTTTTCCTCGTTGTTACAAAAGAGGGCTCTGTATCACTTGCCTTTGAGTTTTCTTTACATATTTTGCACTTCCATCTCTTTCTCGAGTCTACGTCTTTTAACAAGTATAGTTTTTCAGAGTAGCCAGTGCAATCGAATTCAAAATATTTATTGCATCGTGAACAAAGTAATGCTTTTTTTGATTCAGTTTTTTGTTTACATATTTCACATGTTACCATTGGCGACATCTTTCGAACGGCTTTTGAATTTGTTTGTTGCACTTTCGTTGTTTTGTTGCTCAGCATTGTGAAATTGTGATAATTATTAGATTTTTATAGACTGTAAAGTTTTTTGTAGATAGATGTCGCTGTTATATTTAATAAGGAAATCAAATTTAACACAGAATATTTTAGTGCTTCGCTCTGGATGTATTTATGTTGATTTGATAATACTGTTATTGCTTTGTTATTTTATTGCTTTACCCAGTTGATTATGTAAGTCAGTTTTCTTTGTTGCTTAATATCGGTAAAACTATATTATGCTGCTGTATTATTTCTATGTCGGTAAAACAGATCATTAGATTATTTTAACTACTCCAAAACAGATGTCGCTGTACTGTCTCTTTTATAGTGTATGGGTCAGTGTCGATAAAACAGTGTAAATTTCAAATCAAAATAACAGCTGATTTTTGTTTACATAGTAGGATTAATGGTTTTCCAGTCAGATTATAGTATTTATTTATTCCACTAACCTTTGTAATAGAAAAGCGTAGGCGCTTTGGCATTGCTGTTCATCAAATTTCAATTATATTTTCATCCGGTGTTAAAATCGAAAATATCACTGCATTTAATATTTCGTCGTTTTCTTTGCTATTTATGTACACTTGAGATAGATATTGATTGTGCTTATTGCTTTATACCTGGTATAACTATAATAACACGTTTAGTTCAGAAATTGCACTTTTATATTTTAAATTGACAAAATACGCGGAGCCTATGTTTACTGTGGCACACTAGCGACGATGATTTTATATAGACTTGTCTAATATGGATCACAAAATTGCTTATGCAATATAGTCGGCACCTCACACTCACCAGGAAGTATTTGAGAATATTGTATCGGGAAAATAAAATAGCGAAATGGAACCAGAATTAAGCAAATTGTCTTTGTCGGTACCCTCCACTAGTCTGGGGGTACTTGAGAGCATTTGCATTGTATCAAGAAGATTAGATACTGAAATGGAACCTGAATGAGGGAAACTTAATAAATTACACTAAATATCTAAAAACATATGTATGATTTTTCTTTTGTGCATTAAAGTTTAAATAAATAAATAAATAAAAACCACTACAAACTGCAGATTAGGAACTGAATTTTGACATGTGAGGTTATACTTCTTATTTTTACCCTCAATTCATATACCTAAAGTTCATTTCCGCTTGACAGAGGCCCCCCAATTTATTTAATTTATTAAACAATTGTAGTGCCAGAATTCGTGCAGTCATATTTTTTTAAATACACCCACAGTACGTTATTCTTCTGTATCAAGGTGGTTCACATACATAAATTGTAGAAACATGCCTCCTGACTTGGAACAATTATTTTTAGGCCCTAAAAATATTTCTTCCATGCAGGATTTGAACCTGTAGCCCTTCATCAGCACCACAACCAAATGCTTAGATGATGAATTGCCAGTCTAGGTAATTTTCTTACGATGTTAGAGATACCACCATCTACAGATACCCAAAACCCAAATTATTTTTCTAGCATTTCGCATAGTTGTTTCTTATGACACCCACGAGTTGAAGTAGTTAGATGGATTCTCTTAAACTACCTTAACAGTGCGTATACTATTACAATCTACTAAATTTAATTATTACTTACATAATAAGGATCTCTGATAATTCGGTCACCTTGTGGGTCAAAATCTCCCAATAGAAGTAATTTAGCTTTACTGCCTTTTGGTGCTCTCTTATTTAGGTCTCTCATGTTTGATTCATCCATTCCAAATATGAAGTCGTAATAGCTAAAATCTTCTGAAGTTATCTATATAAAAAATTTATGTTATTATTAAGAGCCTGAGGTTTTAGTTTAGTGTTGATATTTCGTTAGCTGATCTTAACCAGAATGTGAATAAAAGGAATATCAACTACGTCCATTTTAGTATTTAATACTTGATTAAACCTAGAACTGTACCCATATTAGAATCCAATAAACGATATCCTGTTGTATATGTTGTGCACCCCAATAAAAAAAATGTTTACAAAAAAACAATAAACTTTTATTCAAAATAAACTTAGATAGGCTTTATTGATAATAATGTCAGTCTTATTGAAGACAATTAAGGCTCATTATTTAGGAACTATCAAACAGTTTTGAGATGTTTTGTTTTGTGTGCGCGTGATTGTGTGGTGATTTACAGTCTTTGAACCTTGGGCAGAAAGAACACATTCCAGATTTTAGATTTGAAGGGGCTGCCGCAGTCTTTTTTTCCCAATATGTCTCCAATACTCATTTGTAGGAACATTGGCTAAGTTCGGTATAGAAATCTAAAGATTTTTTTTTAATTTGTACCCCAGGGTACCAGGAATATGGGTTAATAAACATGAAATATGACTAATCTTGTAAGTATTGATAGAATTTTTGTTTTCGAAACAGGTGAAACATACCATAATACCATATAAGTTGGCTATGTTAGGGAAGTGAGTACAATATGCAGATTATCATCAACATGGTTCATATTGGCTAGAAGTTTATCATTATAATCAACCAAATTTAAGAAATACATTTTGACATTTCACATTAATCATTCAGCAATAACTTTGTACAAGCCTAATTACATGATTTAAAATAAACTTTTATGTAAACCCAAAGAATTATGAAGTCATCTATATTTCATTACAACATGTATAGTTCTTTATCACTAATTTAAATCTTTCAAACAAAGCAAAATATAAAAGATATGTCATTATGTACATTACCATAGTGTTTGGATAATGCGAATAATCGGTAAAAATTTTCAAATAATTCGATTATTTGAATACATTTTTAATGTATTATTTGTTTATTTAAATTATTATTTTTAGAGTTGCATAAATTTTATGAATCATGAATTAAACAAGTCAATTTTTTTAGCATTTCTGCGAATCCCACTGTGGCAAAGTTGCAAGTAAGTTTAGAAGATTCCTGCTTGTACAATGGTAGTATGGTTCTCAATGACACTCATTGGGAACCATTTGGTAAGGAATTGGGTACGAATACAAAAAAATAGACAAACACAAAATAATTATTTAGAGACTATGAATGCAAAGAATAACATTTTTATGAGAAATTAAAATATAACCAATTGAGACAACGTTAAATCTATTAATGAAACATGGCTAAACGCAATAACATGTGTCCATGGGGTGCCTCATTATTTGCCATGTGATCTGCCAGAGGATTTGTAGAAAATACAACTACAAAACAAGCAATCACTGGACCAAGGTGATGGAGAAAATGAAGAAAATTGTTATCGATGACTATGAAAGAGATTCATTTTGAATACATTATATAAAATCAAATAATAATTAATGTAACCAACGATGATGATGAAAACAGTTCAACTGTTGAAAGTTGTAGTGCGTGATTAAATAAATTTGTTTTTAATCTAGTCTTTAATTTATATAACTTTATCTCTAGAAATAAGCAGTAAACAATATGAAAAAAACTGATAAATTTTGTGTTTTGAGTTATCTGTTTCTAATTTATGCTGATATTAATCTAGATAAAACTGTAAATTAATGATTACCAACTCTAAATAACCTATATTGATATCTTTTAAGAATAGAATATTCTAGGTACCAATTTTTCAGTTTGAATGCCTAGACCAATAAATGTGACAGCTGTCAAAAGGTATTACTTAGATTTGGTGGAGTATAAATGTAATTTACCTGTCTAGCACTGTTATTGTAAGGTACACTGTGTTTTTTCATGGTATCCAATGCTCGCCAATCAGGCGGATTACCAACATGCCAACTACCTATGGCTGCACTATCAATTTCCCATTGATCTCCTATTCCCATATCATTTACTGTTTTTTGAAATACACCTTCCGCTATTGGGGAGCGGCAAATATTACCTACGAGAAAGAAATGTTACACAATTATACGATCGTAAATAATAATAAACACTAAAATATTTAGCCGTGTGGTGGCAGCGTAAGGGAATACACTACCCCAAATCATTTCATGTATGGCCAAAGAGATGACAGAGATAGGCCTCTCTGTTCAGCAGTAGATTTTTGATAGGCTATGATGAATAAATTAATGAAAAGATATTTTGTAAAATATTTACCTAAGCATATAAATAAAGCTTTTTTTTTATCGTTAGCGTCAGACATCACTCGGCTTGATTTGTTTTTTCTATGTTCTTTAAGTCTGAAAGGAAATGTCCTATTGTCGGGAGTATGTCGATTTTTTAACGAGTTTTTTTTCCTATTCTTGACTCTTGAGACTTTTCAGTGTGCTAGTACTGCTTATGGCTAACCTTTACATTAACTACCCAAAGTTAGCACTTTCTAATATCAAATTAATGTATAAGTGCTCTATTCGAAAAGGCTACTCCTATAGATTATGTGTGCAAAATTTCAGCGCTTGGAAACATGTATTTTTTGAGAAAATTATAAATATGAACAAATATCACAATTTCCTCGAATAATGTTCCTCGTTTGACATTGACTAGGCTTGGGCAAAAAATATCGAAATATCGATATTTTCTTATAAAAATATCAATATATATCGTCGATATTTTTAATCGCGATATATCAATATTTATTTTAAAGTATCGAATTCGTATCAATTTCGATATATTTTAAAATGTAGAAATGGTCAAAACATGAAACAACAAACGGAGCTACAACAGCATTCATGTCTGGTTGTCGTTTTTTCGCTGTCCAATCGTCAGTAATATTAAATTTTGGGCCTTATCCTTACATCATGCAAATGATGCCGATATATCGATATTTATCACGAGATATATATCGATACTGTTTAAAAATATCGTTTCGATATATATCGACATATTTTTTCTCATGCCCATCCCTAACATTGACACAGACTATATGATGCTTACGCATGACATAGATACACCAACATAGACTAATATGATGCCACAAACTAAAGTCTTTGCGTTATAGCATGGTGCGGGCTTCGAGTATAGAAAATAGAGGAGACGGCAAGCCTACAAAAAAATTGTGTCAAATTGAAAGCCAGCGGATTGTTGCTCCTGTTTCATCGTTTAAATAATAGTATGAAGACGATTTTGATACGTAATGTACGGATAGCAACTTGTACTTGTAAGTTAGCAAGCTAGTTGCTCTGACTTCATATTATACAGAATTAGCTTTACTTCTGGGCTAGTAAGTTACTATCTAAAGCCAGGATGGTTAAACAGGATGGAGTTCTATTTTTGAGCTAGTAGTACCCTCCACCATTTTTTTTTTACTATTCTGGCTTGTGCACCAGCTTACACACTGGCTTGTGTACAGCTTTGTTTTGAAAATAATCAGACTTACTCGGATCCATATTGTTAATTTTAATTATCTTAAAACATAATCATTATACCTGATGCATATTTTACATTTAATACTTAAGGAGTCGCTAATGGGTCCCACGGACCCAGTACTTAATATTTTGCTTAATAATTATTAAAATTCAACGTTTGCAATGTTTCTCCTCTTAGTACCTTTCAACAATAGCGTAGCATGGCAAATAACGACATTGGTAGTCAGTTAGTTTAAAAAGTGTCAGTAGAATGTTGGAAAGTGTGATTTTAATTCAAAGAAGATATTGTATTTTTGATATTTTTTTAAATATGTCTATGATGATTCATCACTCCTTATTTCATGTAAGTAAATACATTATTCTGTAATAAAATATATAAGATTTTGTTTGAAATAAGTAATTATAGAAATTATAACGATTAGCCTTTAACATGTCATAAAACTCTAAGATAAATTTAGTATATTTTTGTAATAACTTTTGTTTAAGTAAAAACAATATATATTAGTATTTGATTCAATTATAGTTTTCTTTACACATATCGAATCCTTATTAGAAAGTAACCGTTTACGTTTATAAAGTAGTTTTGGAATAAACTTATGGTATAATACTGGGTCCAGTGGACCCGGTAGCGAGTACTTGTGCTACAAATTAGGACGTGACTCCCTAAGTGAATTTTCATACACTGGGCCTATGCCTTATTTTTTTAAGAGTAATTGCAAGTTAACAATCTTAATTTCCAAATTTTGCAAAAAGTTTAAATGAATTCCACAAAAACAATGTTTTAATCACGATTTTGTGGGACCACTTAAATTTAATAAAGCAAGAATTCTATAACTGTTTATAAAAAGATTTTTTAATATTTAACAGTTTCCATGTCCGCAAAACAGACACAATAGTTAAACAATTGAAATTTTCATATATGATTCGTGGGGCAGGGAAAGGGACAGTAAAAAATTTATGTAGTTTTTTTCATAAATATAAAGTAAATATCTATATTTTGAAAACTAACTAATATTATGTATGTCAAAATATGCATAATCAGTAATCACTTCTTCTAAAAGAACTACTATTCATATTTGCTTGTAACAAAATTGCTTGTTGTACAAATGTAACAAAACTAGAAACTTTTGTTACATCTTTTACGTGGTAGAGCCAAGCTGCAGGTATATTTATAATATAGTTGTAGCACGAATGGGTCGGCTCGACCGGGGAAGGACCACGCCCTCACAGAATACCAGCGCAAAATAGCAGCTTAATGCTGCTGTGTTTCGTATGGTGAGTGTAGAGAACCGGAGACCCTTTTTACTGGAAAAGAGGCATTCCATCTTAGTCCTCAAGGCTGACAACGCATCTGCATTTTAATTCGCAAACGAGGATAGATGTAGATGTCTATGGGCCACAGCAACCACTTACCATCAGGTGGACTGTGTGCTCGTTTTCACCCTATATCTATAAAAAAAAACTTACATCCGGAAAAAATTTGGCGCTGCATCATCACAAAGCCTACCTACATCAAGAGTTTTATTAATAGATTCCTTTGCAAAATGCAGGAACATATTATGTAGTTTTGTTTATCTTCTATTTTCTACACCAATAGAGTCAAGCTACATTTGTCTTTTCTTTTTGTTCTTTGGCAACCTAAAAATGATAGAACAGAAAATAATGATTTAGATCTGTGAAGCTGTAAATAATATTACAAATTAAACAACAGCATGGTTGTTATAAAAGGCGACTTAAGGTAAGTTATAAATAAAAATATGCTTAACATTTTGTATATTGCATTATTAGAAGGCACGGATGGGCTATTATATACAATATGTAACAAAGTGGGTTCTCCAGGTCTCAAGTAATAATGTCCATAGTCTCTGAGGTATTTGCATGGTTGCCTACCGAGAGAGATTACAGGCGCTATATCGTACTTTGTGCAATCTTTGTTGCTTTGCTTTACTTTTATTATGTAGGTACCGTAGGTACCAACATTAATGTAACTTCGTTTCCGTATAATTTAGTTAATCATTTATGCTTACTGCTCAGACCCATGACACCGAAATAATGAAATGCATAACGCAAAACTTTTTCATATAATACGACAAAATAAATCAATAAAACCTTAAGGGCCTATATTACCTCAGCTCAAATTCTAATTTCGCCCCCACTTCCCCGCGCCACTCGTTCGCACACTACGGCTCGCGGTCACGCGGGAACACGAGGTCAAAGCGATTTTGTTAGAGTAAAATAAACTATTATCGGACGAGCACTAAGTAATAAAATTTTCAGTTATAATTTAATATTAACTTGTCATTAAATGAACATAAAATTATATGTCGCAGATTTAATTTCATTGTACTAGAACTTTAGCTGTATTCTCATAAAGCTAAAGATCTAGTATAAGTTGACCCTTCATTGTACGGGAAGCCTATACAATGCGAGATCAGCTTATACTGGAAATTTCCTCTTATAGTGAAAAGATCCGCCCATTGTTGGTTTAGTAGTAAGCTTGAGTTTTATAGTTTTCGCCGTGTATGTATGTAATGTGACAGCCGTTTACGTATGTAATTATGTTGGTAGTAGGTCTATGCAAGTACCTACATATACATACCTATAAGAAATTTTGCAAACCGATTCTAAACCACTGCATAAATTCTACTGTTACAAAAACTAGTCAAGAGCGAATCACCATTGCACTGAAAGTTCTGTAGGTAGGTACATTGGCTTGGTAGTAAGTTTACGCTTTGCATTTTACAATCTTATAAACTTATAACAATATATAAGTTTATATAATATATCACTAACCCACATAATGACAAAACTAAATACACTATCGATAACGCTTATCGACAACAATAATACGCATCACTATGCTCACCCCTAAGGCCCGTGAGTGGGAGAGAGAGCGAAATACTCCGATGATTTATGACCCAAACTGCACGGAAAAATAATTCTAGTATAGGTACTTTTTTACTGCTTTATATATAAATAAATGAATCGTGATTTTTAGGACAAGGTTTGTATAAATATAAGATGGATAGGTAGGTAAGTATGTAGGTAGGTAGGTAGGATAGGTAGGTAGGTATGTACGTAGGTAGGTAGGTAGGTAAGTATGTAAGTAGGTAGGTAGGTAGGTACGTACGTAGGTAAGTAGGATAGGTAGGTTGGGTAGGGTAGGTAGATAGGTATGAATGAAATGAAATGAATGATTTTTTATTCAATATAGATTATTGTATACCTAATACTTATTGAAAGTCATTTTTTAATTTACCACTGATTCGCAAAAAAAAACCTCTGTGCTGGGAAGAACCAGCAAGAAACCCAGCGGGACTTTTTTTTTAAACATATTTAAAATTACAATAAATTTATTATGTTACAATTTTTGAATGAATTTTTATAGAACAAGCATGGTGGCGATCACCTAATTCCCAGGGGTTATTTTCATTTATATATTCATTTATATTATAATAACCTATAATAATTTAGCTAAAGCGGTAGCACTATAGTCGGATAAGTTTTTTTTTAAAACGTTACCCCCACACTAGGATTTTCTCCTGTATTATGGTGGCAGGTTACAAATATAAATTGCACAAGGACAAACATCCAGATACTTGTTCCGTACGGGATTCGAACCCACGGACTCCAGCGCAGCAACTCATTGCTAAGCGTGTGCGCCACGGGGTAACGATAACGTAAGGACGGATAAGTATGTTACAGTTTTATTTCTTTATAGTGAGATAGGTAGGTACTTACCGAACATACTTATATTTTTTATTACTAAGTGCTTGGCTTCTGCACTTCGGGTCGCGGGTTCGATTCCCATTCGGAACAAATATTTTTATGGCCTACAGATAGTTGTGAAAATTTGTGTTTGTAATCGCACCGTCTCCGATTCAGGAGAAATCCTGGAGTAGGGCAACGTTATAAAAAAACAATTACTACATAGATACCTATATTTTGTTGTATATTGTCAAAACAAAAACAAACCTATTTAGGTAACTTTTTATCTTTTTATTTTTTATAAAAGTTGCCCCACGCTCGATTTCTCCTGAATCGTGGACGGTGTGTTTACAAACACAAATCTTCACATACAGAAACACCTGTGACTAGTAGCGCAGCAACCAATCGCTTAGCCACTGCACCAAACGTGTCATATGCTAAATTTCTACATATTTGTAATCACTAATACTGTAAGTAGATAGGTCGGTAGATACTTACTTCATTACGTTTATCATACGTTTCTTTACGCCAACCCAGTCGCATCTTATTTTAATTACGCTTATTTACCATTGCGCCAACACTATAAACCTAAGTATCTATTTCAATATTTTAATTTTATGTCGTCCTGTTGCGTAATGTGTGTTCTGAGCGCAAGCGACACAGCTCTCTCGTTCGAAAGCCGAAGCGAGAGTGAGCGGTGGTGTCGGGCGGCAGGAACAAGCTGTAAAACGAAGATAGTTTAGGTAATTTCTTTTTACGGTGAAAATAATGATAATTAAAAAAAAGTAAAAAACATAAGCCCTGCTTTATAGTTATTTCAGTTAGTATGCAAAGTTTCATGGTCTAATTTGAAGTATTTTTTGAATACCAACGGTTTATTTTTCGCTTTGGAGGTAACTTTGGATTTTTTTTCTATCGAGAAAATTTTATGAAATCGTGTTTTCGTCTAACATAGTACTTAACATTAATCCTCAACTTCACCATATATTTATTTCAAAATCAATGCTGCAGTATTTTCAGCATAACGGAGGATCATGCTAAGCCATTTGAGGTAGTATAGGTCCTTAATAAAGTATTTGTAAGAATTTATGTTAACAATGTAACATCACTATTTACGAACAATAAAATTTTATAGGTACGCAAATAATGATAAGAAGTAATTAAATAATATGAATTAAAGGTTTAAGGTAAATAATTACATCCATCTATTTACTGTCGCAAAACAAAAAAAGCTCTTTTACATTATATTTACAGCAAAAACAAAATCACTCGCCTATGAAATGATAGTTCGCGTGATTTATGACTATATTTTGAGGCACAGCCTCTTACACAACACTTAGTCATCTTCGTATTTTATAATGAATTGGAAAATTCACTTATAACTTTAATAAGCTGTTTAAAAATTCGCAAAATTTTCAAATTAAGAAATATCAAACTACTTTTTATAACAGCAAATCTGAAACAATAAATGGCGGAAACGGCGGAATCGGCCGCAAGGCGGGGTTAAATGACGTCATCTTAAAAATGTTTACCCGTAAACGAAACAATTTCTATTATCTGTTTCATTTATGAATGACACTTAAACTTACACTTAGCGGAATGAAAAAGAGATAGGCGGCGTATTGACAATTCAATGTCGAATTTCACCATATTATTCGTATAACCAATAAAACATATAGACGCTCTGGGCAGCTTCTCTATTTTCTATGCTCGAAGGGTATTGTTGTTGTTGTTTTTATTATTCGCTCGAGAGAGCAGGCAAAGGAACTAAGCCATACAGCCTTGTCTTTTTTATTTTGAATATATAGAATTTTAAGGTGTAAAGTCCGGAACCAAGTCTTATTTTTCTTCTTTCCGTCTCTTCAAAATCCATAAAAGCCGAAGCCAAGTCTTATTTTCTTTAATTCTTCATATTTTCAGAAACCGTAAAGGCTATAGCCAAGTCTTCTATAACTATACTCTTTGACAGTAATCTATGATAGTAACTGTGTAACTGTCATTGTCATTTTTTTAACTGGCTTTACGGCTCTGTGTTCTAGCCCTTCTGAGCCTAAAGTTACAATGTCTAATTATCCTTCATAGTACACTGCTTCACAATATGTTGATGCGTCACATTGTGCAGCCCTTGGGAGATTTTGGCGGCAACTTGAGTCAGCAGACAGCTGACAGTTGGCGATGGTATCTCAAGGAGCAGACAGACACCTTATCTTGAGAATCACATCACCATCAGAGCACTTGTTTCACCGTTTCCACTAATAGTTCACATGCGCAGACACTTAATACACAAAATCGCACCACTTTTACATATAAAAATCTACTTCAAACCATTATTTAAACAATAATACAGGAGCAGCAAACCGACGTCGGTCAAGTTCCCGCCAAAACCGCTCGAAGGGTGCGGGTGACAGCTTACAGTTTGGTGTGTCTAGAGATGGAACAATGTTAAATCGATTTAAAAAAGGCGATTAACGATACACAAAGTAAAGCAAAAATTATCGATTAGCTATCGATATAAAAATTAAAACCAAAACATATATTTCTTTATAAACTATAATGCATGTAAAATTAAGTTAAAGTTTAATACAAATTATGACATAATAGTTACATAATAGCTGTTCCCGGACCTCACCCGCTTGGTATTTATTACAATTGGACTTCATATAATTTTTCTGCGCGGAATCCTAATTCTTTTTCTATAATTTAAAATTAAAATTTTTAATATAAATTATTAAAGAATAACTCAAAAACTATTGGACAGACCTTGATCAAATTTATATGGAACCACATGTGAAGCAACAATTTTTAAATAAAAAAGAATCATCGAAATCAGTTCACCCAGGAAAAAGTTATGAGGTAAATACATAAAATAAAAAAAACATACAGTCGAATTGAGTACCTTCTACTATTTGAAGTCGGTAGAAAATAAAAATTGATTGTGTTACTCCTTATAGCATCAGCTATCTCCTAAACCTAATACCCCTATTACACTACACTGAATCAGGGCCCTGAATTAAGGGTGGTCGTGGCCCCTAATTAGAGACGTCAGTTATCACACTGCACTGATTTTACGCCCTTACTCAGTCATAGGGATGAATAAGTGAAAAAACTATATCAATATTTTTAAACAGTATCAATATATATCGCGTAATAAATATCGAAATATCGTCATGTTTTCCATGATGTAGTAGGGTAAGGGCCAAAATTTTATTACTGGACGTTTTGACGACGAAAAAAGAAAAGAGGAGGAGAAGAAATATCATAGACTTAGAATATACTGGCGTATAGACGACTTGACAGCCCGAAAACGCGTGACTAATTTTTATTTGTCATTGTTGCGTTAGCTAGTGATGTACATTTTACTTACAAGGACTACCGAAAAATGATTGTTAAGGAAGCGGTAAAAAGATTTAAAAAAAAATAGTTTAGTGCACGAAATTGAATAACTTCAAAAATTAACTGATTTTGTACCATGATAGTTCTAAAATAATTAAAAAATATTCATATAACATGTTCCTGGGAATAAGCTGAACCTACCTGCCTTTTGTTGGATTTTAATTCAAATGTAAAAAATCCCAGGTGACTCTACCGATTAACTTAAAAAAAACTTCCCAAGAATCAGATCGGAAAGTTGTATTTTCGAGTTGTGATCTTTGGAGAAAAATATTAGATAATATAGATACTTAACTAAGTATATACCTATTTATATTTTATAAAATGTTTTGATGGGGAAGTAAAAAACGGGGACACGGAGTACATAATGGCTGCTTTATTTTTCATATAAGTATTGTTTTTTATAATTACAAACAATAATTAATTAATATATAAATACATTATAGAAGTTTATTTTAACATTCGACTTAAGTATGAATGTAAACTTAATAATTTAAATAAGGAAACTTGTAAGAATCAGTTAAATAAGATTGCTCTGTTTAAAGGCCAATATGTTTATGAGGCTTCATCATGCTTCATGTTTATATTCTTTCATCTGTTCCTGAAAAGTATAAAGTAATAATAAACTTATTATCATTTTAGCTGCATGAATTTTAAAAACATAATGATATTAACAGAGTAAAGTGCACCAAGTGTCTGAGGATACACTCTCTATTCTCTCAATCTCGGTATGTTAAGAAAATGGTCACTCATTCATAAATTGACTTACTCTCGCAGATTTATTGATCCGCGCAGCTATTACTTAACCGCGAGTTCCTCTTCTCTACGACTAACGCTGTAGGCGATGAACCACGCTATTTAAGCCCTCGGCACAATGTCGTCGTTCATCAAGCATGAATCGGGCATAGAACGTTGTGAGTATCAAATACTATGGAATTTATACTATCCTGGCACATTGAACCGCGCGTCTCATGCGCGGGCGTCTAGTGACGCTTCAAGAGCATTATTAAATATATTAATATTATATCTAACTACGCTAAAAGTATTATCATTGTAACTTGGGAATATAATCCGAAGTTCCGCGCAACCCCATGAGGAAAATAGCGTGATCCTATGAATATTGCAGTAGTGTGTCCTTGAGGTGCGGGTGGTGAATGAAGGCTATACATTTTTTTTGGTTGATAAATAGATACTTAGTTGGGATCATAATGACTTAAATAGGATAATCTCAAGATTTTTTACCTTTAATGTACTACAGTTTTTTAATGTACAAAAATCAGTCTCTATTTTTATCTAAATTTTTGATAGTTAAATTTTTAAAGTCTTATTATAACAGTATTATACTTATTGGTACTAATGTAGAAACGGCTCCTTTTAATAAAATTGAGGCGTATAGAATCAAAGGCAGCTATATCCACCTCGGTATTTTTTCGTTAAACAGAAAAACGTTTTATTTGATTTTACTGTGGCAATACGATGAAAAAAAAACGAAAAGTATTTGGAATGGTGGTACCACTGAACACACACACATCAGTCAATCCAATGATAAAATTACTTTTAGCGGTAATTTTAAAATCACTTAGCTGCATTTGATACCAACCAAAGTTTAACTGTTTTGATTCTGATTGTATTGGATATAGCTGTTTTTGTTTGCAATTTTTGGTGATGACGTCACAAGACTAGTGATGTATATTTTAACTTTTCTAAAAATTTTGTCATATCGTAGCTATAGTCAACGTTAAAAAGATATGTGTTTAAAAGTATGTAAATTCAAATGTATAACATAACCAAAATACGTGCATTTTGAAGTGTTTTGAAGACCCACATGTAAATAAAATAATATTTATGAAAAGTATTATTTTATAATTAAATCTTAATTATTTAAACTGTTATACTCTCAAATTATCTTCTTCTTGAACCTCACAAAATCTCGTACAGTACCGTTTTCTTCTTCAACTCCTCTTTCTTCTAATAGCCGAAGCTCATCTTCGTCTAGAGTATTCAACATGGCGTGGAAATATCTTAAATGTGCAAGATCTTTCCAAGAGTCACCATAGTGTTTTTGGAGAAGGTTTCTGACATCTCGCAACTTTCGTGGATTCACTTCTATGCCAGAAGGAATTATTGTTGGTCGTATAGCTTCAGCTTTTTGCCTGCTTTACACAAACTTTTGAGTGTCCCGTGTCAGAATTGTAATACAATTCACCACGTACCAACACACTTCCTTGAGTTTTGGATCTTCGAATAATAAATCTTTTACACTGAGAAATTTTGAAGTGGATTTGAGCCGGTGTTTTACGATACTGTGTTTTCCAGTCAAGCACGGGTATATCTCGTAGTTTCGTAACTGTAGAGTGTTGACTGATTACATCGACGTACTCTTCTGGAAGTGATGACCTCCATTTTCGGATACTTTTTCAATATTGCCGAAAACTCGATCAGGCGGCATGAAAGAATGGCCTGTCACGGAAACACTAGTTCCATTTGCTTTATTGTCGATTTTCCAAAATCCAACGCATGCACATGGAAATCATAATTAAATTTTTGTTTTGGCCTGCGCATCCATCTGCCACTAAACGGACGTGGGTTACATGAGTCAGGTCAGTTTTGTTGAGCCTATCGTATACAGCGGAAGCTATTTGGTTTGAACCTTTAGCGTATTCATTTTCTGTCCAGATGTATGCAAATGTGGTGTTTTCATTCAAGGATCTCGATGAACCCTGGACTACTGTAAAATTATACAGATACAGCTGTCTGCTGTAGTAACAACTCTGGTCGGGTACTTTTGGAAGCACCAAATTCTTTTGGCAATCGAATGAGAACGTAATCATTTGCTCTTTTTTATCTTTGAGTAATTTAAAAAATGCTTGTGCTCTTAGTTTGTGTATCCTTTTCTCTATCATCAGTTGGCTTTTCTTCGATGGATCATTTTCGTTTTTCAGTTTTTCTTGCAGTTCAATGCATTTCGAGCATACATCCGTCCTTGGACTCCCAAAACCAAGATTAAAGTCCTCATTAAAGATAGATCTAAAGTAAGATGGTTTGACTGGGCTGTTTGGGTGCACTTGTTTAAAAAGTTTAAATAATTTTTTAACATTGAGTTCATTAGGTAGGTATTTACGTTGCTGCGATGATCCTCTGCAATAATGTGCTTCAACGCATTTTAAAGACTTTAAAAAGCTATGAACTGATTGTCTTTGTGCTGCATACTTCTGTTTCTTGTGGTCACCGCCTCTTTTTTCTGTAGGAATCCGACCAGATTTAAAGAAGTTTTGCATGACGAACTGAACACGATACTTCGTTATCTTTAGTGTATTTAAAAATACTTTCTGGCAAACTGGAATTGCCTTCTTAAGTGACTTTGCGTAAATTGTGTATTTAATCGCAAAATCTCTACTTTTTCTAGTGTTTTTTACGGGCCGCTTTCTGACTGTTTTCTTCACTGAACAGCACTTTAATATTAACGCATCTTGATGATGTTTGATGGGTTTTGAGTAAAACGATCTGTGAAAATGCACGAGATCTAGTATTTTAATTGTTTACACGCAAATGATTTAGTGTTATGATTGCAGGTTATGTTTTCTGGCAAAGATTTTGCCGAGTACCTGTGAAACAAGTAAACGTGACAATTACTGTTATAGCCTATTTATTTTCATTTTTTGCATTATAATGTACCTAATTTAAAATACATAAAACAGAATAGGAAAATTTACACTGAACAAAAACATCGATCGATCGATCGAACTCCATCGGGTTAAGTACATCACTAGTCTAGGCTCACCTGTCAGTTTTCGCTTTGTTCGCCTTCCATTTCTCCGGCTGTCTTTTACGTTTTTTTCCTTTACCTGGCAATGCTTCTGCTACAGGCACTTCCATTGCACTTTTTATTTGTCGTTCCACCTGTTTTAATAAGAAATAGATGCGAAATCCTATTTAATTTCGATAAAAATCACACCCACGCAAACACTGTTTTGTATGAGATCCGCCATCTTGTTATTTCGACAATGTAGACCTGTGATTGGCCAGCCGCAATTTTAGCTGTGTTTGTTTCAAACTGTGTGGATTTAGCTACCTTTGGTTCTGAATCGTTTCTTTAACGAATTTTGGCTGGGATTTAGCTGATTTAGATGCCAAACAATTTTGTAAATTTATTCAAAATAGTATGAAGATTAAGATGGCATTCACAGTTTAAAAACGACTTGTTCTGGATATAGCTGCCTTTGATTCTATACCTCAATTGTTTTATTCCACTTTTTCTTTTATACTTATCAAGTAAATGATTGCTGCAAATTGTTGATTTATTCTTTGGATCTAACCAACCCGTCCAATTAACCTTAACCATTTTTTCTAATTATAAAATTACATTTATAGAAGGCAAACCGAGGATTTATTTTCTTGTCGTGTGGGCAAGTCTATCGATTCATTATAAACATCCAAAATAAATATCGACATTAATTTTGATATAGTTGAGTCAATCCCTAGCGTACATATAAAATATTTTGTATAAAAATGTATTTACCAAATTCATGCAAATTATCATCAACGTGACTTTTCTTTGCAAAATATCAAAATTAACAAAATAATTGAAAACATTCTATATTTTAAACAGTATATGACATAAATTTTAACCAAAAATAAACGCATCATAACTTTGACAACGTCTTACGAATTTACCTGTGAAATGTGCAATTATAAGGATTATTTCTATTATTAACACCACAGTCACTCACAGAACAAGTAACCATTTTGGAAAAAAGTTACTTACTAAAAATCACCACTAATAAACCCTAAAAAATTACAAAATATCTAGGAGCTTATTTCTTGCGTGCCGACTTGTGCCGACCTGTCATTCAAAATCGGTTACAGAGTCATGAGATTTGGTATCCTTTTCCATCTTGCATTTTTGCCATAAGGAATTTTCTTCTCCCTTGCACACTATGTCGGTCTATACGCCAGTATATTCTAAGTCTATGAGAAATATATGGGTGAAAGAATATTTAAAACTTAGGGAAAATTACACAAGTATGCGGATTCTCGGAGTTCTGAAGCCAAACGAATTCCGAAATTACCTAAGAATGGGGGAAGAGGAGTTCGAGGAGCTATTAAGTTTAGTGACTCCTTATATTGAAAAACAAAGTACGGTTTTAAGACAGAGTGTAAGTGCCAGGCAAAGATTATGTGTGACTCTAAGATTTCTAGCTTTGTGTGCGCGCATTTTGTGTTTCAAAGAGTATTAGCTATTACCGAAATAATTTGTTATTTAGAATTATATAATAGCTAAGTTATTTAAGAACATTTAAACTATTAAATAGCTTATGTACTTACATCTTAAAACTACACTGATGTTGTTTTGTGAAGACTGCTATATAGCTAGTTTTGTTGTTAAATACTTACTATACCTATGATTAAAACCAAAATACATAAGTATATGATACATACTAAATATATATATTTATTTCAATCCTACCTACTAAGTTTAGTAATGATAGTTGTCCTAACCCACCAAAGAGTTAAATATAAAAACAAAGTTATAAAAAGTAATTTGTAACAAATCATTTACTCTGTTTCGTCCTGGTAACTCGAGTTGCGTAACTCGAGTTTAATTCGAGTACCATGAATTTCAACTCGAGTCGTAATTTTTCCGAGTTTGCACATCTATAGGCTGTGCAACATCGCTCATGAAAAACATCTCCGACGCATCTCCCTTTATAGGAGTGACAGGTGATGACATGAACATATGAAATTCTGTTTCTGCTTTAGTTTTATTTCTTATGTTGTGGTGCGTTAATTCTTTATGGTAGTTCCATATGTCACCTTCTGTATTATCGCTTTTCCGAATACATCTTCGAAACTATACTATGCCGAAATACAAACAGGCGAATAAAAGTGATTGTAACGAAATACGAAGTACCATAAGCCGATAAAACAATTTCCGTTACAAAATAACTATTTCCTTAAGATTGTTGTTAAGCTTTTGATCAAGTTAAAGCTCAAACAATATAATTATAATAAAACAATTTCAATCCATTTTCAATATTTGTAAGCTTATGTTAATTAATTATTACAATAAAAATTAACGACAATTTGACATCGAAAATGAAATTACCGATTGAAGACAATTGCACTTCTGAAATTCGAGTATATTTATTTTTGGCTGAAAGACCATTCGTCTGTTTAATTCGTAATTAAAATTTTCGGGATTGAGTTATTTCTACTAAATAAACCTTCTAACTTTAAAAGTTTAGACGTTATTGTTATGTATGTAAGATGCGACCGCTATTGGAAATAAAAGAGTGTGTCACCAGCCACAGAGCGTTCCACTCGTATTCCCCGCAACACAATATTTAACAGTTATCTAACTTCGACATTTTTTTGAAGTCAAAACTTTTTACGGGAGGGCTTTGAAATTCTGATCCGCAACCTTTTTGTGTGACGAAAAGTGGTGGGGGTAAACACTACGTACCTGGCACAAATTACACACCATAAAGTATATAGTAATACAATTACAAGATAACAACGGTCTTTCGTTGAAATACTAATCTTATATTAATTTTTATTTAAGACAGTTACCAAGGTACACGCTACACGTATTTATTTTATAAAGAGTGATCGCATTTGATTAATAGCGCTATCTACTACATTTTCTACGTACCACTATGAGATTTAATCAATTTTGGTTCCATAAAATGACTAGTTGTAGAATGAAGTAGATGGCTCTGACGAAGTAATTTGAAGCACAATAAGGCAAAGCAGCGTTTATTTTAAATAACAATTTGTAAATTTTCCTTTAAATAAAGTTTTCCTGACTTTATATAAAACTTTGGTTTAATTAAAATAAAATTATATAAAAAATTATATAAATAATAGATAATTACCTAATTAACAAACTGAAAGAAGTATTTTGTGGTACACTGGGATCTATAATAATTATTTCATTCACTGTTGTAGTATCCTCTTAGTAGTCTGTATTCAATGTGGTGAGTCCTAGTGTTGCTTAAACGATAATTTCTCTTCTTAAGATCAAAGAAGATGATGCACTGTGACTGTGACACATATGTATATAATTTTATGTAAATAAATGAATGATAAACACAATCTATTATATTAAAAAGTCATTGATGAATAATTGAAATGTTTCCCTGTAATACAAAACTTTCACTTCTATCGTGTGTCTTCACGACACACACGTTTTTTTTGAATATTTATATTATATAACTTATTTTTAGAGTTTCCATACGTCCCGTATACACAGAACTGTCACCATATTTGACCACCTCGTCCCGTATTGCTACTTATCCCGTATTTGTCCCGTTTCTCGAAAATTTCGACAAAATACGGAAATGGCCCTTGTTAACGCTAATCTGAATAATTCCTGCCCACAACGCAAATGTAGAAAGAATATTTTCGTTTATGACGGCTCAATAGACGGTTGAACGAAACAGGTTGTCGGTAGAGACCATAGATTGGCTATAGAGTGATTAGGGCAGTCTTTCTCAAAGTGGGCGATAACGCCCCCTTGTGGGCGTTGGAAACCTAGAGGGGGGCGGTAAGGGGCCCAGAAAAAAATGGGGGACGTTGGCGTGCTTTAGGGGGCCGATGGTTGATTTGTAATTTCATTTAGATTTTTTTTATAGTATAGGGTGACAAACGAGCACACGGTCCACCTGATGGTAAGTGGTTGCTGTGACCCATAGACATCTACATCTATCCTCAATAAAGACTCAAAATGCAGATGCGTTATCACCCGTGAGGACTAAGATGGAATGCCTCTTTTCCAGTAAAAATGGTCTCCGGTTCGCTGCACTCACCATACGAAACACAGCAGTGTTAAGCTGCTATTTTACGCTGGTATTCTGTGAGAGCGTGGTCCTTCCTTGGTCGAGCCGAACCATTCGTGCTAAAATTTAAAATTTACTAAAATTAAAACCTACCTACTACTCAATACATCCGAGTACAGAACCAGAGTACAAAACCTATCCAACTGCAGAGAGGTGTAAGACAGGGTGACGTTATATCCCCGAAACTCTTCACCGCTGCATTGGAAGACGTTTTCAAGCTTCTGGACTGGAAAGGATACGGCATTAACATCAATGGCGAGTACATCACTCACCTTCGATTTGCCGACGATATAGTCCTTATGGCAGAATCGCTGGAGGACCTAAGCACTATGCTCAATGACCTCAATAGTGCCTCCCAACGGATAGGTCTTAAGATGAACATGGACAAAACAAAGATCATGTTTAATGTCCATGTCACACCTATGCCGGTAGTTGTTGGAGCACTAAGCTCGAAGTTGTTGACGAATATGTTTACCTGGGACAAATAGTCCGACTAGGTAAGTCCAACTTCGACCGAGAGGTCAATCGACGGATTCAACTCGGCTGGGCAGCGTTCGGGAAATTACGGCACATCTTCTCGTCAGGTATACCTCAAAACTTGAAAACGAGGCTGTACAACCAGTGCGTGTTGCCAGTGATGACCTACGGAACTGAGACGTGGTCCTTCACTGCTGGCCGGATGAGGAAGCTCAAGGTCGCTCAGCGAGCTATGGAGAGGGCTATGCTTGAGTCTCACTGCGTGATAAACTTAGAAATGAGGATATCCGCAGTAGAACCAGAGTGACCGACATAGCCCAACAGATTAGTAAGCTGAAGTGGCAATGGGCCGGCCATATAGCTAGAAGAACCGACAACCGATGGGGAAAAAGGTTCGAGTGGCGGCCTCGTACCGGCGGATTTAGTGTAGGCGTCCCCCACTAGATGGAGTGACGACCTGGTAAGACATGCAGGAAGTCGATGGATGCGGGTGGCTCAGGACCGTGCTTTGTGGCATTCCTTGGGGAGGCCTATGTTCAGCAGTGGACTTGTGAAGGGCTGTAATGATGATGATGATGACTCAATATCGAATAATTAGTTTATATTTCTGCCCTGTATGATGGTATATAAACTAGAAATACTTAACATAGATTTCGTAGGATAGCCCGTACGCCGTAGGCAATCAAGTTGTAACAAGTTTTTGTTAAATAACGCTATTGGTGCAATCCGGTAGCAATCGGCTGGTCCATCGATACTTGTCTTAACTTGCTCAGTACGATTGATTGTCGAAAGAGATAAACGAGTTTGTGCGCGTTTGTCTTATTCCTGTCGGTGCGTGCTGTATTTAAATCCTATATAAAAGCTCGTAATAATTTTTATATTTTCATTAGTGGCTTCGCGCGCAATCTTTTTTTGCGCAAGTATTTAAGTTCAACACTTTATTTACATATTTGTAAAAACAAAGCCAAGTCGGAAGCAAAAAAAGAGACGACAATATAGTGCAGAATATATTAAATATGGATTCTTTGTTCAAAAACATTTGCAAACGAAGCGATGAAGCCTTCAAGACTTCAAGATCATTTGAATAAAATGCATCCAGATAAAAATGTAGCCTATTTTCAAGACCTGGAAAAGAAGCATAATGCTCAGCCAAGTGTATCAAAACTTTTTTCGGTGGCTGCTAAGCAAGACGATGACGGACTTCGAGCTTCATACAATATCTCTTTGTTAATTGCTCAAACAGGTAAACCACAGACCATCGGAGAAACGTTAATTTTGACGGCAATAAAAGAAGTTATAACTACTGTGCTCCATAAACCGGCGGCAGATATAATTCGAAAAATTCCTTTGAGCAATAGTTCTGTGCAAAGACGAATTGATGAAATTGCTGAAAACATTGAAGAGTCATTGTGCAATCATCTGAAGACTAGTCAATTTTCAATTCAGTTGGATGAGTCCACTTTACCAACTAATGAAGCATGTGATGTTTATTAAAAATGAAAAAATATATCAAGAACTATTATTTGCTAGAAATTTAGAGACAGACACAAAAGGAGAAACCATATTTAAAACACTGGAAAAGTTTTCTGATGAAAAAGGAATTCCCTTGAAGAATATTATATCAGCTGCTACAGATGGTGCTCCCGCTATGACGGGTTGTCAAAAAGGCTTCATAGCGTACTTAAAAAACAAAATTCCAGATGTGCTTGCTGTACATTGCGTTATACATCGAGAACATTTGGTTGGTAGAAATTTAAGTGAACGACTATTTCAATCATTGCAACATGTCATCAGAGCAGTCAATAAAATCCGAAACACCTCTTTAAATGACAGATTATTTAATCAGCTTTGTGTTACTAATGATGAAGATTTCAACCGATTGATCTTTCACACAGAAGTGCGTTGGCTATCAAAAGGAAATTGTCTGACTCGATTTTACAATCTGTTTGACTCTGTCGTAGAGTTCTTGGAAAACAAAGACACAGAATTGCGCGACAACCTCATCACATCAAAAAATGATATCGCATACCTGACAGACCTTTATAAATTGCTTAATAATATGAATCTCCAACTTCAAGGCGATGACTTGAACTTAATAAAAACAAAAAATGTCGTCGCCAAGCTACTCTTACACAAGAAGAATATCGGCAGACGTAAGTTCCATAATTTTCCCAATTTATCAGTATCCTGCAACAACGACGACTTGCTTGTCTACTGCCAACATTTGGAAAATCTCCACAGTGATTTCATTGAAAGATTCCAGGACATTTTGAAATTGGAAATACCAGATTGGGTGTTAGATCCTTTTTCAAATGTCAACATAGCAGTGTCACCCCAACTGGAAGAAGAACTTATAGAACTGACAACGAACGAGGAAATAAAAATCAAATTCAAAAATGGCTACCAAGAATTTTGGCTACAAAAGTAAATCCTGCAGTTGTAGCCTGGATTGTGGTCGATCGTTCTACGATTTTTGATAGCATTCCCATCATCATATTTGTGTGATCGTGGATTTAGCGCTGTGACAACGCTGATTACTAAAAAAAGAAATCGTTTGCATGTTACCGAACGCGGCGACTTACGACTGTTTTTGAGTAAAATCGAACCTGATATCAAAAAAAACTAACTTGTTAAAAATCATCAAATTCATCCATCTCATTAGATTAGTTTTAAAACTAAAATCGATTACCTATCTATATTGTTTCTTTTAATTGGATTAAAATATGTTCTTAATATTATAAAGTTGCGTTTTAATTGCTCACACTGGTAATAATATTTAGTTTAGAATGTAAGTTTAAACACCAGAACCGACTAATATAGCACACCATAACTAAATTAATTAAAGTAATGAAATTGTGGTTTTTAAGTTTTAGGAGTGTATAAAAAATTGGGGACGCTGAAAAATAATTGATTTTCAAAGGGGGTGGTAAAAGAAATAAGTTTGGTAATCTCTGGATTAGGGCGAGACCAAAATCAAAATACACCATTGTGCGTGTAATGTGCATGTTTGGGTGACAAATAGTGCTGCACCATGCATTGCCTTCCTCAACTTCAAGTATCGATACCGAATGCAATATATTCGTGTCTTCTGATTTGACACAGATGATGTTAGTGAATATTTTACCCCAACTACGGCGTAGCGAAAAAGATGGTTACGATTTTAGTAGGCTATATATGTATGTATGTTTATCTGTTCCCACAGATCTTCTAAACTGCTCATCGTATTTTTACAAATTAGATATCTTTAAAAGCATTGTACCCTTTCGCTGGTTTTTAAGTTGCATGAAGTTACATAAAAACTAACATGGCAGTTTATTGCGGACATAAAATAAAACTTTGAAATACATGCAATATTAAAAAAACTATAATAAAGAAAAACTAAAACCAAAAACTTAAATTATTATACATTCCATGGCAATAAATATTGAAATATCGTGTCTGGGTATCCAATAAAAGGTGTAATTCGTAATATTCTCGACATTCTGAAACTAAATGTTTAAAAAAAAATGTTAGCTATATTAGTATTTATTGGTTAAAGTTTTTTATAAAACTAAAGTATCCAACGAACTTACAGTCTTCCTGTATAGAAAGTGGCTACTACAGCCCATGGAAACTTGCAGCTAACTTCAAACAAAGAAGGTCGTTGTCACCTCTACGGATTAAGATTGAATGCTTTACAGCCTTTATTTACACCAGTACTAGGTAAGAAGGTGATACCTACAAAGACGACCTCCCAGACAGAAATAGGGTCCTATCACTTAGTTCATACATAAACTTCAAAAATTAGTAATATAAAGTCGCTAAAAAAAACACTGTTCTTTAAAAAATTATATACGTGTTATGATGTGTATATAAATTAAATATTAATAACTAAAACCAAACTGCGATAGGAAAGGTGTACTAAAACGTTATAAAACATGAATACGATGTCAATTTTTTAGAATCCTTCAAAGAGAACTAGCTTCTTGTAAAAATATTGTGAGCTCTACTTACAGATATTTTGCAATTTTGCTACAGTCCCCCTGACGATAGATTTATTTTAATAATAAAATAAATTTCAGTATATGTATAGTATATATGTAATTTCAATAATAGGGGTTTATGGTTGGATGTGTTGTAGTTTTCCCTTAATGCAGCTCTATGTTACTGTTACAGCAAAGTCCACTTCTGAACATAGGTCTCCTCCATAGATTGCCTCATAGGGGGATATTTGTCATATTTTCCACGCTTGGCTAGCGGGATGGCAATCGCAGTTTTTTTTTTTGGTGGTTATTAGGAAGACGCTTCTGCCCATCATATGTTTGCCTCTGTCGCCTCTTACGACACCCACGGGATGATATGGGGTAGTTGATATTCTTACATCGCCACTGCACGGTGGGCATCTCTATAAGAAAAACATTTTTCTTCAAAGTAGTTGCTGCATACAGTCAAATATTTTTTTGGGAACCCATTCTTCTCTATTTATTATTTTCAACCATTTTGGTCGAACGTCAATATTTTGTGAAAATCTGCCACAGCATCCACTTGCCATCAGGTGGACTGTGTGCTCGTTTGTCACCCTTATTCTATAAAAAAAAATACCTTACTTTAGTGTCTGACTTCGATATTCATGCAGTGCGGAGCGGCGCTAGTAATACGAGAATTCAAATCAAGATTAAACCTGGACGTAAAAAATAATTCAGTAGTCAAATAAGTAAAATTATTTGTTGTTCAAGTGAATAAATAGGTAATAATATCATAATATTACAATAAAAAAAAATAGTAGTCAACGGCAGGTCTTGTCGGGAATCGCTGATGATACTCTCGAGAGGCGGCGCGAGCGTTGCCATCACAAAACCCGTAAATGTAATGAATGTCAGCTACTTCACGAGCAGACAATGAGTCTATCGTAGAGGGCATAGCGACGAAAAAAATGGTGAGCGTATTCAACGTGCAAATTAGGTAACGTTACAAGATGAACTGTTTAAAATAGCTAAAGCTGCCTGCATGCCTTACGAGAACGAGACCCAAATCTCATTCAAACGACAATTCACTCTCTCACTCACTTGTTTCGCCTTTCATTGATCTATCTCTTTTTATCTTTACCTGCTATTGTTCGACCAGGGTGTTCAAATTAGAGGTAGGTGCGGCGCATAAGCGCAAATCAACATACCGATGGCATTTTTGATGATTATTATTTTAAAACGAAAAGAGATAGCATGTTATTTTGGAGAACTTGTACAGTAAGCTACGTAGTTTAATAAAACATGCTAAAAGGCTATCTCAACGTACTAGTTTTGAAGTTACAGACCAAAATTAAAAGAATTTTTAACAAAAAAAATTATCTTATTATTTTTTTGACAAATTTCCTGCTTGATATCGTAGGTTTTTTTTAATTTTTATTGCTAGTTAATCTTTTTGACTTTCAAATAAAACTACTTTGAAAAAAATACACCGTTTACTTAAAGAGAAAATAATTTAAAACCGAAGGATGGGAATTTACCAAAAAAGAAATTAAAATGCTTTTATTTTTTAAATAGTTTACATAAAAAAAATTTTTTTCGATTTTTTACCGATAATTTTTTATCTAGTATCCGCACATTTCGTTTGATCAAGTGTAAAATTAACACATTGTATACTGTTTAAAATATAGAATGTTTTCAATTATTTTGTTAATTTTGATATTTTGCAAAGAAAATAGTCACGTTGTTGATAATTTGCATGAATTTGGTAAATACATTTTATACAAAATATTTTACATGTACGCTAGGGATTGACTGAACTATATGAAAATTAACGTTGATATTTATCTTGAATGTTTATATTGAATCGATAGACTTGCAAGACACAACAAGAAAATAAATCCTCAGTTTGCGTTCTATAAATATAATTTTATATTGCCGTTTGTCAAACAGATTCCCTCCGGATTCTATAATTAGAAAAAATGGTTAAGGTTAATTGGACGGGTTGGTTGGAATGCAAAGAAAAACTTAACAATTTGCACCAAACATTTACTTGAGAAGTATAAAAGAAAAAGTAGAATAAAAACAATTTTATTAAAAGGAGCCATTTCTACATTATTTGTACCAGTAAGTATAATATTGTTGTAATAAGACTTCAAAAATTTAATTTTCAAAACTTTAGATAAAAATAGAGACAGAATTTTATACATTATAGAACTGTAGTACATTAAAGATAAAAAATCTTGAGATTATCCTATTTAAACCATTATGAACCCAACTAAGTATCTATTTATCAACCAAAAAAATCTTACTTCACCACCCGCTATTTTCCCCAAGGGGTTGCGCGGAGCTTCGGATTATATTCCCAACTCACAATGATAAAACTTTTAGCGTAGTTAGATAAAATATACAGGGTATTTTTGAAACGCTCCCGAAAACGAAGACAGACGACAGTACTAACTATACCTTTGATGATGGGTGAAATATAAAATCGATCCTGATGAAAAAAAAAATCATCTTTTCACAACGTTTTATTAGATTTATTCATGCTCCATCATGTTAGTACAGCTAATGAAACGATAATTTCATTAAAAAATCATGAAAATACTGAAACATAAAACCAGCAGTGGAATTACTGAATTACAATCAGCTGACTAGGGGTCAATGTAGGCGCGAACGCCGAATTCGCGCGGCCTGCAACTAGCGATGGTACTACAATACCTAATAATTTACAACACTTGTCTAAATACCTAACTTATCTACTTAACCTACTATTTTGCCACTGTGCTTGTCTCCATGTAGCCACTTTAATTCGAATTCACAGGATAAATAAACCAAATAACTGGTTCGATTCCCCGCTAATGAAAAAACTACTTAAATAAAATGTTAACAAGGTTAGAGTCATGCTTTTTTATCCATTGTGTAGGTATGTTTATTATTCTGATGTATTCAGTTATGTACCTATTCAGATCAGTTCAGTACTAAGTTATTTAAATAAAAAATTATGTATGAAACAGATTACCGATCCTCCGTGGCCGTATAAGATTCTCCAAGGCACATTAACATGTTGCCGTATTCACGAGCACTATAAACGTACCTACGCGTTAGGCATTATTAAAACAAAACAAAAAAACACAAAACGTAACAACAAGAACAATATCATTAAGTAATAAATAACAAGTAATAACGACAATAATTTAATAAACAAAACAATTGAACTGTCGCTCGTGATAGTCAACACGGAACTGTCTCAAAAACTAAAATTATTAATCAATCTCGCCAAAACAAATGCGCACGAGGTAACGTCCTTGAAGCATGTGTAAATTCCACAGCGCGAGGCGACAGTATGTAGGTGAGTAGTATACCTAATGCATTGTTTCGTACCGATCTAGATAAGAGTTCGGCACCCGCGAGTATATTGACCCTATTGTCAGCTGATTTTCTTTTTTAAGTTTCACTGCTGGTTTTATGTTTAAGTATTTTCATGATTTTTTTTTATGAAATATCGTTTCATTTAACTGTACTATGATGATGACGCTGATGGAGCGTGAATAAAGTTAATAAAACGTTGTGAAAAGATGATTTTTTTTCCTCGGGATCGAATTTCTTTGTGACCCATCATCATAGGTATCCTTAGTATTAGTGCTATCATCTGTCTTCGTTTTCGGGAGCGTTTCACAAACAGTATTTAGTAATGCTCTTGAAGCGCCACTAGACGCCCGCGCATGAGACGCGCGGTTCAATGTGCCAGGATAGTATAAATTACATAGTATTTAATACTCACAACGCTCGATGTCATGCTTGATGGCTGACGACATTGTGCCGAGGGCTTAAATAGGGTGGTTCATCGCCTACAGCGTTAGTCGTAGAGAAGAAGAACTCGTGGTTAAGTAATAGCTGCGCGGATCAATAGATCAGCGAGATTAAGTTGCACTTGCCGCGGTCAGTCCATGAATGAGTGACCATTTTCTTAACATACCGAGATTGAGAGAATAGAGAGTGCATCTTTATCCTCAGACACTTGGTGTACTTTACTCTGTTAAGATCATTATATTTTTAAAATTCATGCAGCTAAAATGATAATAAGTTTATTATTACTTTATACTTTTTAGGGACAGATGAAAGAATATAAACATCAAGCATGATGAAGCCTCATAAACATATTGGCCTTTAAATAGAACAATCTTATTTAACTGTATCCTACAAGTTTCCTTACTTGAATTATTAAGTTTACATTCATATTTAAGTCGAATGTTAAAATAAACTTCTATAATGTATTTAATTATTAATTATTAAATGTTTTTAAAATTATCAAAAGTAATACTTATATAAAAAATAAAGCAGCCATTATTTAATCCGTGTCCCCGTTTTTTATTTCCCCATCAAAACATTTTATAAAATATAAATAGGTATATACTTAATTAAGTATCTACCTATTTATATTAACAATATGATAAAAAAGAAATTTCGGGGAAACTGTCTGTGGTAGTAAATATTTTTCCCCAAAGATCATAACTCGAAAATACAACTTTCCGATCTGATTCTTGGGGAGTTTTTTTTAGTCTATCGGTAGTCACCTGGGATCTTTTACATTTGAATTAAAATCCAACAAAAGGCAGGTAGGTTCAGCTTATTCCCAGGAAAATGTTAAATTAATATTTTTTAATTATTTTAGAACTTTCATGGTTGAATTCAGTTAATTTTTGAAGTTATTCAATTTCGTGCACTAAACTATTTTTTTAAATCTTTTTACCGTTTCCTTAACAATATTTTTTTATAGTACTTGTAAGTAAAATGTACATCACTGGCTAATGCAAACAATGACAAATCAAAATTAGTCACGCGTTTTTGGGCTGTCAGGTCGTCTATACGCCAGTATATTCTAAGTCTATGGTCACAGTGCATCATCTTCTTCGATCTTAAGAAGAGAAATGATCGGTTTAGGCAACACTAGGACTCACCACAGTGAATGAAGTAATAATTATATATCCCAGTATAACAAAATACTCATTAATTTAGTTGACCATGGTATGCTTCCTTTATTCTCATAGAATTTTATTTTTTATTTTTAATGATTTATTCATTCATTTTTAATTATTTTTTACATGTATCACTTGATTAGTGAATATAGATCCCAAACAACATTACCGTAATTAAAGAAATATGATTAAAGCCAAGATGATGTAAGGAATAATATGTCCATTTATAATATTACCTAGGCACGCTTTAATAAACATAACTGCTCAGTATACTCAGTATTCATAAAAATCTTTAAAAATAAAAATAAAAATGTGCTATTGTAATTGTTATGGAAACCTTTTTGTTGTGATTTATCAAAAAATATGATAAAACTTCATTGAATAAAACTACTTTGCTCCTTAGCATTTCAAGTGATCTTTTTGATAACAACTTAGTAATAATAATAATAAACTGTGGTTGCCAACCTGTCTGCCAAGTGTGACAACTATAGAAAATGTACACCTTATATGATAACCTATGAAGGAGGCCTATGTTTACCAATAGACTTATAATAGTCTGCAATGAATGAATGATGAATGAAACATAATAATACATACATACATAAACACTCACGCCTGTCACCCAGAGGGGTAGGCAGAGATTATGGACTTCCATTTGGCACGATCCTGACACACCTCTTTCGCCTCCCCCACATCCATATACCTACGCATACACGCTCGTCGGTTAAGGGTACTCTTAATTTGGCCCATTTTCAATATATCGCCAATTTTGTCGATAAATTTTCGGCGACGAGGTTCGCCACCCGTCACGTTCTGTCTCCCGGAGGGGCGAAAAGTGGATTGCGGAGGCCCGTCTAGCTACGCTGAATGTATGTGGAGCAATGAATGATAAGATGGATGAAGTATGCGAAATGATGAATGATAGAGGAATAGATGTGTTATGTGTAAATGAGACGAAACGAAAGGGAAAGGATGCCACTGCACATGGCATGTATACCGCTTACTGGTCTGGTGTAGACAAGACCGAGCGGGCATGCCAGGGAGTCGGTGTCATCCTTTCAGAAAGAATGGGTCAATGTGTGAAAGTGTATGAATGTGTAAGCCCAAGGCTGCTATGGATACGAATGAAAGTGGGCTTAAAGAAGTTGTTTGTGCTAGGGGTGTACGCCCCAGATATGTCTAAGCCCACTTATATCCGAGAGCAGTTTTGGGACAACACCATCCTTGGTGTTGATGAAATGTAAGGTAAATGAAAATATTATTATGTTAGGAGATTTTAATGGAAGGGTTGGGGTGAAGAGGTCTGGTTATGAAAGGATATTAGGGACGTTTGGCGATGAAAGTATAAATGAGAATGGTGAAAGCCTCCTCACCGTATGTGTGGAAAAGAATATTTTTGTGACGAACACTTTCTTTCGCCATAAGAGGATTCACATGTATACATGGGAAAGAGGTGATGATATAAGTATGATAGATTTCATAATTGTGGATGAAAGAATGAGGAGCGCAGTGGTAGATACAAGGGGTCCAACGTAGGGACGAATCATTACTTGGTCTTATGTCGAATTAATGGTCTATTGAAGCGTTGGCGGCATCGGACATCTGTGTCTACCACTGCGTTACAGCGTATAAGAGTAGAGAGGTTACAATATGAAGGTGTGAAAGAGAAGTTCAAATGTAGACTGAGAGAAAATATAAGTGGTATGGATGAATTGTGTATGAATGATTTAGGCTTGGAGACTGTGTGGTATAATGTCAAGAAAGGTTTGGTGGATGCAGCTACCGAATTATGTGGTGTAAGTAAGAGAACGAATAAAAGGAAAAATAACACTTTATGGTGGGATGATGAAGTACGGATGGAAGTTAAAGCAAAGAAGAGAGCATGGCTAGATTTACTAGCAACCAAAGCTGGTAATTCTAGCGGTATGATTGATGAGATTGAAAGAAAAAAGGCAGACTTTAGACGTATAAATAAGAGAGTAAAAGAAGTTGTTGAAAGGAAAAAGCAAGAAAGAACGGATAAGAATGATAGAAGGATATCTGATAACTTCCAGGCAAATATTAAAATGTTCTGGAAACTCATAAGAACTGCCAGGGGAAATTCAATACAGCCTAGAATGAATGCTATACGAGACGAGAATGGCTGTTTGCTGAATGATGAAGTCTCTAATTTAAAGAGATGGAAGGAATACTTTGAAAGCGTGTTTATGAGTGAAGAGTCGTCTGAATTAAGTGAAATAGAAATTCCGAAAGAAGTGGAGAGAGGTAGGGAGATAAGTGTAGATGAAATAATGAAAGCAATGAAAAGCATGAAAGCAGGTAAGGCAGCCGGATATGATAGAGTATCACTCGAAATGCTAAGGGCTGAAGAGGGAGTGGTGGCAGGCCTGCTGTACACCTTATTTAATTTATGTTGGGAACTGAAGCGGGTACCGGAAGACTGGTGCAAAGCGGTTATAGTCCCAATATATAAGGGAAAAGGGTCACATCAGGACTGTAAAAACTACCGTGGCATTAGCTTGCTTAGCATTGTGGGTAAACTGTATGCTAAGGTGTTAATTGAAAGAGTTATGGAAGAAACTGATGGAAAAATTTGGGATGTGCAAGCTGGATTTAGAAAGGGGATGGGGTGTATGGACCAAGTCTTTTCCATGCGCATGATTGCGAAGAAGTTTTTGGCCAAAAACCAGAAAGTTTTTTGTGCGTTCATGGACTTGGAAAAGGCTTATGACAGAGTGGACAGGAATGTGTTATGGCAAACACTGAATTCAAGAAAAAAAAAAGTTGGGTCTGGCAGAAGAAGCATGAGAGTAGAATAAATGCTGTAGAAATGCGGTCATTAAGGAGTATGCTAGGGCTGAATCTGAATGACAGGGTGAGAAATAGTGTGATAAGAGAAAAGTGTGGTTTGCGAGATGACGTTTTGACCAGGATTAAGAAAGGAATGCTTCGGTGGTTTGGTCATGTAGAAAGAATGAACGAGGAAAGAGTGACAAAGCAAATTTATGTTGCAGAAGTCGGAACGGAAGAGTCGGGAAGGGACGCCCTAGACGGAGGTTTATCGACCAAATTGGCGATATATTGAAAATGGGCCAGATTAGGAGTACCCTTAACCGACGAGCGTGTATGCGTAGATATATGGATGTAAAGGAGGCGAGAGAAGAGTGTCAGGATCGTGCCAAATGGAAGTCCGTAGTCTCTGCCTACCCCTCTGGGTGACAGGCGTGAGTGTTTATTATATGTAAATTTTCGCCTAGGGCGTCCCTTCCAGACTCTGTCGTTCACCTCTGCCACATAAATTTGCTTTGTCACTCTTTCCTCATTCATTATTTCTACATGACCAAACCACCGAAGCATTCCTTTCTTAATCCTGGTTACAACATCATCTTGCAAACCACACTCTTTTGAATGTCCCCTGGCAGTTCTTACAAGTTTCCAGAACATTTTAATATTTGCCTAGAAGTTATCTGATATTCTTCTATCATTCTTACCCGTTCTTTCTTGCTTTTTCCTTTCAACTACTTCTTTTACTCTCTTATTTAGATGTCTAAAGACTGCCTTTTTTCTTTCAATATCATCATTCATACCGCTAGAATGACTAGCCTTGGTTGCTAGTAAATCTAGCCATGCTCTCTTCTTTGCTTCAACTTCCATCCGTACTTCATCATCCCACCATAAAGTGTTATTTTTCCTTTCAATCGTTCTCTTAGTTACACCACATAATTCGGTAGCTGCATCCACCAAACCTTTCTTGACATTATACCACACAGTCTCCAAGTCTAAATCATTCATACACAATTCATCCATACCACTTATATTTTCTCTCAGTCTACATTGAACTTCTCTTTCACACCTTCATCTTGTAACCTCTCTGTTCTTATACGTCCGATGCCGCCAACGTCTGAATAGACCATTAATTCGGCATAAGACCAAGTAATGATCCGTCCCTACGTTGGACCCCCGGTAAACCCTTGTATCTACCACTGCGCTCCTCATTCTTTCATCCACAATTATGAAATCTATCATACTTATATCATCACCTCTTTCCCATGTATACATGTGAATCCTCTTATGGCGAAAGAAAGTGTTCGTCACAAAAAGATTCTTTTCCACACATACGGTGAGGAGGCTTTCACCATTCTCATTTATGCTTTCATCACCAAACGTTCCCAATATTCTTTCATAACCAAGCCTCTTCACGCCAACCCTTCCATTAAAATCCCCTAATATAACAATATTTTCATTACCCTTGCATTTTATTAGCACCATCCTTACCATCTCCCAAAACTGCTCTCGGATATAAGTGGGCTTAGAAATGTCTGGGGCGTAGACCCCTAAAACAAACAACTTCTTTAAGCCCACTTTCATTCGTATCCATAGCAGTCTCGGGCTTACACATTCATACTCTTTCACACAATGACCCATTCTTTCTGAAAGGATGATACCGACTTCCTGGCATGCCCGCTCTGTCTCGTCTACTCCAGATCAGTACGCGGTATACATGCCATGTGTAGTGGCATCCTTTCCCTTCCGTTTCGTCTCATTTACACATAACACATCTATTCCTCTATCATACATCATATCGCATACTTCATCCATCTTATCATTCATTGCTCCACATACATTCAGTGTAGCCAGACGGGCTTCCGCAATTCACTTTTCGCCACTCCGGGAGACAGAACGTGACGGGTGGCGAACCTCGTCGCCGGTTTTCTTCCCGGAGATTCTTCGCACCCCTGCCCCGTTAAAGGGGCACCGGGAACTCGGGGCCATTTCTTTTCTTTTGTGCCTCATGGTGCGAAAGTAGTTGATAGTATTTTTTACGCCGCTACCACATGGCGAGGAGCCAAGTCTGTTCTTTCGGCTTTGTCGCTTGTTTAGCACCACCCGGGGGACACGTGTAGGGTGGGCTTAGGATTAGGTGGTCGAAGCCTACTGACGCGAGCGACTCATCCCCCTACATAATAATAAATTCTTATTGTAAATGAAAATTTTAAGTTTTTATAAATTTTAATTTTAAGTAAAGTAAATGAGAAATTCTATTATTTTAAATAATTAATTGTCAACATTATTTTATGCACAATCGCACACCTCTAGTCTTAATAATTACAAAATCAAGGTCTAGTCTGAATGTCAATGACAAACAATCTTTTGTGTTTTTATTTGAGATGATACAGTTCAAATAATATCATCTCAATCGGTATGAGGAATAATTTTCTGTCAAAACACAATAACTGATGGAAATGTATCAAAATGACAAGATGATGTGTACTAAACAGACTGCAAGCATACTCAATTGCTGATGTTATATAAACTAAATGATGAACATGTGATTTCCAGCGAAGTCAAAAAATGAAGGTAATTATCATGTAAAATTTAAATAGCATAACAATCACCATTCTCAAACATTAATTCAGATAATATTTTTATTAGAATTAGTAATATGATAGGTAAAACTATAGACATCCGGTACTCGCGTGCGGGGGTGGGAGGGGGAGGGGGGGGAGGGGGGGGGTTCAGGGGAAGCCCTGGGTAGGGTACCCCCCCCGTTGCGGAAATGTATAGTTTATGAGTAATATTTTTTTTTGTAAATTCATAACCTTACTTCTTTACACAGGAATGTTGACTCAAAGTTACTTCTGCAACGGCTTTGGCGCTGCGGGAAGTGCAGCCCCTTCGCCCTTGCGTAGCAAATCACAGGTATCCATGCTCAACTCAGCCACTACGGCTCACACAGGTGCCTACGATTTACTACAGCGGGCGGGGGCTGCTCTCCCTCCGCGCCTACGGCTTTACAAAAACACTCTAGGAGTAGGGCAGACAAGACTACGTGGAGTCGGGGCGTTCTGATTCGGTTTTAGTACAGATTCGACCTATCTTATCTATAAAGTCAGGTTGACCTAAACTCTGCTATGAATAGTGGTAAATAAAACAATGTAATGTGAATTGTTATAATTTTGTTTTCTGAAAAACCTCTTTGACTGCTCTCCACTGCGACTCAAATCGTTGTGTATGAGTCCCATTTTCAGCCACAAATAGATTGTCCGGGTCCGAGTAATTAACTTTTTTATGGGTGACCCGTTTCGTTATATGCAATTTTTAGTTAGTGAAATTTATTTTTATCGTAATTAATTCAAAACACATTTCCGTAATTCAAAGACAGTATAAAAGGTTCTAGCTTGACCCTGACAATCCTCCTAAACTGAATACATAATTAAAATCAAGTACCAGACGCCTACTTCAGAATACTAGACCAAATTGACATATTTGCGTTTCGTTAACGCAATATTTATTGAAATTTATTTTTATCGTAATTAATTCAAAACGCAATTCCGACATCCAAATACAGTGTAAAAGATTCAAACTTAACCCTGACAAGCCTCCTAAACTGAAAACATAATTAAAATCAAGTACCGGACGTCTATAGCCAACCCATATGATATATTTTTGAGCAACTCTGATCTCTGCCTACACCACTGAAATGAATGAATGAATGTTAATTCCAATTTTTCAGTGCTAATTTATCATGTTCCGGAACATTGTGAGGAAATCTGCGGTTCTAAGGAATAAAAATATTTTAAAGACGTGTAGTCTGCCAATACGCACCTTGCCCAACTCATTCTTTCATACCCCTCAGAGAAATGAGACAGACGTCTATGCCCAGCAGTAGAACATGTACAAACTCCAATATATAATAGGCTATGTTACATTTAACTCTTTATATTATTAATTTTCTCCCAGCCTTCTATCAAAAATTACTACAGTATACTTAATATCTTAGATATCAATGATAATTATGTTCAAAATTATTGAAAATTTCTGTATAATTGTGAAAGCTTCTTAGATTTATGTGTAAGTAACTTTGCTGATTACTATGGCCTCTTCTTGTCTTGACATTATCTATGCAAATATTTATAAAAAACAACAATTACAAATAGCGTCCATATTAAAAGTTAACTACTTGTAATTTATATATATTTAAATATTCTTTTTTCCAGCTCACTACACTTGATATTGAATGTATTGAAGATAGTGGCGTAGCTACCCAGGGACTAGGCGGGGTAGTGCCCCGGGCTCCCGGGGCCCCCAAGCTAAAGAGGCCCCTCGGCCTCCAATAACGACGTTCGAAAAATTACTACTATCCTAGTTGTATAAAGAATTTTCGAGTTTTAACTTTTTGGCCCCCCTGACCGCAAACGGCTCGAACGGAAATCACAAAAATTACTCCCACTTCCAGAACATAAATATAAAATTGTTAAAGATAATTGTCTACTTCGTTTTATTGTCTTTTTTATATAGAAGAATGGAACAAACGAGCATGCGGCTCTCCTGATGGCAAGTGTCGACCACCGCCTATTAACAAATACAACACCAGGGGAATAGCAGGCGCGTTGCTGGCTTTTTAAAAAGGAACTCGTTTCTTGAAGCTCCCTAAGTCGTATCAGCCCGACAGTAGTGGACCGCCAAACATCCCGATGATGTGGATTTGTGAAATGCGTTGATGAAATTTTGTGGCTGGAATTAATCCGAACAATTCCTCTGAACACTCCCCGTGGTAAATGCGATAGAAAATGCAAAGGGATGCAACATCTCTTCGTCTCGTCTTTCATCTTCGTAGGTCGTCGACGATTCGAGCCGCTCTGCGCTGAATGCAGTCAAGTGGAAGGAGCTGGTACTAGGGAGCCCCGGCCCAGTGATGAGAACAGTATTCCATGTTAGGCCGAACCTGCCGTTTGTAAAGTTGCAAGTAGTGTGCCGGCATAAAATACTGTCCCGCTTTGCTGAGCACGGCAAGCTTTTAGAGGCCAATTTGACCTTCTCTTCCAAGTGACCATGAAACTGCACATCTCTCATACACAACACTCGATATGTCAACACCGAGGATTCCGATACTGGCTGAGACAACAAGGGGAGTGCCTTGAAACTGAAGATATACGACAAAGGGGTTCTTTTTAGCGGTAAACGCGCAAACTTGTGTCTTCTGGGGATTGAACTGGACTAGACTTAGTCGCCCCCAGTCCGAGATCTTATCCGGCAAAAACTCGACTTCAGACACAAGTTTGTTCCCGTACTCGGCGACGTTTTTCCGAGATATATAGGCACAGCCGGTGTATAAAGCATCACCAGTGCACGTTACTGATTTGCAACATATTATTGATAAACAGAAGAAACAGCGTAGGTGATAGCACTTAGCCTTGTGAAACACCAGCATAAATAGGCTTGTAAATGGAGCATGCACCTTCTACTACGACTTTGTTGCTCCAATCTGCAAAAAAACTGCTGATCCAGTTGCACAAATTCTCGAGAAACCCATAGGAAGGGAGCTTCGAAAGAAGCGCTTTGTGCCTAACCCGATCGAAGGCCTTCGCTATGTTCAAACTAACGGCCAGGGTCTCCCTCTCTGCCACCGCAAATTTATGAGTCAGGTAAGCCAGAAGATCACCAGCTGAGCAACCCCGACGGAAATCGTACTGGCGTTCACTTTTCAGTTGGTGATCCTCAACCTCATGAGCTGGCTATTCACAATGGTTTTCATTATTTTGGAGAACAAGTTCGATAGGTCTGAGCGGTCGATTTTCGGTTATTTTTTAGGGATCTGGTGCACTAATGCTGTCCTCTTTGAGTTCGTGACTACGTCTAGGGAGAAAGAGTTTTAAAAAAGACACGTTACGACCGGTGCCAACTAGGGAGCACACGTCTTCAGCACAATGGGAGGAACTCCATCAGGCCCACTCGACTTGACGTTTAGGTAGAGTAGTGCTATGCGCACCGAGCGCTTTGTAAACCGTATCGTACCGACCTGAAGGCGAAATTATACTTTTTTTAACAGCGCTGGTGAAGCACTCCTATTATAGTGCGATGCAATTTTACAGGAGCGACCAAACCAGGCACCAAGATGATAGAATAAAGAGTTCCATTCCCTGAAGTACCACATCAGCAACAGAATCACGTTGGGATCATCCGGCGAGAAGCGTACCCGCCCCTATCCTCGAGGGGAGGATACAAAAAGAGATCGCATCCTGTCCCAATCGGCCGACCTATAGTGCCAAACACGACGGCGATCTGCAGAACGCAACCGCGATGGGAGTGTGAGTGGCACCATAGTCCGGATCAGACAATAGTCCAATGAGCCAAGAAGAGCGTCGACGGAGACCTGATATCCGTCTGGATAAGAGGTCAGCAGAAGGTCCTACAAGGAAGGTGCACGATCCTCCACATCTAGAATCCACGTAAGTTAAGTAACCATTTGTGTCGGACCATATTCCAAGGCAAAGTTATAAACAGATCTTCCCGCATGATCGGTTAAACGAGAACCAAGCCATTCAGCGTGGTGGCCGTTAAAATCACCAAGGATCACGAACTCTGTAGAAGGGACCTGTTGTAGCACGGAGTCTGCAGCGATTTGGACGTAGTCGATGAGTTGGTCTGTGTCGGCTTTACCTATAGAGGCACCCGTAGACGCGAGGATGGTCGTCGCTGACCTTCAAGACTGCCGAGGCGTCGAGAACAGATGTCCTCTCTGACGTATATGCAAACTCCAGCCCGAGGTAAAAAAGGTGTTATAATTTATACCCCGGATAGGAGAGAAGTATTGACCGGAGAGGACACCTGCGTCTCGGTTAGAAAGAGCAAGGTCGGCTTCGCCGTCTTCAGGTGGTACGTAGTGGACTTCGTTAACGTCCGAATGAAATCCCCTGATGTTGCAGAAATTATTTATTGCTCTACTTGCCACGAGTAGTATTAGTCTTGAGCGGAATTTCACCCCCCCCCCCCCACTCCCCTGATACGCGAGGCAGCCTGAGTACCCGCGCTAAGGAAGAGTAGGGTAGCTTGGGCGTGGATGCTCAGCCAGGGAGTCTCCAATCGAGGGTACCAAAAGGAGGGTCTCCAAAGGAGGGTACCAGGGATGCTGGTACCCTCCTGGGATGGTTTCTTATTTAATTACACTACCATGTTAAGGGGGAGAGGGTTAAGCCTCCGACCACCTGCACTTAAACTTCTACTTTAACTTTTAGTGAACTTCTACTTCACGCTGGTTATTTGTAAGGTCGTGGGTCTCCACGGTTCGAGCCGGTCCACCCATTCATTACAGCTCTTCATTTCATGTCTTACCAGGTCGTCACTCCATCTAGTCTAGTCCACCCGTGCGACATCAAAAGCTGCCGTGTGGCTCTGCTCTTCCACTGTTATGTTGTCTGCCTATATTATTAACTGTAATCTACTTCGTCATTGTTTATGCGCTACACATAATACTTAGTAGTAAGTAGCTTTGCTTTATTATTCCCAACAGTGGACGACAAGGAGCTGATGATGAAGTAGTTTTGCACCTTTAAAGTATTTAGTTTAGTTTAATTAGGGCCCCAATTTCATTTTTGCCCCGGGGCCCTTGGTTATATAGCTACGCCACTGATTGAAGAGAACCTTTCCACTGAAAATATTAAATCATACACCACGAATGGGATTCTGAAAGGCACGGACATCACTAGAATCGAGAGCGTAGATTGCCACCAATGCAAAGAAAAGCCTTAAACAATTATAAAAAAGTTAAAAAATAAATCATATAATAAATAATATACACAATGCATTTTATTTCTACTAATTCTCCTTTTCATAATAAAGTAATAATAAAAAAAGTAATTAAATGGCAAAGGTGTACTACCAATTTTTGTTAAGTAGTAAATAGTTGAAAATGATGTCATAAAGAAGTTTCACTTCTTACGTGTGTACACTATTACACACACCCATTTTTTTAAATTTAACTATTAATACATTTTGAAAAGAGCATTCTAATGAAGTTTTATAGGTACAAAAGCAATACAAAAACAAGTTGTTACACTACGGTGAAGAAAACGCGTAAGCGCCATGAAATCGCTGGCGCTTACGACGTTTTGGTCGCGAGAAAACTATACACTATAAGCGATCTAGTGCTGCATGTTTTAGTAGCTTGGTTACACGACATAATTAATATTTTGGCGCTGCAGCAAATACCTCAGTTAGTTCACGACACGCTCGCCCCGCGCAAGTCCCCGCTGTCATCAAGTGCGATACGTTTTTTGTTTAAAATAATGATGGTTAATATAGCGCATAGCGCCCTATTACAGCGCGCTATCTTTCCATAGCGCACAGCGCGTGCTAAGTAGCCGCTAGCAAAGAGTATGCCGCTAGAATGAATATCTAGCGGCAACTAGCTCTAGCAGCAGCGCTGGCATCTAGCTGTCGCGTGCGCGCTGTTGGAAGAGGACGTGTGACGCTTTGATCTAACGGCACGCTATTTATCGCGCGCGACCGTATTTAGTATTAGACGTTGGTTAGTTAGTGTATACTGTATATTTATAAGTGATCGAAGGACACGGTTGTCTAATGTCTGCTACAAAAGTAGCCTAACTAGGTAATGTTTTTAAATCATCATCATCATCATCATTACAGCCCTTCACAAGTCCACTGCTGAACATAGGCCTCCCCCAAGGAATGCCACAAAGCACGATCCATCGACTTCCTGCATGTCTTACCAGGTCGTCACTCCATCTAGTGGGGGGACGTCATACACTTCGTCCGCCGGTAAGAGGCCGCCACTCGAGAACCTTTTGTCCCCATCGGTTGTCGGTTCTTCGAGCTATATGGCCGGCCCATTGCTACTTCAGCTTACTAATCCGTTGGGTTATGTCGGTCACTCTGGTTCTATTGCGGATATCCTAATTTCTAAGTTTATCACGCAGAGAAACTCCGAGCATAGCCCTCTCCATAGCTCGCTAAGCGACTTTGAGCTTCCTCATCCGGCCAGCAGTGTAGGACCACGTCTCAGTTCCATAGGTCATCACTGGCAACACGCACTGGTTGTATAGTCTCGTTTTCAAGTTTTGAGGTATACCTGACGAGAAGATGTGCCGTAATTTCCCGAACGATGCCCAGCCGAGTTGAGTCCGTCGATTGACCTCTCGGTCGAAGTTGGACTTACCTAGTCGGACTATTTGTCCCAGGTAAATATACTCGTCAACAACTTCGAGCTTAGTGCTCCCAACAACTATCGGCATAGGTGTGATATGGACGTTATACATGATCATTGTTTTGTCCATGTTCATCTTAACACCTATCCGTTGGGAGGCACTATTGAGGTTATTGAGCATAGTGCTTAGGTCCTCCAGCGATTCTGCCATAAGGACTATATCGTCGGCAAATCGAAGGTGAGTGATGTACTCGCCGTTGATGTTAATACCGTATCCTTTCCAGTCCAGAAGCTTGAAAACGTCTTCCAATGCAGCGGTGAAGAGTTTCGGGGTTTAACGTCACCTTATCTTACACCTCTCTGCAGTTGGATAGGTTTCGTACTCTGGTTCTGTACTCGAATAGCCATCGTAGCCCTACTGTACAAACACTTCAGCACTTCGATATACCGACAGTCAACTTGGCACCGCTGAAGGGACTGCAACACCGCCCAAATTTCGACGGAATCAAAGGCTTGCTCATAGTCCACATACGTCAGACATAGTGGCAAATTGTACTCCTCGGACTTCTGTACAATTTGCCGAAGGGTATGTATGTGGTCTATGGTGCTTAAGCCTTTTCGGAAACCGGCTTGTTCGGGAGGCTGGAAGTCGTCGAGTCTGCATGCAAGACGATTCGTAATGACTCTCGAAAACATTAGGCTCAGAAGGGAAATCAGTCTGTAGTTCTTCAAGAGAGCGTTGTCGCCTTTCTTAAAGAAGAAGACCACCGCACTTCTGCTCCACGCCTCCGGTGTAGTGCCACCATGGAGGACGGAATTAAAGAGCTTCTGAAGGACTTCAAGTACCGGTTTTCCACCCACCTTCAGAAGCTCCGCTTTAATTCCATCCTCGCCTGGGGCCTTGCCGTATTTAAGGTGCTGGAGAGCCATTCTAAACTCGCTCCTCAGACTGAAATCCGGAATATCGTCGGAATAGTGTCGGATAAGACTTGCTCTTGGATCGTTACTCATACCTGCGTGTGGCTCCAACGATGATGTGTACAGCTGCCCATAGAACCTCTCAATCTCACTCAAAATCTCAGGTGTCCCGGAAACGACGCTGACACACTCGGTCTTCAGCTTCGACAGTTGGCTCTTTCTGGCAGACAGATCTCTCGCAAAGACTTTGGAGCCCTGGTTCCGCTCGATCGCTTCTTCAGTACGAGCAGTATTAAAGTTGCGTAAGTCCCGCCGCATGCATTTGGAGATCTGTTTGTTCAGTTGCCTGTATGCTGTCAAATCTACTGAAGACTGCAGCTTCATTTCCCATCTAACAGCCATGAGATTAAGAGTGTGATTGGAGAGTTTTTGTGTTCTTCTGCGGCGGGTCTTACAAAACTTAGCTCCGACCGCATGGACAGTTTCCACGAGCTTGTCATTCATATCGTCCACAGCATTGCAATCTTCTAGTCACTGAAAACGGTTTTGTAACTCAAGCTGAAAGGTTTCGGGTCTTTGGATTAGAGCACGAAGGGGACGGAGCGTTGACTTCATTAGACGACACCTCTCCAACTTAACGTTTAGGATCAGTGTTCCTATAACCATTCGGTGATCGCTACCAGTTTTCACCCTCGCGATCACTGAGACATCACTGAAAAGTTGGCGTCTAGTCGTCATAATGAAGTCAATCTCATTTTTTGTCGAACCGTCGGGGCTCGAACAGGTCCACTTCCTGTGGGGCCGCTTCTGGAAGAAAGAGTTCATCATAAAGAGTCCCTCTTTCTCCATGAAGTCGGCCAGCTGCTGGCCCCTTGGGTTCCGTTACCCTAACCCGAATTTTCCTATCTTCAGCTCACCGTTCTCTCTTGTGCCTAGTTTTGCGTTGAAGTCTCCCATTAACACCGTATAGCGGGTTTTGGAGGAATGCATGGCTCTAGATATATCCTCATACATTCCTCCATCCATCCTCATCAGGATGTGCCGAGGTTGGTGCGTTAACCTGTATGACCTTCAGCGAAAACCGTTTGGTGATTCTGAGTATAAGGTACGCATTCCTCGTCGACACACTCTCAATCTTTACAACGTTGTTAACGAGAGACTTGTGGACGATAAATCCAACACCTCCTTGGGACAGATGGTCGCCCTCCCGGTGATAGAACAAGTTGCCGGATTCGAGGATAACCATGTCCTCCCCCTCTCTTCGGATCTCAGATAATCCTATAATATTCTAACGCAACTTATCTACCACTTCTTCCAGCTCCAGGATCTTCTCGTCAGTCCTCGGGGTGCGTGCATTATATGTCGCCAGGTCAAGTCGTCTTAGGTGGCAACCGAACCTCCACCGGAGATTCTTAGCACCCCCTGCCGTTACCATGGTCACCACCGTAGCCAGGAATAGCGGGGCCACCGGGGACTGGGGGCCGTCTCTTCGTAATTTTAATCATGGGGGTATATTGCCATAGTTGCCACGCTTGGCGAGCAGATTGACAACCGCAGTTTTTTATTTTTGTTTTGCTGTTATCAGAAAGATGCTGCCCATCTTCTGCCTCAGTTTCCCTCTGTCGTCTCTTACGACACCTACTGGAAGATATGGGGTAGTGGGTATTCTTACCCGCCACTACACTAATTTTTTTTCAATGTTAATAATATATAGATTCAAAAGTTTATATAATAGTGTACTTAAATAGTTGATTTTTGTTTATACAATCAATAAACTTTTCAATACGCCTTTAATTGATTTATAATTTAAATTAATGTTAAAATAACGTTTTTATCGATTTTAGACAGTCATAGGCCTGAAAAGTATGAAAGAGTGTTGATTGGTTTTTCTTTACTGCTTTATTTCATTTTAGTCTAAAATACGACTTATTACGGAATAATATTCTTATATAGCACGCGGTCTATCCAACGAACTACATATAATGCTATGAGATATAGCGTGCTGCAAAACTTTTCGCGCTCGCCGGCCTCCCACACGCTTTCTTATGAATAGCGCGCTACAACATAGCGTATTTAATAGCGCGCTAGAAATTTATAGTTTATAGTCTGTAGCGTGCTATTGATTTATAGCCGTTTTGAACAACTCTAGTTTAGAATAGCGTCTCTAGTACGTAGTACATAAAACTTGAGTAAAGAAACCGTACGGTACGGTTTCTTTACTCATGTGATATAACTCAATAGATTTGTCATTATAATTTCAAAATGATATGCGCGCAGTTTTTTAATTATGTTAAAAAAGAAAACGATATCATTAAAAAAAACTAAACTTAACCTCAAAGTATGATTGGGCGAAAAAAATCATCTAAAAACATAACATTCACACATGTATGAAGCGTGTGATCCAAATAAAGCACTTTTATCTCTGCACTTCAAAAACGCACACGTGTCAACTTCCAAATTATCTCTAAATATGAAAACCAATTGCTGTCCCTTAGTCTCGCTAAAACTCGAAAATGGCTCCACTGATTTTTATGAAATTTTATTGTGTGTTTGAGTCCCTGGATGGTTTAGTTTCACAATTGGATCCGGTAGGTGGCGCTGTTGTCGAGATCTAAAAATGGTGTCAAGTTGTCTTTTCATCTAGTAGCGCTGTCTGGTTTTTGTCTCGAATTTTCTTATTTCTATCGACATAACTAGATGGTGGTTTCATATTTCTGTTACGTTTTGAGATATTGTCTGCCTGCCGCACTTACCCCAACTGACCCTATAACCCGAGATCAAAACGATTATTTATTTATTTATTTATTTAAAAACTTAAATATAAACCTTAAGGTAAAGGGTTTATAGGGCGGAATTAATGCCATATGGCATTCTCTGCCAGTCAACCCTGCGTGCCAAAGACAATTGTAGGCAGGTGCGAAACATAATACATAAATAAAGTGTACATATATTAAAATATAATATACACATAATAAATACATACACAACATATATTTAAATATACATACATATAACATATGCCGTATAGCCGTGGTAGCTCAGATGGTTAGCGCTCGCTGTAAGTTACACAGTACGCGAACAACCCGAGTTCAATCGCCGCCGGCACCAATGAAATTGTTAATTGCAATTTTAATTGCTGATTTACCACATGCTCGCCGGTGAAGGAAAACATCGCGAGGAAACCTGCATGTCTGAGAATAATAAAATAATATTTAGAAGACATGTGAAGTCCGCCAACACGTATTGGGACAGTGCGGCGGACACTTCCTTGCCCTCACTCTCTCAGAAGTGAGAGGCCTGTGCCCAGCAGTGGGACGTATATAGGCTATAACTTTACTTTTTACTTTTAACATATATTTACATACAGTAATACATACATACATATATGTAATGTGTATACATGCTTATAAATTACATAAATAAATATCCGTATTAATATATAAATAAATATTTGAAGAGAAAAAAAAAATGTCAATTTGTAAATGCCCTCAAGTAATGTTGTCGTAGAAGTAATTTAAATGAGTTTTTATTTGTTGCATTATTTATATCATTGGGGAGGGTGTTCCAAAGATGTATAGCCTGTATCGTGAAAGAGGACCTGAAAAAATTTGACCTATGCTGTGGAAACCTTACTCTCAGACGATTTGATTGTCGTGGTGTTCGACCGTCAATCGAATGAAGAAAATGAAAGTTATCCTTAAGATAAGAAGGCGACTTTGGATCTTGAATTAAGTACAAGTAAAATTGAATAAAGTACAAGTAAAATTCTAGAGCATCGTCTTTGACGTATAGGTAGCCATTTAAGCATTAGAGGTAATACTCTTTAGTATACTCTTATCGCCGTCCTCAAACTACGTATCACGGACTCCCGTTAATTATTGTTATTTGACGTTCTCAAATATACCTACAAAAAGTAAATAATATGAAAAAATAAGCAGGTACTACTAGTACTACAGGTACTACAAGGGTACCTGATTACAATTTTCCGTTTATTTAAAAGATGTCTTAAGAATGCAGTAAGTGGTAAAAATTATTGCATTGATTTTTCAAATAAAATAAATAACAATTTCTTCAATTTAATCAAAAGAATGAATTATGTGTAAGTTTTGTTAATTTTTGCATTTAATGCTTTTTTACAGTCTAATTTTCATTTTCATTTTTTTTGTGCAATAAGGCTCAAAGGACTCGTAACAAGGTTTTAGATTAAAACTATTACAAATTAAAAAAATGTCTGAAATGTTGTTTAAATGTCAAATTTAGTGAAATTTCTTTTATTTTCGCCATGACCAGTAATTTGTGAGTTGTGATTTCTAATGGATGGTGCTTAAATACCTTTACTTTTATCATCATTATTAAAATTCCAATATGAACGGGTTAAGTTTCAGTGAACTCTGTTGCCTGTTTTGTTGTCCGCCATGCCCGGGGAAAATCGCGGCTAAGCTTGCATTCCTGCCTCCTGAACCCACGTATGCATTTACACCTGATGAAACTGGATCAAAATTTTCGTTGACACTCACTGAACGTGCAGAATGGCAATATTCAGAACGAGAAAAAGAAAACATTGAAGGTTTCTACTCTAGAACTACGAGAGGCAATCGTATTGCTTGTCTCTTTGTTCGCTGCAGCCCCAATGCTCGTTTTACGATATTGTTTTCTCATGGAAATGCAGTAGATCTTGGACAAATGAGTAGCTTTTATTTAGGTCTAGGTACTAGAATAAACTGTAATATATTCAGTTATGACTATTCTGGGTATGGTGTGAGTGGGGGAAAGCCTTCAGAGAAGAATTTGTATGCGGATATTGATGCTGCGTGGCAAGCACTTCGGACTCGTTATGGCATCAGCCCAGAGAACATTATTCTGTATGGTCAAAGTATTGGTACAGTGCCAACAGTGGACTTAGCAGCCCGTTATGAAGTGGGTGCGGTGGTGCTGCACTCTCCACTCATGTCTGGTATGCGAGTGGCTTTCCCAAATACCAAGAGAACATGGTTTTTTGATGCTTTTCCTAGGTGAGTATTTAATATGAACTCTTATTATTGTATACAATAGTTTGATTAGAGCAGTTTTATCTTTTAAAATATACTAGCAGTGGGCATTGAACCAACGAAAGGCTTCTAAAAATAGGCTTTGTATCAGAAACAAATTAACTGTTTTCTATTGCTCAACACTTTCACATCCATTTTTCAGACACAATAGTAAGACAATAGCAATGAACTAATATGGTACATGGAACAAGAAATGAGTAAAAAAACAGGTTAAATTTTTTTGTTACATTGACAAACAAGCAAGGTTAATAAAAACATAATATGTAATGTGACATATATTGACAAAGGAATTATTTCATAAACTAATTTTAATTTGTTTCAACATATTGTTAATTATTATTTAATAACTGTTTTACATTACATAACCGATATTGGTGAAAATTATAAATCTAACAGTTTTAAAACCTGTTGAAAAAAAGTTGATACATTATATTGGTTAACATTATGTATGAGTTAGATATATCAGAATGTAACTAAAATTGAACTGTATTGTGCAAAAATGATATAACCCACAAACTTGCCATAATAACATTACAGGGGTTCTTATTTCAGTTTATATGAATCCTAATATGAAAGACTTCTGAAAAATAACAAGCAATCCTAAAACTGTTATCCACATAAAATTTTCTTTAAAATGATATGCATAAGATGATAAAATAGGGATAATGCCACAAGAAAAAAGCATCTATCTCTCAAATATGAATAGCTTTGTTTTGTGGGAGGGATGAAATATTTCTGCACACAAGGTCCAGATGTTACAAAAATAAAAAGTATTATATCAATAAGCCACACACAGAATTTGGTTTACATTGTAAGAAATGGTTCTTGCAATAATGCTCTAACAAAGTTAATCCAAAGGCAACACAGCTACAATAACTTCTTATAAAGTGTAATCATAATATCCATTCTGTTCTATGAGGAAAGAACAAAAATGTCAACTTACTAGATATTTCCCTCCTCACTGTCAAACTGATGACGCTGTCAGTCATGAAAATGATGAGATACTATACATAAACTTCATCATCGACCCATAATTATTTTACATAATTATAATGTTAAATAGGTGCTAGTTAGGGTATTTTAGATTACTTTACATATGAGATTGTTATTATACTTTCTGTAGGAAACTATGAGATCTTGTTTTATACTCTAATCAATCTTGACATTATGAGAGGAGATGGATTTATGGATTCTCATAAGTTACTGCTAACACAAAACCACTAATTTAATAACTATTTTATATATATTTTATTGCTTGGCCATTAGAGAGAGAGAGAGCTAATTAATGTGCATTATCGGATACATTCTGTTGAATAATACATTGCTTGACTGTCCCATTTTAAAAGCAAGAATTGAGTTTTACAGGAGAATGACTAAACATAAATTGAGGTAGCCACATACTTTTACAGGAGAATAAGGAGGCATAAATTGAGGTAGCCCTTGAGTTTAAATTATTGATATATCAAATGATTGAAGATTAACATTTCTGGTTATTTTTAAGGATTTATTGCAGATGTTAACCATGTAGTGATGGTGAAAGAATATCCACTACCCCATATCGCCCGGTGGGTGTCGTAAGAGGCGACAGAGAGAAACTGATAACAACTCAAAATGATAAAAAACTGCAGTTGCCAACCTGCATGCCAAGCGTGGCAACTATGGCAAAATATCCGCTATAAGGCAATCTATAAGGGAAGGCTATGTTCAGCAGTGGACTTTTATAGGTTGTAATGGATGGTTGGATTGCAGGTGTTTTATAATTTCTGTAGAGAGTTACTATGTAGGTAAAATTTTGCATAAAACATTTTTATAATATCATTGACTGGGTTTTGAAATAGACAGCCATTCTTATTATAATTTTCCTCCTTTATCTAATACACAATTTTTTCTAAACTGTATTCCTATTAGTAAATCATTTCGAATAGTCTTTTTCGAGAATATTTATGTTAGAATAAATAATCTATTACATAAAAATACCTATTCTTTTTTCATAAATCTAACTTTAAAAACACTTGGAACAATTGGAAGTTCACAAGTAATTAGTCATTAAAATATTTTGAAATTTAATGAGTTCAATTTTGAATTGTTCGAAATAAACTTTACCTTATTTTTGTTATATAAAAAATGACATTTTCTCTGTATATTCAATCATCACATTTTGTAAAATGTCAATTATTTTTGTTTATGTACATTTAAGTATCTAATTTTTTTTTTTACTTTGGTTTATGCACAATCTGGCAACATATTTAATTATTCCCAAATAATAACACATTTTTTAATCACCTAATTAATATTAATGATCTGAAATAATTAAAATGCATGATATAGGTATAAAAATTACAATCCTATGGTTTTTATTTGTATAATTTGTATGCAATCAAAAATAAAATATAGCTCTGTTTACATAATGTATATAATATGTAATACGTACACTGGAGATGTCCCAAGACTTGAAAGAAACATAATAATAGGTGTGCCATTAATGGATATAAACAATTTATGTTTACTTATACCTGTATTTGCTGTGAGTGTTATGCTCATAAATTGTCTTCTTGTTTTATTTATTCTTTATAGTTTTCCTTTTATTTCAGTTGTAATTTGTGCTGCTTGTAGCATGCAAAATGTGAATCATATTATGTATATTATTTTCATGTAGGTTTCCCATTTTATTCATGTTATTTGTATGAGCAATAAGCAGTTTATTTTTTTCTAAATGATAAATTTCATGATTTTATTATATATAAGATAAAGTTATGACTCAATATGTCATATCTAATTCCTGATTAGTAATTAAAGCTAATTTCAAGATATCAGTTTTTGTTTCCCTAGTTATGTTCAAAACCATTTTTGTTATAAATAAATCACTGATATTTCAATAGTGATAATACCCAGCCAGGATTACACTAATTCATACAGATTTCATTACATTTAATGTAAATTAATTTAAATTCCCAATGTTCTGTGAACTTCGGAGCATTACACTTTACTCTCTTCTACTAATTTGTAAGACTTAATGTACATATGCATGATGATACCAACTCTGAAAGAAAGTGGGACATAGGTTTAACAGAAGCCTTTTGAAACAATTGATAATATGATAAATAATGAGAGTATTCAAACAAATATGAGGAGTGTTTCAGAATGACCTCATTTCAAGGAGTAATTAAACATGAAAAATAACAATAAAAGACAATATGAGACATGATACAGGCAGATTTTAAAAAGCTAGAAAAAATATTACTGCCATTCATTGTCAACTTAACCTAATATAGAGCTGTGGTAGTTCAGATGGTTAGTTAGTCAGTAGAAGTTTCACAGTACACGAGCAACTCGGGTTCGATCCCCACCGGCACCAATAAAATTGTTAATTGCAATATTAAGTGCTGATTTACCACGTTCTCGGCGGTGAAGGAAATTATTATGAGGAAACCTACATGTCTGAGAAATAAGAAAAAAAATATTTCGAAGTCATTTGAAGTTCGCCAACGCATTGGGGCAGTGCGGCGCTCACTTCCTTGCCCTAAAAATCCTCTCAGAAATGAGAGGAGGCCTGTGCCCAGCAGTGGGACGTATATTAGGCTGTAACTTTATCTTTTAACTTAGCCTAATATTTATTGATATTAAAACCAAAGAATCTATTTATCAAATTGATCTACATGATAAATCAGAAAATTTCCTTTGTTATTTTTAAAATTTCTAGTCATATGAGACTTACACACCAATATCTTACAGTGTATGAAGTATTGTTCTTAACTTTAGAAATAAGATGAGTAAAGAGTTTATACATGATACATTTCAAGCTTTAATATGTTGGCTATATAGCTTGAAAAACCAGTATCTAATCCAGTGTTCAGTGGTAGCCTCCACTAGACAGAGCAACAGAAAAAATGAAAGGAGAAGATTGATATAGCTAACTCAGGACCAGGCTTAGGGACTGACTATCTATTAGTAGTTTTAGAACATATATTTATTGTTGACCCCATTTTAATTTGCTATCAACACTTGATTTTTATGATAATGTAAGTACCTACCTTATGATTAAAAATTATAAAAATCTTGAACTTAATTATGAATATTTCTTATTGTTTTTTTCTCGTTTTATTACAGTATCGACAAAATTCCCAAAGTAACCTCACCAGTTCTTGTCATACATGGAACTGAAGATGAGGTGATAGACTTTTCACATGGACTGGCCATTTATGAGCGCTGTCCTCGTGCTGTTGAACCTCTATGGGTTGAGGTAATTTAAAACTTCATTTCTTATATTATGAATATTGCTGGATCATTTCTATGACAGATGTGTGCACTGATGGACTTGAGTACGTCCCTTAAGCCTGCACTAGTTGGTTCAAACTTATTGGTAAGTGTGGCTAAAATGCATGCTGTCTAACCTAGCGTTGTGAGAAAGATGGACAGGAACACACTCACATACTGTTAATGCAGAGATTTATACCAAAAGCGAGCTCAAAGCAACAAGGACAAGGTTTTATTTTTGAAGAAAACTGTGAAATGTAGCTTTTCAAAATTAACTTATTTGAACTTTTTACATAAATACGTGGTAGAGCCATGCTGTCGCTATACTAATTGTATAGTTGTAGCACGAATGGGCCAGCGTAAAATAGCAGCTTCAGCTGCTGTGTTTCGTATGGTGAGTGTAGAAAACTGGAGACCCTTTTTTCTGGAAAAGAGGCATTCCATCTTAGTCCTCACGGCTGACAACGCATCTGCATTTTGATTCGCAATCGAGGATAGATGTAGATGTCTATGGGCCACAGCAACCACTTACCATCAGGTGGACTGTGTGCTCGCTTGTCACCCTTTTTCTATAAAAAAAAAAAAAACTTATGTCTGCCTGTAAATTATTTTGGAGTTTTCATACTTTTTATAATATTTATTTACGCTGAGGTTGTATTAAAAATCAGATGTTCTTAACTTTCAAATCAGGCACAGAATAAATAATAGTACTACGTACAGAAGTTGCACTCCTTTGATGTTGACTGCTTGCCGACGTTTTAATAGCCTACATAATTATTATTAATCAGATAAATCGCGCACGCAAGCTAAATAAAATTTTATCGCTGCGCGCGAGTGTCCGTATTACTTTGCATCTTTTGCCCTTCCTACGTCACGACGGAATTTTAGTGGTTATTAAGGGCAGTTAATAAAGAGTAAAAAAATACATTGTGAAATGGTAAGTTACTTAGGGTACCTATTCTGACTATAATCGACCATATTTCCGATACTATGTGAGTTCTGTGATGCCCAACGCATGCAACTTGCAAGGCCATTCGTCGGCAATCGCGATGCTTGGCTCGTAAGAAATAGGTAGATAGTGTAAACAACAAATAAACCCGAAATACGATTCCTAACAGAAATGTGATCATATTCTACTTAATTAAAAATCTTGTAAACAAAGTTTTAATTTCAGTATTTTGTGCTATTATAACTTAAAATATTTTAATTACAAAGACAAGTATAGGTATGTAAGTAGGTACTTGGGCAGTGAAGTAAATTTCAACTAAGTTTTGTAATATATTACTTAGGTATTACTTCTGTAGTTAAATTATTACTTAATTCTTTTTTCGCTATAAGTACCAATCTAACAAAAAAAATGAAATAAATTCACCTTTCATTATCCTTCGGCAACTTAAAAAATGATATATCTGAATCCTTTTAATTGCTCATTAAGCATTTCATCCCCGCAACAATAATAGTAGGAACGACATTATAATTTATGAAATAGATAGGTAATATACATATATATTATTCTTAATTACATTAAAACTTTTTCAACTATTTTCTCCTACAATTAAATATACTAAACACTAAACAAAAACTGTTTCGACGAGTATTTCAACAAGAATTTACAAAAAACTATTTACGTAAACAGCGTTAAAAAACTTTAACATTTAATCTCCTAAAATGCGCTAGCCCCGACTGCGTTCTGCCCCGGGGCCGTCTCACGATTGTAGGTAATTATTTCACGCAGGTAGCAAGAGTGACAGAGGCCGGGTTGGGGTTCACCTTTGAATATGTGCGTACATTATGGAAAAATTAATATGTTTAAACAAAAGTTGAAAAAGATTATCTTTTTTTTTTATTATGTACGAGCAGCTATGCAGGTCTAGAGAGAGAGACCAGTATTACTGCGACCTAAAAGATCTATTGTGATTGCTGCTATGGCTATAGCTCACTATTAAGCCCTACGTCGTCAATGAATAGAAGGAGTTGCTTAGCTGTGAGCAATTTCACTTCTTCTGGGCGGAGTACATAGTTTTCCAGATGTGTGTTACGTTTGCGTATTAAGGGTCCACAATCAGTTAGGATGTGCAGAGGCGTTTCTTCCGTTAAGGAACAAAACAGGCACATCCTTGAGTTGCTTAGTCCCAGGATGAACTTATTTATGTGTCTAACCTAGTCTGAAGAGCAACTTCCGCCCTCCCTCAATTGCGTGCACTATCCCCGTCACCACTAATCTCAGCAATACCACTCCCAACACCACCACACCAGGAAAGACACACCACCGTTGATAATAGGACACGTGTTTCGCCTTTACACGAGGCATCCTCAGGTGAAGTGCCACCAGCACAACAAGAACCACCGCAGAATCTACTTCACCTGAGGATGTGAATGTGTGGTGTGTGCTTCCTGGTGTGGTGGTGTTGGGAGATGGCCAGGTTATAAAAAAAAGTAATAAACATTTCCTTTAATTACATGTTTCAGGGTGCTGGCCATAACGATGTGGAACTCTTCAACCAGTATCTTGAGAGGCTGAAACGATTTGTTTCAGTAGAATTGCTCAACTGACAAAGACTGCCGGCCGCAGGCCAGACTACTACTCAAGGTAAAAAAATCTTCAGACTTATTTTACTTTAACATAACTGTATGACTTATCTATGTTTATATAATAATAATGTCTAAACTTAACTTCGGCCACGGCGCCCAAACTCAAAGGATAGCCATCTGCCCAGGATAGGATTATTGTACATGAGTGTGTATGTGCAAACACGCATGCACTACATTCCCTCTCGTAGTCCAGTGGGATGGAAATCTGATATGACGTGGGAGAGAGAAGGCGCAGGACAAATGGATTTACATGGTTTCAGAGGCATGAGGGTGAAAAACAGCCAACTTCGTGACTTCAGGCTTTTACTAAGATTTCTTGACTGAAAAATCCAATAATTGATTTCGATCTGACTTGGTTATCGACCCGTTTCCTCATGATGAGTAATCGGGCTTATCAGCACTAGATCCACATGGCAGTCATATGCCTATGTAAGAGTGCCCATAGTCCATGCTCGACGTAACGCTTAAGCGACAACATCGAAACTAGGTTTTTTACTGGCAGTATCAGTGACAAGTATATATGTCAATTATATTACCAGACCCTGAATCCAAAATTTTGTATTAATGCTGAAATATTAGCTTCAGTTGATTTGATTCCACCACACCCAGAACATAGTAAAAGTCGCATGCTAAAAAAGTTTGTGATAAAGTCTAGCAACTGGCAACTTTTAACTTAACCTAGTATGAATAAGACTTATAAGTTATGTAACTTTGTAACAATTAAGGAACTGTCACCAAAATTCATTCATAATGTATTATTTTAATATTAAAATGTAATTTCAGGTGACGACCAAAATCCCGCTTCGACATTAAGCTCCGGAACGTCGAGTTCAGCCACCGAGAGACTACTCTAGCTAGCGGGGGCCGGGCCTAACAGGGCCGGCCCCAACAAATCTACAAACGCGAATGGCTCCCTCAGCCCGAACAACTCGCGGGAGGGCGACAAGCGTTCAGACGGCAACGAGCCCGAGCCCGCGCCGAGGGTCGTGCACAACATCAGTATCAGCGTGACGGACGCGGACTCGCCGGCGGGCGTGCGGCGGCGCGTGCACCTGCGCTCGCTCAGCGACGTGACGCCGGCCAGCCGCGCGCCCGTGCAGCGCGCGCGCTCGCACTCGGAGCGCCCGCGCGCCTCGCTCGCCCCCTCGCCCGCGCGCTCGCTCGCGCTGTCGCCCGCGCCGTCGCCGCTGCGCGCCGCGGTGACGCGCAGCGAGCGCTCGTCGCCGGACGCGTCGCTGCGCGAGTCGCGCCCGGTGGGCGGCGGCGACCCGTGGCGCAAGATGAGCGAGGTGGACCTGAAGAGCGCGGGGCGGGCGCGCGCCGACCCGTGGGTGAAGAGCGCGAGCCTGCGGCCCGGAGAGGCGGCGCGGCGGCGCGCGCGCGGGCGGCTGGAGCGCGCGGCGCCCGTGTGCGAGGCGTGCGGCCGCTCCGCCTGCGAGTGCTGGCGCGCGCGCTGCACCTGCTCGCCGCGCGCCACCCGCCTGGCGCCGCGCCCGCCGCACGCCGCGCCCGCCGCGCACCCCCCGCCCGCCGCGCTCCCCCCGCAGCCCGCGCGCGCACACTCGGACGACGAGGCGCGCCCGCGCCGCCTCTACAAGTCCGCCTCGCAGGCCATATGCTCCTCCACGGAGGAGCATCCTAAGCCCGCCGATCCCCTCCTCGAGACCACGTGCTGAGTTGCCCCGTGACATGCGTTGTCTATATGCGAGTATTATTAAAACGAATTTTTGTATCCCCCCCCCCTCCCCCCTTCGCTAGCTGTAATGTTTCCAAATTACAATTGTATCATATTCTATGATTATTATAGATTCGCATGTTATGAAGTATGATAATATGGATGTTATTATAATGTAATTAATAATTATCTTTAAATTGGTAAGGTTGTGCGATGTGAGTGCCGAATGTGTATATCGATAAATGCATTTTAACTATGTATGTAGATTTCTATTTATAGAAATATAAAAACTTAACATTGACCATACTCTTGTAAAATATATGAAAGATATTTTGCTAGTTCCTACGTTACTTTTTAAACCGTTATAAATACCATATATAACATTACGCACGGTCCTTAAAATTAAATTCGATAATTTTTATCAGTCGTTAATACTTAAATTGCATTTTGTAATTTAGTATAAAATCCCATATATAATTAATTAAATTTAAAATTAAACCCCTGAAGATTGGGTCTTGTCGCCATCTGCATACATTCCATTTGAAAAATATCAATAGAACGTTATTTATTCTATTTGTAGTTGTGAGAAATATGTAACATTAATAGTGATCACCAGCCTCAAACCTTCACCTCCTTATAAATGATGGCAGAAACGATAAATCCGTCGTGTAACTTGCGTATTGATATCTTTCTTTTATTAGACTTTATTATAAAATTCTAATTTATATTATTAAATAAGTAGTTGTATATGAAATATCATTTTTAGTTAGCAAAAATGTGGTCCAATTTAATCATCAAAAGGTGTTAATGCACCAATGTCACATCTATGTAGATTAATTAAAACAGGTAAAGGACGAGGATAAAGGCTAACTTGCTTTATAAGTTTATATTTTTAATGGAATTTTAATATAAATATAATTTTCGGTTTTTTATCTCTTAAATATAAACAATTACATAATACATAATATTTGTACCCTGCCTGGGCTTCCAAATACCAAAATGTACTTACAATATTCCATCATTAATTTTCTGTACATAGTTTATCCAAAGACATAAAAATGAGTTGAATTATCCCATATTTTACTTTTAAATTATAGTATATGAAAATAAAATTAATTTTAACTTTAATATATTGCTATAATATATACTTGTATATTGTTTAGCATTTACATTATTTTATTTAAAGTACCCTAATAATGACGAATTACTCTCGCAAAAAAACTCTTCTCAGGTTATAATCTCATTAAAAAGCCTATATGACACATAACGTATGAAATTATAAAAAGAATTTATATAAAAATCAACTATAATATTTACATGACCTACTATTGCACCAGCAAGGATATGTTGTACCTACCTTTTTCTTATTTATATACCACATTTTTGAATCTCTTAGAATAAAGCGAAACATTGATAAAATTTATTTATAACATCAAATAAATTATTCGAACATTCTAAAGGGTACATGTGTACAAATCAAATTTAAACTTTTCACGCGGCTAGCCCTAGTCTACAGAATAATTATAAAATAAATCATATATTTTACTTTTAAAAACAAAGTTATTTTATTGTTGGCGTGAATTGGCAGATTTTTTCATAAAAAGTTTGCGTGTACCGGCTTTAAAACTTACCTTTAAATATACATTTGGTCATTTGTAATATTCAGCTATAAATAAATTGTTTTAAAAATATATCTTATTTCATTTATACGACTCTGTTAGTAATAAATAATTAAGCTCATCGTTACAAAAACATAATGATAAAAAACTTCAAATAAAGTAAATTTGTATGCCTGCATAAAAATTTTGTTTTAAAAATATCCTCCTAAGACCCGGGCTTTTAAAATATTAGTTGTCATAAAGACCGAACTTTCGTCCTATAGAACAAAATGGCAGTCATTGTTAAGTCCTGACAATCGCGGAATGAGAGATATCATCATGACCGAACGTTCTATGAATAGAACATATTCGTTTTTTTTAATTTATGACAAAATTTTAGAAAGAAACGGCGTTATTCCAATAGTTATATATTTTTCCCTGTCACACGCATTGAGTGAATCGAAAGCAAGTCGCCATATTTGTTGTCAGCGGCCACGAACGGGTGACAATGACGGCACCGAGACGCACCGAGTTTGGGCTCGTTTTGTTAGTTACGATTAGACCTAACCTCCGGGCTTGATGGAGAGACCTGATGGTGTACTTTGGTGACTACTGCTGGAATTCCTGGACGAGTAGAACTAGGTGTGCCGAGTTTGGGCTCGTTTTGTTAGTTATTATGAGACCTAACCCCCAGGCTTGATGGAGAGATTTGATGGTGTACTTCGGTGACTACTGCTGGAACTCCTGGACGAGTAGAACTTGGTGTGCCGAGTTTGGGCTCGTTTTGTTAGTGATGATGAGAGCTTACCTCCGGACTTGATAGAGTGACCTTATGGTGTACTTCGGTGACTACTGCTGGAATTCCTGGTCGAGTAGAACTAGGTGTGCCGAATTTTGGTTCGTTTTGTTAGTCATGATGATAGCTTACCTCCGGACTTAATAGAGTGACCTGATGGTGTACTTCGGTGACTACTGCTGGAATTCCTGGTCGAGTAGAACTAGGTGTGCCGAGTTTGGGCTCGTTTTGTTAGTTATGATTAGACCTAACCTCCGAGCTTGATGGAGCGACCTGGTGGTGTACTTTGGTGACTACTACTGGAACTCCTGGACCAGTAGAACTAGGTGTGCCGAGTTCGCCTCGTTTTGTTAGTTATGATGAAACCTAACATCCGGGCTTGATGGCAAAATATTATAACAAAAATGTGTGATAATAAAAATAATAATATTATTTTGCCTTGTCAAGTACCTGTGTATCAAATTCGAATATTTTGTGTATGTACAGCGATCTTTTTCAGCTGCTGCAATCAGCCAGGCGATACAATATCCACTCACGACGGCAGCCGAGCGCGGACTGTGGTTTCATCGAAATTTTTGTACAACAAATCAAAACAGGCACCAAAATAAAATAACCCTTATTGCAATCCATTATGATTCATCCGTATTAGCAAAATATGTGAAAAAATAAGCATCAGTTTTATTTTTTACGACTATTTGTAACATTTGGATAAAAGTAAACACCACTATTTTTATTGAATATGTCTGCCTACTTATAGTATTTTAGAAATCTTAATATATGTTGATAATAGAACAAAAATGTACCTAAACATGAGCCGGTATCGTTAATTTTGTAGAAAATGGCTAGGGAAGATCGTTTTTACAATATAAAAAACTATTATTTTCAACAAAAAAGTCACCACCATTTGAAGATGAAGAAACATTCTATACGTGGTAGCAATTAGCTATGTGTGATTTGGTTTAGTTTTGTCACAAAATGTACCGAAAAACAGCATAATTTCGCCCGATTTGCAAACGCACCCTTAAAGACTATATTCACATGTTTCAAGGTAAGTTAATGAATAATTTCGTTATTTTTCTTCAATTTGGTATATAAATCTTAATCCCAACTTGTACTATAAAGCACAATAACGATTTGAACTCAACAGGTAGTGAAAAACATTTTTAAGGTCAGAAGTTGAACAAGTATAATATAACTGTGGCAGAGCCACGGGGCAGCTTTTGCTGTCGCACGGATAGGCCGGCTCGAACCGGGGTTTTACCACGACCTCACAGAATACCAGCGTGAAGTAGAAGTTCACTTCTGCGTTTCGCTTGGTAAGTGCAGGTGGCCGGATGCCCAATTCTCCCCTCCCCCCTTAACATGGTAGCGGAATCAAATAAAAAAGTACCCCTGGTGCCGGAGAATCCCTCGCTGAGCATCCACGACCAAGCTACCCTACTCTTCCTGAGCGTGGGTGCTCAGGCCGCCCCGCGTATTCTGGAGGGAGGGAGGCGAAATTCCGCTCGCGACTAAAACTGCTCGGGGCAAGCGGAGAAATAAGACCAAGGCGACCCCTGTTACGCTATCCGTGAAACATCAGGGGACTTAATTCAAACCTTAACGCTGTTCATCTCTCCTACCCGAGGTACAAATTAGAACATTCCTTTGTGCCCCGGGCTGGAGTTTACCTATACGTCAGAGAAGACATCTGTTTTCGAGGCCTCGACAGTCTTGAAGGTACGGGCCTTTACATCCTATGGCTGCGCGTAGACAGCGACGTCCATCCCCGTGTCTAAGGGTGCCTCTGTAGGTCCCATAGCGGTAATGCCGAATCAGACCGACTCATCGACCACGTCCAAATGGCTAGATTCCTTGCTACAACATAACCCATCCCCAGATATCGTGATCCTTGGCGATTTTAAAGCCCACCACGCCGAATGGCTCGGTTCACGTTTAACCGATCATGTGGGGAGATCTGTTTACGACTTTGCCTTGGCATATGATCTTACACAGCTGATTACTTCGCCTACGCGGATTCTAGATGTGGAGGATCATGCACTTTACCTGTTGGACCTTCTAATGACCTCTCATCTGGACGGATATCAGGTTTTCGCCGACACCCCTCCAGACTCCTCGGACCATTGTCTTGTCCGGAGAGTGGTGCCACTCATACTAACGTCGCGGTTGCATTCTGCAGGCTGCCGCCGTGTTTGGCACTATAGGTCGGCCGATTGGGTTAGGATGCGGTCTTTTTTTGCATCCTACGATCGAACGATCCCAGTGTTGTTGCTGATTCTGTCGCTGATGGTACTGCTGAGGTACTTCAGGGTATGGAACATTTTATTCCATTCTTTGTGGTGCCCATCGGAGGCAGATCCCAGCTATCGTTTGGTCGCTCCTGTAAAATAGCATCACGCTATAAGCAGGAGTGCTACCGGGCTTGGACTGACGCATCAACGTCTCGGGATGTAAACACCATCGCTCTTAAAAAGAAGTATAATTCCGCCTCCAGGTCCTTCAAAAGAGTCATTGCCAAGACAAGGTCTGAGCACACCGGCAGAATTGGCGAGAAGCTAGTTCGCCTTCCTTCGGGAATCCGTGCATTCTGGTCTCTTACCAAGGCTGTACAAGGGAACTTCTGTCAGCCATCTCTTCCATCTCTGCACAGAGAGGACGACTCACTGGCCTATGCCGCAAAGGAGAAAGCCGATCTGTTATGTTCTCTCTGCGTCCAACTCGATGACAGTAGGAACACACCGCCGATCATCTCACGGTGTGAGTGCTCCATGCCGGATGTGCGGTTTACACAGCGCTCGGTTCGCAAAGTACTCCTCTCCTTGGACGTCAACAAGTCGAGTGGGCCTGATGGATGGTCCCATGGTGCTGAAGACGTGTGCTTCGGAGTTGGCACCGATTTTAACGCGTCTTTTCCGGTACGCCTACTCCCAAAGCGTAGTCCACCCGATCCCTAAAAAAAGGCGACCGCTCAGACCCGTCCAACTACAGGCTTATCGCTATCACCTCCTTGTTCTCCAAAATAATGGTGTCCATTATAAACTGCCAGCTCATGAGGTACCTTCAGGATCACCAGCTGATTAGTGACCGCCAATACGGTTTTCGTCGGTGTCGATCAGCTGGTGATCTTCTAGTCTACCTGACTCATAGATGGGCGGAGGCAGTAGAGTCCAAGGGGGATGCATTGGCCGTTAGTTTGGACACAAACTAACGACCAATTCGAGTCTGGCACAAAGCGCTTCTTTCGAAGCAATTGGATCACTAGTTTCCTTGCTGATCGGACCATCAAGGTCGTAGTAGACGGTGCATACTCTGATTACAAGCCTATTAACGCTGGTGTTCCACAAGGCTGCGTGCTATCACCAACGCTGTTTCTTCTGCATATCAATGATATGTTGCAAACTAGTAACATGCTATGCAGAGGAAAGCACTGGTGATGCCTTATACACCGGCCATGCCAATATTTCTCGGGAAAACGTCGCCGAATACCGGGACAAACTTGTGTCTGAAGTCGAGTCCTTGCTGAACAAAGTCTCGGATTGGGGGCGACTAAATCTAGTCCAATTCTATTCCCCAGAAGACACAAGTTTGCGCGTTCACCGCTAAAAAGAACCCCTTTGTCGCATCTCCTGTTTCAAGGCACTCTCCTTGCTGCCTCAGCTAGCATCGGAATCATCGGCGTCGACATATCGAATAGTGTGCAGTTTCGTGGTCACTCGGAAGGGAAGGCCAAATTAGTCTCTAAAAAGCTTGGCGTGCTCAGCAGAGCGAGACAGTATTTCATGCCGGCACATCGCTTACAATTTTACAAAGCGCAAGTTGGGCCTTACATGGAATACTGTTCTCATCTCTGGGCCGAGGCACCCCAGTGCCAGCTCCTTCCACTCGACCGCATCCAGCGCAGAGCGTTGGGAATCGTCGACGACCGAATTCTTTCTGATCGGCTCGATTTACTGGCGCTGCGTAGGGATGTTGCATCCGTTTGCATTTTCTATCGCATTTACCACGGGGAGTGCTCTGAGGAATTGTTCGGATTAATTCCAGCTGCCAAATTTCACGAACGCACATTGCGTTAAAATTCACGATGTCATCCTCACCATCTGGATGCTTGGCGGTCCACCACTGTGCGTTTTACCAGGAGTTTTCTTCCTCGTACAACTTGTCTGTGGAATTTCCGGACCGATACGACTTAGGGACCTTCAAGAAAAGAGTTTACTCCTTTCTAAAGGGCCGGCAACGCAACGCAACGCACCTGCCGTTTTCCCTGGTGTTGCGGTTGTTCATGGGCAGCGGTAGTCACTTACCATCAGGTGAGCCACATGCTCGTTTGCCCCCTCTTCTATAAATAAAGTGCATATTTCAGATTCTCATTTGTTTATTTTACGTATTTGTGGCTATTACAGTAAACTTTTGCAAAGTAGAATTATCACTTTACGCCAGAAAACAGTAGATATTATTGCACAAAAATGATATTAGGTGTCAAAGTGTAGGTATGAAGACCGGTTGCACCTAACACGGAGGTTTGCGTGTTAGGTGCAACGTAACTAAATCGTTACAGTTATGTATATTCTGTCTGTTTTAGATGTTTATACCAGTATTAGATTTAGAGAACATGCCCTACGATCAGCAGTCAGTTTGATCGATGCCATAGATGACGTCCAACCTGAAAATTCAGATATTGAAGGGACTCAGACCCTAAGGATGACCTTAGAACGTCATGTCAGAGTTAGGGAGATTAGCGGCTGCAGGATTGATTATGCTATTACAGGTTCCTCTTTAACTGCCTCGTTGGTCTAGTTGGTCTTGTTGTTGTAAACGCGACTGCTGATCATGAGGACACGAGATCGAATCCTGGGTTGGACCAAGAAAAAATCAGTTATTGAGTTTTTCCGTCAAGAAATTCTCAGTAGCTGCCCGGAATCAGGACGTTGGCCGTATCTCACCCCCGTCCCTTGGAAAGCACGTAAAGCCATTGGTCCTGCGCCTAATCTCTCTCCGATCATGTCGGTTTATCGTCCCATCAGACTATGGGAGTGAGGAATGCTTGTGCATACACTTGGGCACTATAATCCTGTCCTGCGCCGATGGCTAGTCTCTGTTGAGGATGGCCGCCATGACCGAAATTCGGTTTGGAGGACATTATCGTTATTGTAATTTTACAGGTTCCTAAAACTAAGACTGTTAGTTACCAAGATTGTTGATTTGTGAGATTTTTATTCCTAGAGCTCTTGATTTATGACTTTTGATTCCTAAAAATTATGATTTCTAAGACTTAACGAGTCCTAAGGCTGTTAATTTCATACAGGTAAGATTACAATAATAGATATTCTATGAAAAGTTACTAACAAATAGTTGTAGTTTTTCATAGAAGATCTTTAGAAGAGTTTTTATTCTATATTATTTAAAAGATATTTTTTGTTAGTTTTATGACACAAAGGAATCATTTTTGTATTAATAGTACACTCACTTTCATTAATAATTTAACATTGTTTTAAGATAAAAAAATACCACAAATATTGTTATATCAAATAAAAATCATTTAATTATGATTTGGTTTTATTTACAATTTTTTTCCCTAAATGGTCACAGTTTCAAACAAAACCACCAAAATTTTTCCCTAAAATAGTTTTGGTTTCATATGGAACCACCATCTATAGCCAAACCCAAATAAATCAGCTAGTGAATATCACACCAATTCTCTATAGACCCCTAAACCTATCCCGATACCAAAGATTTAAATTCAACAAAAAATTTGATCTATAAAGAGTCAAAAAATTCTATTAACAAAAAATAACCGAACAGTTACTTTAAAATCAAGCTGTTATATACATTCAAAAATAGTTCGTCAATCAGTGCTCACACTGATAATGCCTCTCTAGAAACACTTGGTAGAATTTGTGTTTGAGTTTTGTTTTTTAAATGTTTTAAATTATGAGGGCTTAAAACCAGCAGTAGGAATAATTTTAAGTATACAGGGATGTAAAAATACTATAACTAAGCAAAACAAATGCCACATGTCAAATTTAAATATAAATAAAATTTGAGGTCTTGAATTAATATGATCGCTTAGAAACACTCACCATGCAATTTTTCAAAACCTTTAGAAGTAGAAATTTCTCTAATGAGAACGGCTAAACTTTTCTTTAAAGGAATAACAATCTACTATTACGTACCTGCTGCAATTTTGGGTTTTATAAAATCTGATACCATAAAAGCAATTAATTCTGATGATTTAAAAATAAAAGCATGATCTGTGTTTACTTCTATCATTTGAAGATAAGGTTGGTAAATCATTAAATCTTTCATAAAACTTAAAGGAGCCCATCCATCATCAATAGAATATATTATATTAGTTAAATGCTTAACTTTGTCTACACCATCTTTATTTAATGTTGTTACATTATCCATTTCATCATATGCAAGAAATAAAACTTTCTCAAAAATATGTGGATTAAGATATTTTAAAAATATTTTATCATAGTGTGCTGGCAGACCACAAAGCCTAAGATATATATTTATTAAAAATAAACAAACTGTTTCAGGCAAAAAATGTATCAATTTAATTAAGAATAACACTAAACCATGAGTCTTTCTCACATAATTATTCAACCACATCCCATTTTTAGATTTTGCCATTCTTTGAATAGTAGGAAATAGTAAATTAATTGATAATGTCTTTTTATACAAATGATCATAATTCTGTAATAATTCTATGATAAACCAGGAACCAATGGAATGTCCAACGAAATGTAATTTGCTCTTATTGTCTATATTATTGTCAAGAAGGTCCAATTTATGCTTTAATTGACCTTTTAAGTTAAACAAATGTTCTTGGCCTTGTAATTTACTGGATTGCATATTAGATACATTATCATGACCAGCATGTCCTAAAAACAAAAAATATATTTAATAGTAACACTAAAATACTTATAATGATTATTTCTAAGTAATAGAATTCCAGCACTTACCGATAATACAAACTGGTAAACTAGTTTTCGAATGAAGTGCCTGGCCAAATTCTATGTAAAAGTCAACAAAACCAGGATTTCCTGTAATACAAATAATTGTATCTTTCCCATCACAACTGAAGGGATTACCAAAAGTTATTAGGCTTGTTTGAATGTTATTAAGAGTTTTGTCAAGTATCTTCATTTTATTTTTATTTATTTCCTAAGAACAACTGTAATCCTAAATCGAAGAACCTAATACATTATTCTTGGTTATAAAAAGATACTCTGTGATACAGTACCAGTAGTATATTTCTTGCTGCAGAATATTGATAATAGTTCATACCCGTGAAATCACAGATTACTGCTGTATATACTAGAGATAGATGCGCGACTCAAATTTAATTTTCGTTATTGAGCTGTGCTTTGCCCAACAGATGGCGCTCAATTAAAAGTGCTTTAAGCTTGCCCCTTATTTTCACTTCATCATCATCATTACAGCCCTTCACAAGTCCACTGCTGAACATAGGCCTCCCCCAAAAAATGCCACAAAGCACGGTCCTGAGCCACCTGCATCCATCGACTTCCTGCATGTCTTACCAGGTCGTCACTCCATCTAGTGGGGGGACGCCCTACACTTCGTCCGCCGGTACGAGGCCGCCACTCGAGAAACTTTTTTCCCCATCGGTTGTCGGTTCTTCGAGCTATATGGCCGGCCCATTGCCACTTCAGCTTACTAATCTGTTGGGCTATGTCGGTCACGCTGGTTCTACTGCGGATAACCTCATTTCTAAGTTTATCACGCAGTGAGACTCCGAGCATAGCCCCTCTCCATAGCTCGCTGAGCGACCTTGAGCTTCCTCATCCGGCCAGCAGTGAAGGACCACGTCTCAGTTCCGTATGTCATCACTGGCAACACGCACTGGTTGTACAGCCTCGTTTTCAAGTTTTGAGGTATACCTGACGAGAAGATGTGCCGTAATTTCCCGAACGCTGCCCAGCCGAGTTGAATCCGTCGATTGACCTCTCGGTCGAAGTTGGACTTACCTAGTCGGACTATTTGTCCCAGATAAACATACTCGTCAACAACTTCGAGCTTAGTGCTCCCAACAACTACCGGCATAGGTGTGACATGGACATTAAACATGATCTTTGTTTTGTCCATGTTCATCTTAAGACCTATCCGTTGGGAGGCACTATTGAGGTCATTGAGCATAGTGCTTAGGTCCTCCAGCGATTCTGCCATAAGGACTATATCGTCGGCAAATCGAAGGTGAGTGATGTACTCGCCATTGATGTTAATACCGTATCCTTTCCAGTCCAGAAGCTTGAAAACGTCCTCCAATGCAGCGGTGAAGAGTTTCGGGGATATAACGTCACCCTGTCTTACACCTCTTTGCAGTTGGATAGGTTTCGTACTCCTGTTCTGTACTCGGATAGCCATCGTAGCCCTACTGTACAAGCACTTCAGCACTTCGATATACCGACACTCAAATTGGCACCGCTGAAGGGACTGCAGCACCGCCAAATTTCAACGGAATCAAGGCTTTCTCATAGTCCACATACGCCAGACATAGTGGCAAATTGTACTCCTCGGACTTCTGTACAATTTGCCGAAGGGTATGTATGGAATTCGGAAACCGGCTTGTTCGGGAGGCTGGAAGTCGTCGAGTCTGCGTGCGAGACGATTCGTAATGACTCTCGAAAACAGCACGTAGACGCGGCTCAGAAGGGAAATCGGTCTGTAGTTCTTCAAGAGAGCGTTGTCGCCTTTCTTGAAGAACAAGACCACCGCACTTCTGCTCCACGCCTCCGGTGTAATGCCACCATGTAGGACGGAATTAAAGAGCTTCTGAAGGACTTCAAGTACCGGTTTTCCACCCGCTTTCAGAAGCTCCGCTGTAATTCCATCCTCGCATGGGGCCTTGCCGTTTTTAAGGTGCTGGAGAGCCATTCTAATCTCGCTCAGACTGACGTCCGGGATATCATCGGAATAGTGTCGGATAGGACTCGCTCTTGGATCGTTACCACACTTGCGTGTGGCTCCAACGATGATGTGTACAGCTGCCCATAGAACCTCTCAATCTCACCCAAAATCTCAGGTGTCCGGAAACGACGCTGCCACACTCGGTCTTCAGCTTCGACAGTTGGCTCTTTCTGGCAGACAGATCTCTAGCAAAGACTTTGGAGCCCTGGTTCCGCTCGATCGCTTCTTCAATACGAACTGTATTGAAGTTGCGTAAATCCCGCTGCATTACTTTGGAGATCTGTTTTTTCAGTTGCCTGTATTCTGTCAAATCTGCTGAAGACTGCAGCTTCATTTCCCGTCTAACAGCCATGAGATTAAGAATGTGATCGGAGAGTTTTTGTGTTCTTCTGCGGCGGGTCTTACAAAACTTAGCTCCGAGCGCATGGACAGTTTCCACGAGCTTGTCATTCATATCGTCCACTGCATTGCAATCTTCTAGGCACTGAAAACGGTTTCGTAGTTCGAGCTGAAAGGTTTCGGGACTTTGGATTAGAGCACGAGGGGACGGGCGTTGACTTCATTAGACGTGACCTCTCCAACTTTACGTTTAGGTTCAGTGTGCCCTCACCATTCGGTGATCGCTGCCGGTTTTCACCCTCGCGATCACTGAGACATCACTGAACAATTGTCGCCTGGTTGTCATAATGAATTCAATCTCATTTTTTGTCGAACCGTCGGGGCTCGACCAGGTCCACTTCCTGTGGGGCCGCTTCTGGAAGAAAGAGTTCATCATAAAAGTTCTCTCCATGAAGTCGGCCAGCTGCTGTTATGGGTTCCGTTGCCCTACTCCGAATTTCCCTACTTTCAGCTCACCGTACTCTCTTGTGCCTAGTTTTGCGTTGAAGTCCCCATTAACACCGTATAGTGGGTTTTGGAGGAATGCATGGCTCTAGAGATATCCTCATACATTTCCTCCACCTCCTCATCGGGGTGTGCCGAGGTTGGTGCGTAAACCTGTATGACCTTCAGCGAATACCGTTTGGTGATTCTGAGTATAAGGTACGCAACCCTCGTCGACACACTCCCTCTTTACAACGTTGTTAACGAGAGACTTGTGGACGATAAATCCGACATCTCCTTGGGACAGATGGTCGCCTTCCCGTGATAGACCAAGTTGCCGGATTCGAGGATTACCGTGTCCTCCCCTCTCTTCGGACCTCGGATAATCCTATAATATTCCAGCGTAACTTGTCTATCTCTTCTTCAACTCAGGATCTTCTCGTCAGTCCTCAGGGTACGTGCGTTATAAGTTGCCAGGTCGAGTCGTCGTAGGTGGCAACCGAACCTCCACCGGAGATTCTTAGCACCTCCTGCCCCGCCGTTACCATGGTCGCCACCGTAGCCAGGAATAGCGGGGCCGCCGGGGACTGGGGGCCGTTTCTTTGTGTCGTCGCTCATGGGGGGTATATTGCCATAGTTGCCACGCTTGGCGAGCGGGTTGGCAACCGCAGTTTTTTTATTGTTTTTTGCTGTTATCAGAAAGATGCTGCTGCTCATCCTCTGCCTCAGTTTCCCTCTGTCGCTTCTTACGACACCCACGGGAAGATATGGGGTAGTGAGTATTCTTACCCGCCACTACACGGGATTAAAATTACGGGGGAAAAAATTATTTGCACTTAACAATTTTTATTTTTTAAACAAATATTAATTACATTTGTGCACAAGTGCTGCAATGTAATTAATAGTTGTTTATGTTTCTTGTGCTAATTGTTAGTTCCTATTACAAAAAATAAAAACCGGTTATTTTAAAATGTTCATTGTTTAAAAATTCTTTGTTTAGTTATTGATTAACATTGGATGTGTTAAATTTAACAATATTTGCATAATATAAATTGATTTCTTAATACAATGTCAATACTGGTTAGTAAATATCTTATATTACAATGAAATTTGTATAATTTTTATTCAATATACATTATTACATAATACTTTTTAAAAGTAATTTTTTATTTACCATTGAAGAACCAGCGGGATTTTTTTAAACATCATTCACTTTACAATAATTTTGTTTGTACACTTTTAAATAAATTTTAATAGAACCAGCATGGTGGCGATCACCTCATTCCTAGGGGTTATTTTCATTTGTGTATTCTTTGATATTATAATAACACTTTTTGTACATTTTTCCTTGAATAAAACATTTAGACTTGTTTATTCACAAATTTTGTACATTTTCTGGGATTTTGTTGTAAAAGCTTATTAATTGCCCCATAAATGAATTACCAATTCTGTGGAGTCTAGTAAGTGGTATTACAAGTTTATGTTTATTCCTATAAATCCTAAAGTGTTTAAAGTATGAACATCTTTATTCTTATGAAAGCTATTTATGTTTAATGTACATACATTACATTTTCATAAATATATTGCGATGCCAAAGTTAATATGTTTATTTATTTAATTTTTTCTCTAAGGGACTCTTTACAATTTGAGTTGAAAATCGCCCATACAGCTCTATTTTGCAAAACAAATATGACTTCAATGTCAGTCGCATGAATAGTATAGTACCAAGAAAAACAGTGGTATCACAAGACTAAGCTCCTCCCAATTTAAGAGCAAATAATTATTTAAATAATTGTTTATAGTGGTTCATCTTTAATTTAATATAAAAAAATACACTTTGGAGCAACATTATTAATCTTTAAAATATGTACTTGATAACGTTATCATATTTTTGTTACATAACTATTTTTTTAAATATGTGTGTAATAACTATACTTTTTAAATACAAATAATTTACAAAAGTGACTTTGTTATGCCCACTATATATATCATTGTTTACATGTGTGATCTGTATAATTTTTTTTCACGAAATGAGCATTTTATATATTATAACGTACTCATAGATAATACAGCCTTACAAACCATTTGCGAAATTATTATCAATCTAAAAATTGTGGAAAAGAGACCACATAAAGCAACATAAAGAATATCAAGAAAAAAATGTTTAATAAAACTTTGATATCTTTGACTATGCACACCCACATATTCCTGAATATGCAGTTAGTACAGTATAATATAAATGACGTGGACGATGATACAATTTTGAAGACAAATTGTTGGCATTTTCAATATATAAGCCTTAAAAGATATAGATTCTTAAGGAAATTGTTCACTTTGTCCTCAAGACGGACATTAAAAATATCCTTAAATAAAGCCAATTATATTTAAGCAAATGAAGGAACAAAGATTGAGCATGGCAGTGCTTGTGCTTCTTAATGTTTGATGAGATGCTAGTGTTCCCCTCACTACATTACAATGCAACTGTCGTAGGTTTTGAAGACTGGGGATGTTAAGAGTGAAAATATGACCATGAACATGTTTTGGTTTAATGATGAAGGAGATAAAGCTCATAATAAGATATCATTTTGTTTTAAATTTTGCAAAAATGCTACTCTGGCAATAATTAAAAAAATATAATAAAAGATTTATAACAAACATGATTAAATGGTGTCTATGATCAATTTACAATTAACACCAAAGAAAGCAATAATTAAATTAATAAGACAAAGGCAGCAATAATGGTTTTGAAATTTAAAATAAGAAACAATTCTCTTTATTTGATCCTACACTTATTGAAAGGGGAAATTTTATTTCAACACAATTAAGATTTACACAGCATGACATAGTAGACAGCTAAATGGGAGCATTTATAATTACTGTTAGATATTGATGCGGGAGAAAATGAACTACTGGATGATGGATATATAAGCTGACAGAAACCTATGTGCTATCTGATAAAATACCTTAAATGAAGAGTAAAGCACAAATTTTAACCAAAGTGTATCAGGTGGTCTTAGATTTTTTTCGAGTAACTTTAAAACTGAAACATATTAATGATTAATGTTAAATTAATACTTGTCTTTTACAACTTTGTTTTGATTTTATTTTCAAAACATTATGAATGCCCCAAGAGAGCACAGATACTGCAGATATTACTAACTGACTGAAGTTAGTCCCTTCGGTTTGATTTCGTTTAATTCCTATAATGGAAGATTTTATAAAAAGTGTCCAAAAACATAATTCGGAACATATATGCTGTGAAACAAAGTTTTACCTATTACAATGAGATTTAAAGAAGTTGAAAAAGTGGTGGAAGTAAACAGTTTCCATCAATAAAAATTGGACAATATCTAATTGGACAATATCTAAAAAGAAATTGTTTAACCAACTCTATCTAAAATTTGTTCAGTTTCCTCGTATGTTAAGGTTTTTAACCACTCAGTTATTACCTTGTAGCATACGTGTGATACCTCATGGTGGAACTTTAATTTTTAACTGATTCTATATAAATCGACGGTGGGGTATCTGTATGGTTTATAGTAGGTACATTACTTTTATAAGTGACCTTTGGGCTCTTTCTAACTCAAGGAATTTAGTTTTAGTGGCTCCTCCCCAGACTGGTAAACAATATGTAAGAACTGAGCGCAATATAGATGCTATTGAGTGTCTTCTGAGCCATCACATATCTTAGATTTTTAAAAATCCATATAAATTTGCGCACCCGTGACGTAACAATCTCAATATGCGAATGCCAAGTTAAACACTCATCAACTATAATTCCCAAGTATCTTGTGGACGTTATATGTTTAAGGACCTGGCAATTATAATTTTGGTCTAAGTGGTCCTCTCACGTGTGGATTCTAATTTTAAAATTAAAGCCTGGTTTAGACCTTATACTAGGAGATAAACAAATGTAGTTTGTTTTAATAACATTAAGGGTTAGCAGATTGGCTTTGAGCCATCTATCTATAACAACTAATCCTTGCTCGGCATTATTGCACACTTCTTCCCACGTGTCTCCAATGTAAACGATGGCCGTGTCGTCCGCGTAGGAGAAGGTTTTCCCAGCACTGCTTTGTAGGTTGTATAGTTCATTAATATACACTAGAAACAGTAGTATTCCGAGAACCGAGCCCTGTGGGACACCGTAAGCAATGTTTTCCTCCTCACTAAGCAAGTTATCAGAATCAGAATCAGAAATTTATTTGCTTTAAACATGGTAGTGCAAAGATGTTAACATAGTAGTATGTCTCCTTGCTCTCTAGTGACAAAATAATGAGAATGTTCTCGTACAAAAATACACATTTGTTTTATATACAGGCACGGTAGCGGTAGGATTCCAAGTTTCTTGAAAAGGGGTTTACAGCTTTCAAGAAAATGTTCTCTGCAAATAGCCCTAATACATTTTTTTTGGGCTATGAAAGTCCGGTTTACATCCGCTGAACCTCCCCACAATATAATTCCGTAACTTAATAGTGATGACACATAGACATGATAGGCCGATAGAGCAGTTTCAATGGATGATACATTACTGAGTCGTCGTAGCGCGTATACAAATTTATTTATTTTCGTATATAGATTGTCTATATGTGCTTTCCAGTCACAGTGTTTATCTAAAGTAAATCCAAGAAATTTAGCTTCATTAACAATTTCAACAGTATTACCGCAATAATCGACTAGCACATCCATTGGCCTTGCTCTGTAAGTAGTAAACTGGATGCCCTTTGTTTTTTGTATGTTTATTTTGAGATTGTTTGAATGTAGCCAATTGATTAGGTTGTGTAAAGTCTCGTTAATAATGACATTGAATTTTTCTATTTCGTCACATTTTATTACCACTGTGGTCTGCGAACATGTAACATTTATGTTGAGTTGCATTTGGTAAGTCGTTAATAAATATCAAAAACAACAGGGGCCCCAAGATACTGCCCTGTGGAACTCCACATGGGTTGACACGATATTTTGACCGGAAAGTACACTTTCTGGTTTCAACGACTGTTGCTATCTCAATACATTGCTGTCTATTATACAGATAACTTTCAAACAACAAACTTATCTATTTTAACTTTTTGTCTCCTACCTCGGAGGTAGCTGTCAAAGAGGGAGAGAGCCTTACCTCTTATCTCTATAGCTTCAAGTCTCTGCACAAGGATGGGGACAGATACGGTGTCAAAAGCCTTTTTCAGGTCTAGAAACACCGTAACGCATTTATAACCATTGTCTACCTTATCAGTGATTTCAGATGTTAACGCAATGACCGCATCCTGAGTTGACCGTCCCTGTCTAAAACCGTATTGTGAATCAGAAATAATGTTGTATTTATTTAAATAACTTACTAGTATTTTATTTAATATTTTCTCTATTATTTTTGAAAGGGATGGTAAGACAGATATCGGCCGATAATTGTTAACATCATTCTTGTCCCCATCTTTGTGCACAGGCGTAATTATAGAACGTTTTAGCGCATCAGGAAATACGCCCGTTTCGAAACACATATTAGTCAACTGGCTAATAAGAGGAACAACAAGTTCTCGAGATAATTTAAGGAAACCCACAAGTATGCAATCCCACCCCGAAGCACTTTCTGAGTCACTTCTGCCGGATCTGTCTCCAGCAGGACGAACGAGTTAATTTGAGATAGTGAACTTAAGTAAGTGACAGATCTAGATGCTTGTCCAGTTAGGGTTATGATTTCATCCTCAAGTTTTTTTCCAATAGTTACGAAGAATTGGTTAAAGAGTCGAGAGGATGTGACACTAAGATAACCTTAGTGTTTTGGAGAAGAGATGTCCTATTCACGTCTATCATCGCGTCAGCTAGAATGTTTGGGTCTCTATGTGCACTAAGAAAAGATATATCTATATCTACAAGTTGCTTATAGGTATTCTCCCAGTTTGTTATGGTTTTATATTTGACACAAGTCTTGCTTTGGCGTTTATGGGATATATTTAATAACACCATTGCATGATCCGTAACAGAAGTGTTTAGGACAGCCACGAAAGCTGAGTTATTTCATTTGTCTAGCTTAAGGAGCATGTGATCGAGGCAGTTCTCCTCTCTAGTAGGCAAATAGTGTCCTGGGAGGAAACCATGTATAGCCGTCATGTTCAAATAAGTTAATCTGTTAGTTCTCATTTGTGCTGATTCTGACGGCTTTCCTATTAAGTTAATATTTATGTCTCCAGTAATAATGGTGTTTCTATGTGTGTGAATACTTTGAAGGTACTGATCAAATGAGTTAATAAAACTCTCAGTAGATACATTCGACAGAGACCGATAGATACCAATAATGGTGAAATTTGAAATATTTATTTCCAAGGCGGATGCATGTGTTAAATTGATTTTAGTTACCTGGGGTAAGTGGCAGTTTTTTTATATAGGCTACTACGCCATCGTTTTGGTTTTGTTGCCTAAATGTATTAAACGAAGTATAGTTGTTTAACACTGGTAGAGGTTTATTAGTGTTTAATCTGCATTCTGTTAGGATTAGCACATCTACCTCAACTCCGATTTGAGACAAAGTTATCTGAAAATCGTCGAAGTTACTGTAAATACTCCTTATGTTTTGTGTTAGGACAGTCAAGTTATTAGAATCTCGATGTAGGTATGTATGTAAATGTGCAATTTGTGAATTAGCTATCTCAGCAGTATCTATTTCTTGTAAATTACATAAGTTACTACCTATCCATTATTAATTAGAGTGACAAACGGTGATTCTTGCAGTTTGAACAATAATTTAGTAGTAATCTGACGACTATTTCTGTATTTAATTATATGCGTATAAATTGGTATATCAAAACATACTATATTAGGCAATGTGCAGAATAAGTGTGGGTGTGGGTGTATTGAGTGAGTTAGTTGTTTTTGTTTTGTGATACGGAGTGTACGAAACAGTGTTTGAGTGTGTAGCAGCGAGCTGAGCATGCTTACAATGATAATTAAAATAATTTAAAATATATCTGTATTGATTAAAAAGTTAAACATAACATTATTTATATTAATAGAAAGAGGCAAAGTTATTAGTACTAGGAATAATTTAATGATTGTGACAGTATATACTAGTCATGCTTCTTGCATCAGCTGTTGTACCTGGGCCTCACTTTTGATGGCAATTACTCGAGAATTTTCATCTTTTTTTACTAAAATACGACCAAATGCTGTCCAACAAAATTTATATTTTTTAGTTTTAGCCAAATGTCGGGCTAAGAAATGCCCTTAGGAGTTAATTGCTCAGATATAAACACAAGTACCTCGGCGTTTTTAGTTATCCCAAGATGTTTTGCTTGAAGTTTACTTGTGTTTTTAATATTAAACGACTTTGCCTTCTTTAGTAGGTTAGTCTTTAACATAGTGGAGTTCAATTCCACAATTATAGGAGTATTCGTAATACCTTCTTTCCTACTGGGCAGTCGATAAATGTCCTTTAAGTCACGTGAGTCCATCTCAAGGCTTAGATGTATATTCCTCATTTTGGCAAGATAAGTTAGTAATGGCAGTTTCAATATTATTATTTGTTATCTGAATATCGTTGAGATTTGAGGCAATTACGTTTAATTCACTTTGTTGAGTTGAGATAAAGGAAGCTAACATTTTGATTTTGATTTCATTCTTGAATTTAGTAAATTCCCCTGGTAGATCTTCCCTTGCTCTCTTATTAGCTTATTACGCATAGAAATAAGATTAGTGGGAGTCTTGTCCATTACACTGATATTTGTATCAGAGAGAGATTTGTCCATTTTACCCATTTAAAGTATTAGGCTGTGATGAGTAGAAGGAGGTAATTAATTGTCGGGCCGAGTTGAATGGACTTTATAGATATATCTACGTATAGACCCAGCTGGTAATAGGCGCGAGCGCAGGTCAAGTGACCTATGACAGTTGAGTGAGGCGGTGCTGGTAGCGCTTAGCCTTGAGTGTGTTGCGTCCTTAAGCGGTCTCAAATTAGTGGGCGTGACCCAAATTGGTACTACTTTTTGCGCGTACGTTGATTAATTGTTACAGTCTTGTGTACCAGATCTATTGAGTAGTATCTTGAACGGTACTCACGTGCGTCGGACTGCACCGAACACCTCCTGCGGTTTATGCTATGTTATTATTTCACTAAATTTAAATTTATTTTAAGTGTGTGATTTAATTTTTTAAATCAGTGAGTGAAATTCAATTTTTTTAGAACAGAGGGCTTCTTGGTGTATAATGCAGTGAAACTGCATGAGATCTTCAGCGTTTATGTTTTTTTCTTGCAGATGCTTTTTCAGCAAAGTAACTAGCCCAGAATTGACACCAATCATCGAAGGAGCACCGTCAGTCGCAACTCCCGATAATTTTGATAAGTCCAAATCAGTTTTTGAACACTCATCCAAAAGTACATTGAGTATATCAACTCCTCTGGTTTGACCTTTCAATTAACACATGCCTAATAACTCTTCTAAGACTTCAAAATCTTGAGTAACACCTCGTATGAATATCAGAAGTTGAGCTGTGGAACTAATATCAGTTGATTCGTCGAGTGCTAATGAAAAAAATTCAATGATCTTAGTTTTTCATTTAATTGTTCCATAATATTACCTGACAAAGACATAATTCGTCTTTGGATAGTCATACGATTCAGTTGAATTTTCTCAAACTTTTTGCTGCTTCTGGACACATTTTCTTAGCGGCAATTTCTATGCATTCTTTACAAAATTCCATTATTGAAGGGCGACTTCGCTTTGCTATCATTCGAGAAATTTCATAACTAACTTCTGTAACTGTTTCTGAATCTTGAATGGGTTTTGTAAACATAGCTTGCTGACCAATAAGCTCCCGTTTTAAAGACAACATTTTTTGCTTCCTTAATTCGCCTGTAAACTTGGTAAAAGTAGGATGCTGCGTTTCATAGTGCCGTTTTACATTATATTCCTTTGCAATCGCAACAGAATTCTTGCAAATTAAACAAACGACTTTGTTATGCGACTATACAAAAAAGTATTTCTCAGTCCAAATTTCTTGAAACTGCCGATTTTCATCTTTAACCTTACGTTTTTACTAGGTCTTGGCTTGTCCATGTTGCATTCTAATCCTGGCTAGGATTAACACAGCACCTAAAACAATTACAGTACCTACTTAAATTACCCATCCTTTTTAAATTACCAAAATAATTGATTAAATAGGTAGGAAACACTTATTAATAACAGAGTTTTACTTACGATTTCACAACACAATTATACACGGCACTTGACGGAAATCTACGTTGAATGTGGATCAAAATATATGACACCGGCTAGTCGAGTTAAAATCTACACAAGAACTATTGACACTTCACTCAAATTAAAACCGAACTGTCGGTCGCTGCGGTTAGCGTGGCTTTTATACCGCGCGTATAGAGTCGAAAACTGTCTGGAGAAATCACGAAACCGACTCTGGAAGCTTCGTGTATCTACCTACGCGAGCAATCGGGAATTCGGGACTATTGCTATCTCGCTTGCTCTAACAATATAACCCGTGGATAAGCCGCCACCGCGCTGCCGTCGTCGCCGCGCCGCCGGCCGCGGCGGTTCCTCAAGAAAACGAATTTAACCGAGATCAGCACGAACATTACCGACCGCTGTTACCGACGCATGCACGGCGCACCGATAAGCGCACTTAAGAGCGCGCGCGCGAGATTCAAATTACTTTTCGAACATATTTTTTTTTTGGTTTTATTCTGGAATATAATTCAATATTTTTCGAATGTACGAGAGTATTATTTTTGCTGTCGGCGGGCCACCAGTATCCGACCGGCGGGCCGCATGCGGCCCGCGGGCCGCGATCTGTGCATCTATGTTTTAAATAGATTGTTAAGGATCTAGTGCACATCTACACCTTGTGGCGGTCCGGGGGGAAGAGATCCGGTGAATGTAGCAATAATTCTGGTAGCAAATAACCAATCTTACCTTTTATATAATTTTTTTCAAAAGAAAAGCCAATTTACTTCAGCTGGTCCGCATCTTCCCAGGGTGTCAGTGTGATGTTAGTGATGTTTTATTATTTTTTAAGTATATGGGACATTCGTATTTACCCGAGGCACTAATGAAAACTGTGGTGTTGTAAGAAAACAAACTGGAAACATCTGTGATAAGTCCAACTACAGGCCGATCTCTCTTGCTTCCGTTATTGCAAAAGTGCTTGACGGTTTGCTTAATACTCAATATCTTAAATGCAATACCTACAGTCAGTTTGGTTTCTGACCTGGTTTACCCAAAGAATCAGCCATATTCTGTTTAAAGAAAACTGTCAGGTATTATTCAGAGGCAGGGTGATGCAACTTTGTATGAAAGCTGAAAAATCTGCACACAATCATGATTTTGTCAATGTTTATATTGGGCTTGTAAAAATAAAGCGAGAAAAAAATATCGCTGTTTCTTTCCTTCGTTTGTTTTAGATTGCCATTTTAAAAATTAGATACAAAAATTCATATTATATCGGAAGAAACTAAAAATCTTAATTTTGTGTTAAACTTTTTTGGTTTGCTCTTTAAAGTATAATTAGATACATATTACTCTGAGATTTGCACAATTAATTTACCTATTAATTGATTAAAATTAAATTATTAAATATTAGCAGAATTCTATCAAAAGAAGCCATGAATTAATAGAAGAAAAAAATGACATTTGTTTGTCAACGTCTTTCATATTAAAAATATTTTCTGAAATTTATTCAAATTTATTTCATAGGTTTAGATTTTAATATTTATTATTGATTTTTGCTTAAATTCAGTTATTATGGACTCAGAATACTTCATTTTCGTTTGTAGGCGAATACACAGTCATAAAATCGTCGTGAATATACAGTAAAGATTTTTTGTGAGATGTTAACTCTGTATAAGATATTGACTATAAATGAATTCATTATTTCAAAATTTTATGCACGATGTGTGATCATCATCGAAAGTAAGTTAAGTGTTGTGCAAATAAAAAGCACAAAATCATCTGATCACTTTCTGCAGGTTTCCTATAACAGGAAAAGAAAAACTTATGACAATATTGTGGTAAGTCTATAAACATTTTGAATTTATTGACCGTTATTTGTAGGGATTATTACTATATTGACTCGAATTGTATCTGTTTCAGATCACGTATTTGGACTGAGTTAAGTTTTCACCATGAGAATTTTGCTGATTTAAATTTACGTTAATGTTCTGTGAAGAATAACTCTCCGACAATAACATGTGTTATATATCAGTAACAAGCGTGGAAATATTATGTGCAAAAACAATAAAAAACATCAATAATAATGCATAGTTTATAAAACAATCTGTCTTCCAGAAAATAAAATTACATAACTATACTTATTTATAGTTTTATTTTATCTCACATACTAATCTAAAGTATATTCGAGTAATTTTGGTGCAACCTCTCAAATGTATGGGAATTTACCCCATAGGTTTGTGAAGCTTCAGCCAAAATTACTCGAATATGCCTTACATAAAAAAGTTCAAAGTTACAGAATACAAAGGTTTGAAATTCCCGCTAAAAAAGTTTTATATGGGCGCCCACCGTAGCGCTTTTAGTGTACACTCATAAACACGTGTTTCCGTTTTTTAGTATGAAGTTGGCGTTCTTCTCTTGGTAGAGAGTAATTGTGTTCTGTGTTCAGAGGCGAACGCCCGTTTATGCCTATTTTCTCGATTTATCTGTGGTTCGATTACATGCAGAAATAATATATCGACCTGCATGTGCAGTATAATAATGCATTCAGGATCCTCATAGGGCTGCCCCGATTTTGTCAAGATTTTGTAGCGTATCGGGGATGTTTACCGAGGCGCGTGTAGACTGCTTTTACACTACGATAGATACGAAAACGGTGCACATCCTTATTGCGCAAAGCTCGGACCAGCTCCAGTAGCATCCTAAGGGCCATTTGCTGACAGATCCAATTATTTTTTTGTATGGTTCTTCCATGGTACCGGCGGGGCTAAAAGGTACCTTATTGTCTCTAGCTGATACTCGCTCGCTTCACTGGGCGCACGATATTTTATTGCGGAACCTAGATGTAAAATATCAAGGATTTTTTTCGATGGGATTATCGTCAAATCCGTTCATAGTGAACGTCTACATTGCGAAATGAGTGAGAGATCTCGTGATGAGTCAGTCAGTCAGTGGTATTTAGCTTATATATTTAAAGAGATTCCGATGGGGACTTTGAGTCGACGTATAAGGACATCTCTAGACCCATTCATTTCTCCATGACTTACATATACCCATTATACGGTGTAGATAGCAGACTTCGACGCCAACTATAGGTATAAGAAAGGAAGGTCTGCTGAATCTAGGGAAATGTGGAATAGGGAAACGTAACTCAAGGGATCAATAGCTGGCTGACTTCAAATAATTGAATTTAAAAAAAATTGAAATATGGGGGGGGGGAGGTTTCTTTTAGGTTATGTAAATAGTATCACGTAACATACTGTTAAAATAATGAATAATAAGTAACAACTAAGTTATAGTATTTAAGTTTTTATTTAAAATACATAATATTTATGTTAACGAAAAATAAATACGTACAATAAAATTAGTCATCCCTTGTGACATTATTTACATTTGCTTGATAGAACTAACAATTTGCAATTTTTCTATTCAGTCATTTAAAACAAGGTATCACAGTGAACAACATTCATAGAGTCAGTCATTTAAATATTAAATACTTATAAAAGCTAAAAAACCTAGAATGACGTAATGCCTAGGCTACTTCTAGCATTTTTACTATAATTGTTAATATTTATGTGTTATTAGTAAATTTAAGCAATAAAACAGAAATCTTTTCATGTTTTAACCATTTTTGCAAATATGGAGTAGCGACGCCAAACTGATTTTGATCAGACTGAAACATACTGCATAAAACGCGTTTTTTCACCTAACAGATAAATCAATCAAATAACATTTCATAGTTTAGCCACAGGAGTTTTATTTTATTGTGATGTTTTTTAAACATGATGTAGATAAAAAAACTTTCACTTTTTCACTATGTGAAAGTTGATTGGTATATTAAACTGTGCCTACAATAAAAAGACAGAGGCGTTGCCGCTGTTTGCATTACACGAGATCAAGGAATATAAGACGTTCAGAAATTTGCCTAAAAAAACTAGGTATATATAATATAATTTTGACATAAGAACAAAATAAAATAACTTTTTTCTATTTTCAATTTCTTTTCCACCGAGAAGCCTTAAGACAAGATGTGACAGAACAAAGACCGGACATTAATTGAATTACTGTAACCACAATATCAAAGGCCACATTGAAGAAAAAAACTATTTTGAAATACTCTATCGAACTACTAAATATTATTGGTTTCAACAGAGTTGTCATTTTTTAAATCATTATAAGCCACAACAACCATTGTCAACAAAATTAAAATAATTAAATTCTCTTCGTTTCCTTACAGTATCAGTGATACGTTAAAATGTTTTAATACTGTCGTAAGCTCATAAGCATTGTTATGTTATTTGATGTTACAGCCATACTTTGTGCTGGTATTTACTTATAGACTAGCTGTTCCCCGCGACTTCGCTCGCGTGGAATTTATTACGATTGGATTTTATGGGTTTTAATTTTTTTGCGCGGAACCCTAATTCCTTTTCTGAAAGAAAAGTAGCCTAAGTTACTCCTTATAACATTAGCTATCTGCCAGTGAAAGTCCCGTCAAAATCGGTCCAGCCATTTCGGAGATTAGCCGGAAAAAACAGACAGACAAAAATTTTAAAAATTGTGTTTTTGTTATAAGTACCTTACATACTTTCATATGCATTTAGTTAAAAGCTGTTATTTTGATATTATAAACAGACACTTCAATTTTATTTATTTGTATAGATATTGTCAAAGACTTTTATGTATATTATTAGACCGGCAATTGAAAACAAAAACTGTGTTACAACTGTGGATCGCGCTGGCGCGGGCGCGGGTAGCTAGCTGGCGTGGGCGCGCTAAATATGCCATGCAGTGGTATTCTCATTTACGACAGTTACTGTTTTAAGCCAATACGAAATAAAATGACATACTTATCTCTAATAAACTTCAGATCACGTTGATAAAGTGCGTAATCACATGAAACTAAATCAGTGTTAGATTGTCGAAAACAACGTCCGCGGTTTACAAAACAAAGAACTAGTTTTCTCGCCCGCTCACAGTCAACTAAAGGAGTTACGGAGAATTGACCGTAACTTAGTGCGCAATGTATTAAAGCCGCAGAGCCCATCTAGTAGTATACATATTAGTCTTTGGATATTGTAGAAAAATCTTACAATATAAAATTAAAAACCACTTTAATATAAAACAAATTACCTTATTTATAGAAGGTTTTTATTACCAATGCATGAAATTTATTTTTTGTTAAAATTTATTTAATATTTTTAAAGAAGTATATTTATCATCATAGAAATTCATATATTATAAAGCTATTTAAATAAATAACAGGAGCACTTTTGCTAAAGAAATTGCAATAAAGATACCTAATAGATTTTTTTGTGGAATAATGTTAGTTAACATTACTGTCTTGTATTATATACATGTCTAGAATAAATCGCGCTAGCGCAACAAACATTCTCAAAATGTTACAATTTTTGGTGACTTATTGCTGAGAGCGTTGTACAAATCTGTAATCTTTGATTATATACATGTCTTATCAAAAACTGTAATCAAAAGTTCGATGTTTGCGTATGGGGAAACCAGTAAAAAAAATACTGTTTAAATCTCAAATAATCTATGGGCTTAAAATGGCGGGCTTAAAATAACCATAGCGGACAATAATAAAATAATGAATAAAATGCGACGGCTTGATAGCACGATGGCGTTTGTTTGCGGGCGATGCGGAATGCTGTCGAGTTCAAATACCGCACGAAACAAGTGTTTGAACACTAACCAAGCATTAGTGAAAAGTATAAAAACGGAAAAATAAAGGAATTAAATAATAAAGTTTATAACTTGGATTCAAATGACAATCTTAGTTTTATGGAAGAAAAAAGGTATTTAGAACGACGGATGTAAAGATGTAAGAAGCAGCAGAAGAGACAGAGAATGATTTTGTAAAGAATGTACAGTACTATAGAGAAAACTATTTGGTACTATGGAGAAAACAACCAATTATAGGAAAGAGGAATATAACCAGTAATGGCAAGTAAATAAATCGCACAGCATACAAGGCTGACAGAATATGAAGAACTTGCGAGGCTTAAAATATATAGGAGTCAAATTGTAATCCCAGATTTTTAATCTTAATATGAGTACAGTTAAGGAAAATAGAAATTAGGTAAGACAGTCAATCTGTGAAATTGATTTTAAGGTATAAATGAAAATAACCGAGCGAAGTTGGCTGTGATTATTTTAACTCTAGTTTCGATAAGTTCACGTCATAATTTTGCAATTTATTTATTCTTGCATCGTTAAAAATTACACTAAGTTATTAAAAGGGCCAACAGTTGGTGCTTATTTTATAGACGTTTTTTTAAGTCTGAACTTGATCTAACACGTTTATAATCATAAATCAATGTCACTGAACTTTCAACATAAGCTGAATAATCATAGCTCATAATCAAAATTACTGTCATTCGGTATCCAGAACTCAATAGCAGAGTCGCACGTGCTGATAACTAAAACGCCATTTTGGTACCGCAACTGAAAAAATAATTAAGAATTATATACCACAAGATACGCAGCTTATTACGAATATGCTATCGTTTTACAGAATAATATAAAGCGACTACAATTACTATATATTATCAGGCCTGTCTCACTCCGCGCTTTAGGCATGAAAATATACCTACGATGCGCGGCCCCAGTAGGAGCGGCCTTAACAAAGGCGCGTAACGGGCTAAGTGATACAGACTCTCGCACGTGGACGAAAGGTGCACTTTCATTTAATACAAGCGCCGCAACAATCGGTAGGCTATTTTAACAAAGGTCACATCCGTGGCGTGCAAAGCATTATGAACATTAGCGACGTTATTACTAGGTTTAAACTCGCAAGTTTGCTATCAGGGAGTGAATCTTCTGTACTTGTACTATTATCTATTGCGTAGATGCACAGACCGCGGCCCGCGGGCCGCATGCGGCCCGCCGGTCGAATACTGGTGGTCCGCCGATAGCAAAAATAATACTCTCGTACATTCGAAAATATTGAATTATATTCCAGAATAAAACCAAAAAAAATATGTTCGAAAAGTAATTTGAATCTCGCGCGCGCTCTTAAGTGCGCTTATCGGTTCGCCGTGCATGTGTCGGTAACAGCGGTCGGTAATGTTCGTGCTGATCTCGGTTAAATTCGTTTTCTTGAGGAACCGCCGCGGCCGGCGGCGCGGCGACGACGGCAGCGCGGTGGCGGCTTATCCACGGGTTATATTGTTAGAGCAAGCGAGATAGCAATAGTCCCGAATTCCCGATTGCTCGCGTAGATAGATACACGAAGCTTCCAGAGTCGGTTTCGTGATTTCTCCAGACAGTTTTCGACTCTATACGCGCGCTATAAAAGCCACGCTAACCGCAGCGACCGACAGTTCGGTTTTAATTTGAGTGAAGTGTCAATAGTTCTAGTGTAGATTTTAACTCGACTAGCCGGTGTCATATATTTTGATCCACATTCAACGTAGATTTCCGTCAAGTGCCGTGTATTATTGTGTTGTGAAATCGTAAGTAAAACTCTGTTATTAATAAGTGTTTCCTACCTATTTAATCAATTATTTTGGTAATTTAAAAAGGATGGGTAATTTAAGTAGGTACTGTAATTGTTTTAGGTGCTGTGTTAATCCTAGCCAGGATTAGAATGCAACATGGACAAGCCAAGACCTAGTAAAAAACGTAAGGTTAAAGATGAAAATCGGCAGTTTCAAGAAATTTGGACTGAGAAATACTTTTTTGTATGGTCGCATAACAAAGTCGTTTGTTTAATTTGCAAGAATTCTGTTGCGATTACAAAGGAATATAATGTAAAAAGGCACTATGAAACGCAGCATCCTACTTTTACCAAGTTTACAGGCGAATTAAGGAAGCAAAAAATGTTGTCTTTAAAACGGGAGCTTATTGGTCAGCAAGCTATGTTTACAAAACCCATTCAAGATTCAGAAACAGTTACAGAAGTTAGTTATGAAATTTCTCGAATGATAGCAAAGCGAAGTCGCCCCTTCAATAATGGGAATTTTGTAAAAGAATGCATAGAAATTGCCGCTAAGAAAATGTGTCCAGAAGCAGCAAAAAAGTTTGAGAAAATTCAACTGAATCGTATGACTATCCAAAGACGAATTATGTCTTTGTCAGGTAATATTGCGGAACAATTAAATGAAAAACTAAGATCATTGATTTTTTCATTAGCACTCGAGAATCCACTGATATTAGTTCCACAGCTCAACTTCTGATATTCATACGAGTGTTACTCAAGATTTTGAAGTCTTAGAAGAGTTATTAGAATGTGTTCATTGAAAGGTCAAACCAGAGGTTGATATACTCAATGTACTTTTGGATGAGTGTTCAAAACTGATTTGGACTTATCAAAATTATCGGGAGTTGCGACTGATGGTGCTCCTTCAATGATTGGTGTCAATTCTGGGCTAGTTACTTTGCTGAAAAAGCATCTGCAAGAAAAAAACATAAACGCTGAAGATCTCATGCAGTTTCACTGCATTATACACCAAGAAGCCCTCTGTTCTAAAAAAATTGAATTTCAAAATGTCATGAAAGTGGTAGTTTCGACTGTAAATTTCATAAAATCACGAGGACTCAATCACAGGCAATTCAAACAATTCCTTGATGACATCGAAAGCGAATATGGAGATTTACTGTATTATACAGAAGTAAGGTGGCTAAGTCGTGGATTGACACTGGAACGATTTCTAAATTTAATAGAAGAAATTGGAATATTTGCTTTTTGTTGATATTACAAATCATTTGAATGTCTTGAACACACGGCTTCAAGGCAAAAATCAACTGATATCCCAGGTCTACGCTCATGTATCATCCTTTCAATGCAAGCTGACACTTTTCAGATCGCAATTGAATTCTGAAATTACAATTATTTTCCGAATTATAAGAAAATGGCTGAAAAATTCAACAAAACTGCGATTAATTTCAGTTATGTAGAAAAACTAGATATTTTGATTCAATCTTTTCAAGACAGATTTTCGGAGTTTAAAAAAGTGAAACCTCTGTTGGACATATTCAGCAATCCTTTCACGATTTCAGTTGAAAATGCGCCAGAGTCAATGTAGTTAGAAATTATCGACATTCAAAACGACCAAGATTTACGCAACAAATTCAACGAAGGAGACTTGCTGAACTTTTACCGCTGCATTGATAAAAATACGTACAAAGAGTTGCGCATAAACGCTCTGAAATGTGCCAGCTCATTTGGTTCTACCTATATATGTGAACAAACCTTTTCAATACTAAATAATAATAAAACAAAAAATCGAAACCGCCTTGCAAATGAAAGTTTGGAAGCAGTTTTACGTGTTGCTACAAGTAAATTTGAGCCAAATATAAAAAAGATTGTAAGCACTATGCAGTGCCACGCTTCAAATTAATAAATTCTTTTTCAATTTTAATACATTATTATCAATTCTTTATTGTCTTTTATTACCTATACTTCTGGCGGCCCGCCATCAATTCATAATTTGCCCGAGTGGCCCCTAGTCTTAATAAGTCTGTGCATCACTGATCTATTGTATATATATATATATATATATGTTTTAAGTACCCATTTGCTATACAGTACCTTTTGACTTTTTGAGTGGCCATACTTGAATAAAAACTCAAAAATAAATATCAAAAGTGCCTAAATACTTATAAGAGAAAAATACTTTTTTTGTTAACATAAGGCGGGCGTCAATTCGAACCTCACTGAATTTGCCTCGTGCAGCGTAGGTATATTTTCATGCCTAAAGCGCGGAGTGAGACAGGCCAGGTATAATATACTTATGTACTAGAACATCTACTTACTTCAAACAAAAAATGTGCGCGCAAAAATTTACTCTTTTCATAAAAATTTGAAAAATCAGTTTACAAACTTTGGAGAAATGTTGTTTTACTTTGATAAAAAACAATATTAACGGTAGTTAATGTAGTAGTAATTATAACAAATTAGAATATTCACTAACGATAACAAAGAATAAAAATAATAATTTTAGTTGAAATTTATAACATCTATCAAACCATTTGTTGGCAACAAAACATACTAATTTTACTCCAATGGATTATGTGTTTTATATAATTTGTATTTTTAATGAAGATATTTTAGATGTCTGCAACATTGATCACTTAAATTTTTGAATTGGAAAGCGTGACAATAATAGCGAATTAAACAAATGTAGACACACCTGATCAAATCAGTCACTATTTAGGCTGCGACAATTTATTTTCAAATAAAACACAATTTAATAAAGAAATAAAAGAAAAGTACCTGGGTCACATCAAAGGTACTGGTTTGTACATTACTATATTCCTGTGGTGGATTACAATTGTATAAAAATTTAATTTCTCCTCGGTCTGAACACACAATAATGTTCCCTTGGCTTTGATGGCAACCAGCTATCTTATTGGAGCGCTCGATGATTGAAGATTCCGGCCATATTTCATGTGTTCGAACAAAAACATGATCCTCAGGATTAAATAAATGCAATGATCCTTTTGAGTCACCAATATAAATTGCGGATGGACACCAGTTTATGCAAACAGGATATGCTCGATCAGCTGGTATCTTAACATCATTCTTTATCAATTTGCCAGCCACTCTGTCCCAGACTGCTAATGTTTTGTCTTCGCTTACTGATGCCACCATGTTTTTAAAAGAATTTAAAGCTAAAACTGGTCCCCTATGCGGTTTGTATGAATTAATAGGATTAGGTCCAGATCTTAAATCAAAAGTAAGTATTTTCTTTGAATAAAGACCCGCCATTACTATATTATCAGCAGTCACAACTGATAAAGCAGTCATTCCGCACCTGAGAAATGAAAATTTTTAAATTATAATGCATTGTTATTTGTAGTGTTTTTTTTTATTTTTTTTGGCTCCGTGGCGCAGTGGTTTAGCAATGAGTTGCAGCGCTAAGGGCCGCGGGTTCAAATCCCGCACGAAACAAGTATTTGTATGGCCTACAAATAATTGTTCTGACTTTGGATGTTTGTCCTTGTGAAATTTATGTATGTGAATTCCACGAAACAGGAGAAAATCTTAGTGTGGAGGTAATGTAATCTTAGTGTGTTTAGTAGCCGCGGCTTGCTCAGCCGCGGTGAACAAAAACGAACCTACTTGGCTGGCCCTTGGTGTAGGGCCGGCCCGAGGTGGCCACTCCGAGTGGACTTGGTGAGCCCACTTCGTATGTGTGTTGGTGGGCTGCGGCGAGAGGGGTGTCCTCTCCTCCTACCGCTGCAGCCGAGGTGGAGTCGCGGAGGAAGAGGAGTGTTGGTATGGCAATGCACTCGCCCTATCCTACGCGACTCTGACGGGACCGCACCGTTGATGCGGTGGGGCTGCGGGGGGAGAGGAGTGTCAGTATTGCGAGGCGCCGCTCTCCCTACCCTCCGCAGCCGAATCTTGGTTGGCGGCGGAGCCATAGACCAGATCCACCACTGGGGTCGGGAAAGCTAGTGCTTCCAAGTGCTCGTTTATCCTGGCCCCATTGGCCTCCGCGTATCGGACTCGTGGGAGTCCGATATAGAGGCCGTGGATGAAGGCACGCCTTGAGTTCCTGGTGCGCCTTACCTGAGAAGGAAGGGGGGGAGGAGAAGTCCTCCCCGAGGAGGGGCTGCCATGGGGCGGCCAGCGCTGGTAGGACCGTGGATGTGTGCGAAAGCGTTCCCGTGGCCCTGCCAATATGCGGCGAAGGTGAAACACCATGGGGTTTTAGTCGGTGCGAGTCGTTATGTCGGACTCGCACATGCTTTCCCGCGAGACGGGTATGCGTAGGCACTTCCCCATAAAAAAAAGGTGCAGTTAATTATCCTCCAAGTACTTAATAATCTTCCCTTGGGAGGTAAAGCCCTAGTGTGGGATGCTACTTGCGTAGACACTTTGGCGGCCTCTCATCTCAAGGCTACCTCGTTTAGAGCCGGGGCGGCATCAGAGGCAGTTGAACTGAGTAAGTGGCGCAAATATGAGTCTCTGAGAGATGACTACATATTTGTGCCATTTGCTGTAGAGACTATTGGTCCGTGGGGTCCACGTGCGGTGATCCTAAAGGAACTCCATCTGCGACTGTCCGTTGCTGCTGGTGATAAGAGGGCTGGTTCTTTTCTCGCTCAAAGGCTAAGTATAGCCATTCAGTGAGGAAACGCAGCCAGCGTTCTTAGCACGATATCACGGGGAGTAGGACTGTATGATAATTAAGTTATTAGTTTTAGTTTTTTTTTAATTATAGTTTTTAATATTTAGTCAAATTAAGGCAAGGGATAAGTCTATTCCTTTTGCTGATTTGACAAAGGATTAACCAACAATTTATTTCTTAAAAACCAAAAGCTCTTTATGATATACTATCTCATAACTTTCTTTGACATATAAATTTTTTTGGTTTGTAATTGCCTGATTGCATTTTTTAAAATAAATTTTATTACCAATTATATTTTCCGATGTCTAGATAGAGGCAGCAATGTCATCCTAATAACAACTAGAAATTAGAAAACTGCAGTTGCCAATCTACCTGCCAAGAGTGGCAACTATGGAGATTATGCCATTGTAGCCACTCTTGGCAGACGATCTATGGGAAGACATATGTTCAGCATTGGACTTTGATAGGATGTAATGAAAGAAATGAATAATATTTAGTTGATAAAAAAAATCTAAAGAATTTGGTATTTTATTGTCTTTTGTATAGATTTAGTTGGCATTCATATGAAGTTTCTCATAAAACTATAAATCCCATGCAAATATAAATTTTCGCAGGTGGTCCGGTCTGGTCTTTCACTGATATAACAATGGCAGATTCCTATCTAGAGAAGCCATAATTAAAAATAATAAATACTTATTAAAAGATGCTGTTTAATGATATTATTTTTCATTCACATCAAACACATCAAAATCCACTACTGAACATAGTCTTCATCCTTAGATTCCCTCATTGGAGCTGCTATTTTATGCTGGTATTCTGTGAGAATGTGGTCCTTTCCCGGTCAAGCTGACTCCCTCTTGCTAAAACACTACCACCTAAAATATAATATTATACTAATGTCAAAGACTCACTGCCCGCGTGGGGATAATGGCGCAATAAAATGAGGAAACAGGACGCCGCCTGTTGCGCTTTGAGACCACCCTTATCAGAAGAGTTGAAAACTGCAGTCTATAATAATATTCCTGTTACATCTGACGTCATCATCAGGATGACTTGGGATAAGATTAAGATGATAAACATAAAAAGTTTAAAGTTACCTAAATGTTTGAATACAGTTTAGACCACTTGCTAAGTCCCAGGCTTTCACAGTATTGTCCCAAGATGCTGAGTAAATTATTGAAGCATTTTCAATATTATCTGCAGCTAAGTCCCACACCCAGCCTGCATGTGCATCATGTTTTATGTGGCGTGGCTTAACATCTCTGAGTAAAGTGGTATCATCAATACCCTCACTTGACTTTATATCCTTTACATGCCAGACCGCCATGCCACGGTCTCTTCCACCAGACAAACATATCTGACCTCTCTGTGGAATAGTCAACAAATTTATTATATTAATTTTTTAATACCTAGAACTCGTAATAAAACATACTTACATTAGCAAGCAGAACTGTATCTACTGATGCATAATGTACATCTTTGACAACTACATGCTTGGTCGTGTCTTTGACATTGGCCCATTTCTTTTTCTCAACATCCATTTCCACACATATTTCTTCCCATTCTATTTGTGCTTCTTCCCACATTCTTAAATTGGGAAGTACAGGAAAGAAACCTTTTATTTTACTATGCACCCAATATTTCCACAAATGATCATCTGCTAAAATATCTTCAAATCTTCTGCATACCTTACTTAGAGTGTATTTTAAGAAGTCTGCTTCCAGAAAAGAACAAATTTTTAAAATAATCTGAAAAATATACAACAAAGAAAATAATTCATAAAACAAAGACAGTTTCTTTGTTCAATCAATTCCCTGTTTTAGCGCATAAAATGTTATTTAAGATATTTTACAAAAGTGTAACATTAATATATATAAATAGGGAACCAAAATATTAAATGCTAAGATAAACACTACATAATTAATAACAGTAAATTGAAAAAATCTTACCTCCACAGGCATGTTTAATAATGTGGGTTCAGCTGCTTCATAAATATATTTTTCTATATCTGTTGATATACTTAAACTCTCAATTTCTGTAAGCCTATCTTTTGCAGATTGTTGTGTTTCACACATTTTGCAATGCAACCTTGTGAAAAGCAATAAACCATCAGTTCTTCATAACGTGACTAAGTGTTTCTACTACAATATATGTTACCTGATTATAATATATTGTGACTTTTATGGTAACAGACTCAACTTCTTGTTTTTCAAGGTAAATTAACTCAAATAAACTAACAATTCTACAGTACCCCAAATGGGCAGCATTGCTTTTTTAAATATTCTGTAGCTGTACAACGAAAACTTATTTTTGGCTTTAACGAAATGAAATTACTTCGTTTTCTCCTTTTTCAACAATGATAAATTAAGTAACAACTTCGAAACAAATATTCATATCATTTAATTTTAGCCACTTGTAATAAAACCCAAGCACTTAATATGCTAATTAAAGAAAGTGTTAGGTGATCGTCACATAAGTAAAAAGAAAGTTTATTAAAACAAAAATCGTAATAGGTAGGTACTTATGTTTGAAATGATTATTTAGATCAATTTAGATTGCAAACAATTTGTCATAACAATAAGTTTTTTTTATTGAGGTTTTTAGCTGGGATGCTTGTCTTTTAAGCCATGTCTTCGTGTCAAACAGGATATTCGTTTTTATAGATTTTCTATTGTGGATTTAATGTATTTTTAAATAGGAAGAAAATATTTCATATTCTTCAAAAACACAGTCAAGCGTCAGGGGTGAGTTCATTATTTGCGATGGGTTCATGGGTTCACTTGACTTTTACTGACACTGTCACAGTCACACACTTTTCAGTAGCTAATAAAAGTCGTTGAAAGTTAAATTGGCCGCATTCAAACAACAGGTGATGAGTAGTTCCAACTTGACCACAATGTGGGTATAAGCTCGAAGACAATATTATATTAAGTCATAGACTTAGAATATACTGGCGTATAGACGACCTCACATCCCGAAAATGCGTGACTAATTTTGATTTATCATTGTTTGCGTTGTTAGCTAGTGATGTACATTTTACTTACAAGGACTATCGAAAGTGTTAAGGAAGCGGTTAAAAGATTAAACAAAATAGTTTAGTGTACGAAATTGAATAACTTCAAAAATTAACTGAATTTTTACCATGTTAGTTCTAAAATAATTAAAACATATTCATATAACATGTCACTGGGAAAAAGCTGAATCTACCTGCCTTTTGTTGGATTTCAATTCAAATGTAATAAATCCCAGGTGACTCTACCGATAAACTTAAAAAAAAACTCCCTAAGAATCAGATCGGAAAGTTGTATTTTCGAGTTATGATATTTGGAGAAAAATATTTACCGTCATGGACGGTTTCACCGGAATTTCTTTTTTAACATATTGTTAATATAAGTAGATACTTAACTAAGTATATACTTCTTAATATTTTATATATTTTATTAAATGTTTTGATGGGGAAATAAAAACGGGGACACGGAGTACATAATGACTGCTTTATTTTTCATATAAGTATTACTTTTGATAATTACAAACATTTAATAAATAAATACATTATAGAAGTTTATTTTAACATTCGAGTTAAATATGAATGTAAACTTAATAATTTAAGTAAGGAAACTTGTAGGAATCAGTTAAATAAGATTGCTCTGTTTAAAGGCCAATATGTTTATGAGGCTTCATCATGCTTGATGTTTATATTCTTTCATTGTCCCTGAAAAGTATAAAGTAGTAATAAACTTATTATCATTTTAGCTGCATGAATTCTAAAATCTAAAAACATAATGATCTTAGCAGAGTAAAGTGCACCAAGTGTCTCAGGATACAGATGCACTCTCTATTCTCTTTATCTCGGTATGTTTAGAAAATGGTCACTCATTCATAGACTGACCGCGGCAAGTGCAACTTAATCTCGCAGATCTATTGACCCGAGCAGCTATTATTTAACCACAAGTTCCTCTTCTCTACGACTAACACTGTAGGCAATGAACCACGCTATTTAAGCCCTCGGCACAATGTCGTCGGCCATCAAGCATGAATCGGGCATCGAGCGTTATGAGTATCAAATACTATGGAATTTATACTATCCTGGCACATTGAACCGCGCGTCTCATACGCGGACGTCTAGTGTCGCTTCAAGAGCATTACTAAATATATTATATCTAACTACGCTAAAAGTTTTATCATTGTGACTTGGGAATAAAATCCGAAGCTCCGCGCAACCCCTTGGGGAAAATAGCGTGATGATGTGAATATTGCACTAGTGTGACCGTGAGGTGCGGGTGGTGAAGTAAGGTTATACATCTTTTTGGTTCATAAATAGATACTTAGTTGGGTTCATAATGGATTAAATAGGATAATCTCAAGATCTGTATGCTGAATGATGAAGTTTCGAATTTAAAGAGATGGAAGGAATACTTTGAAAGCGTGTTTATGAGTGAAGGGTCGTCTGAATTAAGTGAAAAGAAATTCCGAAAGAAGTGGAGAGGTAGGAGATAAGTGTAGATGAAATAATGAAAGCAATGAAAAGCATGAAAGCAGGTAAGGCAGCCGGATATGATAGAGTATCACTCGAAATGCTAAGGGCTGGAGAGGGAGTGGTGGCAGGCCTGCTGTACACCTTGTTTAATTTATGTTGGGAACTGAAGCGGGTACCGGAAGACTGGTGCAAAGCCGTTATAGTCCCAATATATAAAGGAAAAGGTCACAGCAGGACTGTAAAACTACCGTGGTATCAGCTTGCTTAGCATTGTGGGTAAACTGTATGCTAAGGTGTTAATTGAAAGAGTTATGGAAGAAACTGATGGAAAAATTTAGGATGTGCAAGCTGGATTTAGAAAAGATAGGGTGTACGGATCAAGTATTTTCCATGCGCATGATTGCGGAGAAGTTTTGGCCAAAACCAGAAAGTTTTTGTGCTTTCGTGGACTTGGAAAAGGCTTATGACAGAGTGGACAGGAATGTGTTATGGCAAACACTTAACTCATTTGGTTTGAGCGCTGGTTTGATACAGGCATTGAAGTCTCTTTATAGGGACTCTAGTGCTTGTGTCAGGATCAACGGGGTCTACTCGGACTGGTTTGGCATCCAAAAAGGTGTCAGACAGGGCTGTGTAGCTTCCCCCTGGCTGTTTAACCTATTTATGGACAGTTGTTTGCAAACTTTGAAAGTTGAAGAATGTGGGTTGAGAATGGGTGAGTTAACCGTCAAATGCCTTTTGTACGCCGATGATTAAGTCATATTTGCATCGTCGGCGGCCGAGTTGCAAATGATGGTTACTTTAATGAACCGATCATTAAAGAAAGAGGTATGAAAGTGAACGCAAGTAAGACGAAAGTGATGGTTTTGAAAGAAAGAAAGTAAAACGTTATGTGAAATAAGAATAGAAGGAGTTGATTGAGCAAGTGGATGAGTTTGTATATTTGGGATGTTTATTTAGTAGGGATGGTAGATTTGATAAGGATATAGAACGACAGTGAACGCAGGAAATAGAGTGAATGGGGCTCTACACGCTATTGTGAAGAGTCAGAATGTGTCAAAAAGGCACGTTTGGCAATTCACAATGCTGTGTTAGTACCTACTTTAATGTATGGTAGTGAAAGTTGGGTCTGGCAGAAGAAGCATGAGTAGAATAAATGCTGTAGAAATGCGGTCATTAAGGAGTATGCTAGGGCTGAATCTGAATGACAGGGTGAGAAATAATGTGATAAGAGAAAAGTGTGGTTTGCAAGATGACGTTGTGACCAGGATTAAGAAAGGAATGCTTCGGTGGTTTGGTCATGTAGAAAGAATGAACGAAGAAAGAGTGACAAAGCAAATTTATGCTGCAGAAGTGAACGGCAGAGTCGGAAAGGACGCCCTAGACGAAGGTTTATCGACCAAATTGGCGATATATTGAAATGGGCCAGATTAGAGTACCCTTAACCGACGAGCGTGTATGCGTAGATATATGGATGTAAAGGAGGCGAGAGAGGTGTGCCAGGATCGTGCCAAGTGGAAGTCCGTAGTCTCTGCCTACCCCTCTGGGTGACAGGCGTGAGTGTTTATGTATGTATGTAATCTCAAGATTTTTTATCTTTAATGTACTACAGTTTTATAATGTATAAAAATCTGACTCTATTTTTATCTAAAGTTTTGAAAGTTAAATTTTTGAAGCCTTATTATAACAATATTATACTTACTAGTAAAAATAATGTAGAAATGGCTCCTTTTAATAAAAATTTGTTTTATTCTACTTTTTCTTTTATACTTCTCAAGTAAATGTTTGCTGCAAATTGTTGAGTTTTTCTTTGGATTCCAACCAACCCGTCCAATTAACTTTAACCATTTTTTCTAATTATAGAATTCAGAGAAAATCTGTTTGACAAACGGCAAAATAAAATTACATTTATAGAATACAAACCGAGGATTTATTTTCTTGCTGTGTGGGCAAATCTATCGATTCAATATAAACATTCAAGATAAATATCGACATTAATTTTGATATAGTTGAGTCAATCCCTAGCGTACATGTAAAATATTTTGTATGAAAATGTATTTACCGAATTTATGCAAATTATCAACAACGTGACTTTTTTCTTTGCAAAATGTCAATTTAACAAAATAATTGAAAACATCCTATATTTTAAACATTATATAACATAAATTTTAACCAAAAATAAACGCTTCATAACATTGACGACGTCTTGAGAATTTACCTGTGAAATGTGCAATTATCAGGATTATTTCTATTATTAACACCACAGTCACTACAGAACAAGTAACCATTTTGGAAAAAAGTTACTTACTAAAAATAACCGCCATTACACTCTAAAAAATTACAAAATATCTGGGAGCTTATTTCTTGCGTGCCGACTTGTGCCGACCTGTTATTCAAAATCGGTTACAGAGTCATGAGATTTGGTATCCTTTTCTATGTTGCATTTTTGCCATAAGGAATTTTCTTGTCCCTTGCACACTATGTCGGTCTATACGCCAGTATATTCTAAGTCTATGTATTAAGTCGAGCAAGGTGTACAGGAGTTTTATGGTGGCCGAACTGCAGTCGATTTATGATCGTTATATAGTTTTTAATTACAGCAATATAATCTCAACTGAAAATTATAAAATAGGAGTGGGTGATACAAATTGTATATACATAGATACAATATCTATATAGTATAATTAAATTAGTACAATATCCAATATCTATATATCTGGCGACGCATTGACTATATATTAGATACCACTGCAGTATAACGCCACTTCATAGAACGTCTAACATCTAATTAGAACAAATAATAATAATAACGTAAAATATCTATGATATGATATACTTACTCGATTTTCGAATTGCTGTAACTTTCGATTATTGAATTGATTGTTATGCTTTGATAAATTTCTTTTTGATAATTGTTGAGTTTGTTTACTAACCACACTGCAACGAACAAATAAATTTTTTGGGGAGTCAAGCGACTTTTAGTCATTCGCCTCTGAGATCACTTTGAGCGAGAACAACAAAATGGCGAAATAAATATAAAATTATTTGATTTATTTTCGTTAACTTAACACTTTTTCCATTTACTTATTTATTTGTTTATTGTAGTTCAGAATCGTAATTAACTTTACATGAATATGATGGTATTGCACCATACATACTAAAATAAATTAATTGTATTGGTTTTACAGTTTTTACGTTCGATTATAAGTCACATCACTAGTTATTAAAAAAATAACCGTTAGTGAGCTTATTAAGTAATTGCGCAAGCAAGTGAAATAATATAAACTTTTATAATTGTTTTTTGTTCTTACCAAGAGATTGAAACAGCATCAAAATCTGTCGGAGAAGAGGTTGAGAATGGTGCGCGCTCTTCGTCAGACAACAAGGCGTCTAAAAATAAAAGTAGCAAATCTGGAACATATTCTTGAAGAGTTGAAGGCCAATGCTCTTGTTAATAAAGAGGATAGCAATCTACTTAATTCGATCGATCCCGTCAATAAAGATTTCCTTATATTGATAATCACAGAATGCTTCTCATTAAAGCTGTCGCTTTAAGATATTTTGAAATAAGAATACATCATGAAACCACAAAAATTAGCGAGTCCGTCGAAAAAATTAGGAATTTTCATACTAAATTAGTTTTATTTCAAGGAAAATAATAATTAAATTGGAATAACCAAGACCCATAAGTGTAATTATTATGATTTTCTTAACAAATAAATGTGTTTTAATATTTGTTATTATTTGTTTCATTTGCTTTATTTATCCTATCCTAATAACATGTGAATAAAGTGGCCTAGAATTACTGACGTACGCTTCACAAACAAAATCTCCCTATTTCGTGCGTAACATTGCCAAAATGGCAGAACTGTGATGCGTGAATGAAGGCAGAATAGCGGCTATGCGACCCCGCCGTCTATTGGATTCTCTGTCTACCATACAACCACTGACCTACATTTACACTAGCACGCTGTATAATAGAGGTCAGTGGCTACAACGCAAATACTATCCATATTACTTTATAATTTGTGACGTGAACTCGAATCGTAATTGAAAGTCCAAGTCAAACGTCAAAGATTCGGTAGCATCCACTATACTCAACCCTCAGAATAATTACATAGGGTCAGGCAGGGTAATTATAAACAGTATAGAAAAAAGCCTTATGAGTTTATCTGTGACCATGAAAATGTACCATTTAATATTTGAATATATTACAAATGATATACAGTAATCAGTAGCGGATTATCCTTAAGGCAAACTAGGCACGTGCCTAGGGGCGAGAGGTTACAAAGGGGCGCACGCGGAAGTATTTAAACGAAATAAATTTAGTACCTACTTACATAAAATAAAAAAATATACTTTCTATAGGGATGTAGAGCTTCCAAAGCGCGTCCCGTCTACTTCATTACTCCTACACTTTTTACCCTCACTCTTTTATCACATTTTACATTCACGCCCACCTGTTACGAGTCCTAATTATTTTGCAACTAAACTTTATTATAAATTATAACATAGTTTATTTACAAAATAAGCAGTTATAATTAATAATATATGGCCACCAGAGGGGCGCCGATGAGGTGCTAGCCTAGGGCGCTGTCGACATTTAATCCGCCTCTGACAGTAATACTAGGCAATATATTATACATTTTTGAAATTGACTGTTTAAAATTGCCCCATTGATTTTCAATCTTTTTTTAAAGTGTGGTAAATGTAAACAATGAAAATTGTTTTATTTTATCTCCGGGAATTCTGCAATATGTAAACATGTTCAGGATCGTCCCAACCGTTATATCAGATGTGGTAGACCACAAATTCTCGCAAAAGAACTCCCATTCCTACCAAGGATGATTCGCGAGGCTATTGAAATAAATAAAACATCCTATTTTTAATAGGAAAGATGGCTGGGTGCTACCATCTGCTTAGGATCCCATAATTAATAAAATTAAAGCAAAACCCAAGCATACTACAGCAAGACTTCAAGATACTGTAATCTCGTTCTACGTAGATCGGACCATAAATTAATAATTAAAAGTTGAAGGTAGGCTTCGTTAACTATGACATCGGGACGTTAAACACCTACGTATTACGTATTATAGGTATCTAACATCTAATTAGAACAAATAATAATAACGTAAAATATCTATGATATGATACACTGTTTCCAATTTCGAAGCCAAGCCATGAGCGCGCGAATGAGTACAAGATATTATTTTTATTTTAGTAATACCTACTACGACTCTTCATTGTAAGATATACTTGTTTCAGTTTTCATTATACTTAATATCATACTTAGATATTACATTATATCTTTCAATCTAAGCAAACCAAATCCATCAAAACTGCATATCAACTTGAAGTGCTGAATACTGGCTTCCTTACAGAGTTACAGAATCTCGTAGATATCAAGTAATACATAGATATTAATACATATATAGATTCAATATAAGATATTCATATCCAATACATAGATAACCTCCATTGACCTACTACTAAATGGGTGGCGGGTCTAGAACATAATTCACGGAAAATGTGTCTCGAGTTAACATATATACGCGTAGGTACATGAATAGATATATAAAAATACTATAACATCCTAATTCAAACCATATTGACATTAGAAAACTGCTCAAATTTAATTGGGACAATTTATCAGCCTATTAACTTCGACAAGAGGCCGCACTATTTTCACCTTATGAAGCTTCTAACGAAAATTATCGGTATGGTTATTTGTTTCTATAACTAATATGAATTTAAATGAAATACTATGTATATAGCAAAATGTTACTTTTAAATTATTAAATTTTAATATAATCATTTAAAAGTAATAATGAAAATTTGATACACTATCCTCTTTTCTGACTTTACTAAAGTAGTTTTTGCACGTTTTCGACATTTTAGACGTGTATTAAGTCGGTCGTCAAAACGAAGACTAGCGCGCGATTGGAACTCTATTTGCATTTTGGAACTCTTTTGGCTCGGACACTTTTGAACGTGGACCCGAGGTTCATAAAAAATATGACTTTTCTTTTCAAATTAATACATCGTTGTTTTATTGTCATTATCATAATTCGCATTAAACTGTAACTACAACTAAAAACTGTAACTAAAATGTATATACATATGCGTTGTAATTTAAAAATAAATATATGTTCAGGTTCTAATTATTTTTTCGATAGCTAATCGATCATTTTTGCTTTACTTTGTGAATCATAAATCGCCATTTGCTAAATCGTCAAACTGTAAGCTGTCATCACAGAGTAGTTTTTATATCCTCCCCCCCGCCTAAGGTTATTATACCATAGACTTAAAGGATAGAGTATATTCTAAGTCACTGTTGTCAATGGTATTTTATATTGTTGATAGTATTCTGTGATTCTCTCTGGCTGTCACTGTCATTATGCTACATGAGGGGTATAGTTTCAAACATAGACTTAGAATATACTGGCGTAAGTATATTCTAAGTCTATGGTTTCAAAACTCGCAAATGTCCAGTGACGTTCATAATCCAGAAATTGAAAATTTGTGATGAATTCTTCTTGCATTACTTAAATAATTAAGTTTCTGTGTCTTTTCAAAAATTGGTTGCTTTAACTACATTTTGTAACTTATTCATTAATTTATAATGTTTTACAAACGTCTAAATAGCAAAAAAGCGATGGACTTAGATGAATTTGCAACTGAAATTCGGACATTGTTAGTTTTGAATCTTATATACATGGACATTGCTGTATTTGCTACGACTAATAAGAAGTATACACCGACTTAAACCATTTTGATACTTTTAAAGTATGTCATCATAATTACCATGTCGCGTCGTCACGTTAAAAAGGTATAGAATATAAAAAACAAATTTAACAATCAGTTAATATTTCTTTAATTATTAAATGTTTTAATTTGTTTAACTAAACGTGGCTAAACATCGCTAATGAAAGATAAGGAGAAAGATGAGGCCTTTGCCCAGCAGTGGGACACAAAATAGGTCATTAAAAAAATTAAACTATTAAGTCAGGTACACTTTCTTGTTCTTCGCATAAGTGTTCTTCATTTTCATCATCCGCGTTGCGCAAATCTCCGTCGAGTGCCGTATTTGGTATTAATTTATCATAAAAAGATAGAACTGAGTAACTCCTCCAGTTGACGTCAAAGTGTGAAGTCCATAGCTTATCGACATCTTTAATTTTAGAAGGTCTTAGTTTTCCCGCTGAGCACTGAATATCGTTAGGAACGATCATGTTTGCTATTTTGCCACTTTTAAAAATATTTTTGTAAATACCTAAATTCGCAACGTAATGTATTTCACCTCTTACTAATGTATTGCCAGTTTTGTGTGTTGACCGCTTCAATACAAAACGCTTGCACTTCGAAAAAAGCGCATGCCAAGTGTCAACGGGTTTTATAATATTTTTAACAGCTTCCTTCCAATCTTTTACTGGACACTCTTCTCCTACCGAAATGAGACTTGAATATTCTCTTATAATATTGGAGTAACCATTTGGCTCTAATATTGTGTCTCTTTTGCGAAACTACTTTTCTATTCTTCCAAAAACTCGGTCTGCGGGAAGAAAAGAGGGGCCTACAACGACAAATATAATTTCCATGTTCTTTATATGTTGTGGGGCTTCTGATAGCCACTTAAAGCGCATTCCTACTACGGTAGCGTTTTTGTTTTGACCAGCGCAGCCATCAGCCATTAATCTTAGAGTATCAATTTCATCCAGAAACGATGTTGAATTTAAACGATGGTATATGGCTGAGGCTATCAAGTTAGAGTCTTTCGGAAATTGGTCTTCTATCCAAACATAAGCAAAAGTGTTTTCTTTATTTAATCGGGACTTTGAAGAGCCTGCTACTATTGTGAAATTGTAAAGATAGAACTGCCTTGAATAGTATGTGCTTTGATCGGAAATTTTAGGAAGTGGCATGTTCTTCTGACAGTCAAATGAAAATATGTAAACATTTGGGGATTCATCTTTTAAATATCTGAAAAATGCTTTAGCACGTTTTTTGTGGACACACTGTTGAATAATGAAGTCATTTTTAAATCTTTCATTAACAGCCACCTTTATCTTCTCTGCATATTGCAAGCAAACTGAGCATACGTCTGTCCGAGGCGTGCCGAATCCCAAGTTAAAATTAGTGTTGAAAACAGTCCTGATGTAACTTCTTTTAACTTTTAGTTGCTCTTCTGCTTGCTCATTGTAAAATGTAAATAACTTGTTGATACTCAACTCAGCAGCTAGATAAAGCACTGCGCAACTGCCTCGACAGTAATGAGGCTCAGAAAGTTTCAGTTTTTTGATGAATTCAATTATTGCTATTTTATTTCCTAAATATTTGTGGGATTTACGGTCTCCCTCTCGGTTCTCTTCTGGCATAAGTCCTTCTTTCAGATTTTTTTTAATGTTCTCTAAACTCGGTACCTTTTAATATCAAGTATATTATGAATGTTTTTTGACAAACTCTAATCATTTTCTTCGTTGAACGGCTGTAAACGTAATATTTCGTGGTTAACTCCTTTTCTTTGCGATTATCCTGTCTCGGGCGACGTCTAGAATTATATGATCCTTTAATGTGTTTTAATATAAAAGCATTCTGTGATCTTTTATCCTTGTTCTTGTAATAACTAGAATGAAAGTCATTCAAATCGCTCACTGTAAGAGAGGTACACTGATAATTTTTCTTATGAGTACATGTAGGTTTTTCTGGTAATTTTTTTGCCGAATATCTGAAAAGACAAAACAAAGAGTTGAAGAAAATAGGTTTTGAAAATTGCACATGAACCTATTAAAAAATAAAATCCGGATCCAAAAAAAACTAAATAAAATTCTCAAAAAGGTCAATAAATTAATATGAAGCCAACACGCAGACTGCCTCAGCCAAATAAAAATAACTAAGTTTGTACAAATCGGAAATTTCAATCATTTGAATTTGCGTGCGTAGGTAGGTAGGTAGCATAGACTTAGAATATACTAGCGTATAGACCACCTGACAGCCCGAAAACGCGTGACCAATTTTAATTTGTCATTGTGTGCGTTAGCTAGTGATGTATATTTTACTTAAAAGGACTATCGAAAATGATTGTTAAGGAAGCGGTAAAGGTTATAAAAATTGTTTAGTGCATGAAATTGAATAACTTCAAAATTAACTGAATTTTACCATGATAGTTCTAAATAATTAAAAATATTCATATAACATGTTCCTGGGAATAAGCTGAACCTACCTGCCTTTTGTTGGATTTTAATTCAAATGTATAAAATCCCAGGTGACTTTACCGAAAACCTAAAAAACTCCCCAATAATCAGATCAGAATGTTGTATTTTCGAGCTATGATCTTTGGAGAAAATATTTACTGCCGTGGGCAGTTTCCCAGAATTTATTTTTAACATATTGTTAATATAAATAGGTAGATACTTAACTAAGTATATACCCATTTATATTTTATATATTTTATAAAATGTTTTGATGGGGAAACAAAAACGGGGACACGGAGTACAACATAACGGCTGCTTTATTTTTCATATAAGTATTACTTGTGATAATTACAAACATTTAATAATTAATAATTAAATAGATTATAGAAGTTTTTTTAACATTCGACTGAAGTATGAATGTAAACTTAATAATTTAAGGAAGGAAACTTGTAGGAATCAGTTAAATAAGATTGCTCTGTTTAAAGGCCTTCATCATGCTTCATGTTTATATTCTTTCATCTGTCCCTGAAAAGTATAAAGTAATAATAAACTTATTATCATTTAGCTGCATGAATTTTAAAAACATAATGATCTTAACACAGTAAAGTGCACTAAGTGTCTGAGGATACAGATGCACTCTCTATATATCTCTACTCACCATACGGCGAGAAGCCGAGTCTATCCTTTCGATCCTATAGTCTATGCTTCTCTCAATCTCGGTATGTTAAGAAAATGGTCACTCATTCATGGACTGACCGCGGCAAGTGCAACTTAATTTCGCAGATCTATTGATCTGCGCAGCTATTACTTAACCACGAGTTCCTCTTCTCTACGAATAACGCTGTAGGGGATAAACCACGCTATTTAAGCCCTCGCGACAATGTCGTCGGCCATCAAGCATGAATCGGGCATTGACCGTTGTGAGTATCAAATACTATGGAATTTATACTATCACGTCTCATGCGCGGTCGTCTAGTAGCGCTTGAGGAGCATTACTAAATATCTATACCTAACTACGCTAAAAGTTTTATCGTTATGATTTGGGACTATAATCCGAAGTTCCGAAGCTCCGCTCAACCCCTTAGGGAAAATAGCATGATGCTATGAATATTGTACTAGTGTGACCGTGAGGCTGTGCGGTTGGTTAAGCTAGGTTATACATTTATTTTGGTTGATTAATAGATACTTCGTTGGGTTCATAACGGCTTAAAGAGGATAATCTCAAGATTTTTTTGTCTTTAATGTACTACAGTTTTATAATGTATGAAAATCGTGCATATATATATTTTTGAATTATGCCGCTTTGTTAGGAAAAATCCTTATTATTTTCTACGAATTGGAGATAGACCCAATCGATACGGCGCACGTCACCGTGGTTATAACCTGGTTACTCCTACCGCACATCTCTCAATATTTAAAAATGGTCCCTACTACATGGCTATAAGGGTTTACAACCATTTACCTAATACTATAAAAGCCCTCCAGTGTCGTAAATTTGAAATAGTACTTAAGAAAATGCTTATTGTAAAAAGCTATTATGATTTGAATGAATATTTTAATAATAAATTATAATTTTTTATTATTTTGATAAAATTAATTATTTCTATTTACTTATTTGACATTGTTAATATTTTAATCAAAATTTTAAATCTTATTTGCAGGAATGAAAAATGACCACAAATAAAATAAATATGTGTATTATTTAGTTTGATATTTAATGAATTAATTAATAATAATGTAAGATTATGTACTATAAATATTGTAATTTAATTTAATTCTATATTAATTAACATTTAAACTCCGTCTAAATATGCTACGCCCGTACAGGGTGTCACATGCTCTGCAAATATATATTGTAACAACTTTATACTTTGTGACATGCAATAAATAACAAAAAACCCTTGGGGAAAATAGCATGATGCTATGAATATTGTACTAGTGTGACCGTGAGGCTGTGCGGTTGGTTAAGCTAGGTTATACATTTATTTTGGTTGATAAATAGATACTTAGTTGGGTTCATAATGGCTTAAAGAGGATAATCTCAAGATTTTTTGTCTTTAATGTACTACAGTTTTATAATGTATGAAAATCTGTCTCTATATTTATCTAAAGTTTTGAAAGTTATATTTTTGAAGTCTTATTATAACAATATTTTACTTACTGGTACAAATAATGTAGAAATGACTCCTTTTAATAAAATTGTTTTTATTCTACTTTTTCTTTTATACTTATCAAGAAAATGTTTGCTGCAAATTGTTGAGTTCTTCTTTGCATTCCAACCAACCCGTCCAATGAACCTTAACCACTTTTTCTAATTATAGAATCCGGAGGGAATCTGTTTGAAAAACGGCAAAATAAAATTACATTTTAGAACGCAAACCGAGGATTTATTTTCTTGTTGTGTAGGCAAGTCTATCGATTCATTATAAACATTCAAGATAAATATCGACATTAATTTTGATATAGTTGAGTCAATCCCTAGCGTACATGTAAAATATTTTGTATAAAAATGTATTTACCAAATTCATGCAAATTATCAACAACGTGACTTTTTTCTTTGCAAAATATCAAAATTAACAAAATAATTGAATATATCCTATATTTAAAACAGTATGTAACATAAATTTTAACCAAAAATAAACGCGTCATAACATTGACGATGTCTTGAGAATTTACCTGTGATATGTGAAATTATCAGGATTATTTCTATTATTAACAGCACACTCACTCACGGAACAATTAACCATTTTGGAAAAAGTTACTTACTAAAAATAACCACTATTATACTTTAAAAAATTACAAAATATCTCGGAGCTATTTCTTGCGTGCCGAATTGTGCCGACCTGTCATTCAAAATCGGTTACAGAGTCATGAGATTTGGTATCCTTTTCTATCTTGCATTTTGCCATAAGGAATTTTTCTCCCTTGCACACTATGTTGGTCTATACGCTAGTATATCCTAAGTCTATGGTAGGTAGTATATAAAAATAGGTTGGTACATAAAAATCTCGTCAAAACTTGGGGATCGGCTCACGTAACTAAACATGGACATTTCGAATATATTATAGTGTACCAAAAGTCGGATAAAAAAATACAAAGAAACAATATCAAATAGCTTCAACATAATAAATTTAAATATTATGAAAGATCAAAATTACTCATAGTAGTATCTACTTACCTCTCTAATTTATGCAGGTTTCTCTTCCATTGCTTCGGATTTCTCTGCCGTTTCCGAGCTTTACTTTTATCCACAACGGTTGGGGTTGTATCAATCTTCGTAAAGATAGCACATTTACTTTGAAAATAACACAGTATCTTATAAAAAAACACAACGAAATCTAAGCCGCTGCCATAACAGTTTTGTGTATCACGTGACGAAAATCGCTACTCGCTATTGGCTAGTCAGGACTTTGCGGTTTTTGAACTAAACTATGATGGACTTTGCGGTGTTTGAATCTTACTGCCTACTTTAAAGTGAATTTTCTATTAGACATAGCTGTGTTTGGTAAGATCTGATAAATCGAAAATGTGCGGGAAAAAAATAAAGTTGCTAGAGACATAAAAATATTGCTACATGAAAAAAATGGACTTTGCGGATTTTGAAACTATACCCCTCCATATTTATTTATCTATCATTTGTCTATGACTGTCATTCGCAGGGAGTTTTGGCGGGAACTTGACCGGCGGTGGTTTGCTGCTCCTGTATTATTGTTTAAATAATGGCTTGAAGTGGACTTTGATATGCAAAAGTGGTGCGATATTGTGTATTAAGTGTCTGCGCATGTGAACTATTAGTGGAAACGGTGAAACAAGTGCTCAGATGGTGATGTGATTCTCAAGATAAGGTGTCTGTCTGCTTAGGCGCTTTGAGATACCATCGCCAACTGTCAGCTGTCTGCTGGCTCAAGTTGCCGTCAAAATCTCCCAAGGGCTACACAATGTGACGGATCAACATAGTGTGAAGCAGTGTACTATGAAGGATAATTATACATTGTAACTTCAGGCTCAGAAGGGCTAGAACCCAGAGCCGTGAAGCCAGTTATAAAAAAATGTCATTCGCAGTTCGCACCCATAGACTTAGAATATACTGGCGTATAGACCACCTGACAGCCCGAAAATGTGTAACCAATTTTGATTTGTCATTGTTTGCGTTAGCTAGTGATGTATATATTACTTAAAAGGACTATCGAAAATGATTGTTAAGGAAGCGGTAAAAAGATTATAAAAAATTGTTTAGTGCATGAAGTTGAATAACTTCAAAAATTAACTGAATTTTATTTATTTATTTATTTATTCTTTATTGCACCAAATATGTGTACAAAAGGCGAGCTTAATGCTATATGGCATTCTCTACCAGCTAACCTTGGGTAGAACAGAGAGTGAGTTATGGGCAGTTAAGTAGTTAAAATCAAATTAAGTTAAAATATATACATGCAACACATACATATAATATACACATATATATAAAATATATATAATTGATACACATATATAAATAAATACACACATTTATAAATATATATCTCAATAAATGTATATATAAATAACTATAAACATATAAAGTAAGTTGACTCAACTTTGTAGGCTACGGATATGCTCGTATAGTTTTCTTTTAAAAACATTTTTGGCAGGTATTGTTCGCAGGTCAACAGGCAATTTGTTCCAGAGGGAGATGGAAGTAACTGTGAAAGAATTTGACATAAACCCAGAATGATGGAGAGGGGTAGACAGTAATAAACTGTGTGAAGAACGGAGGTTGAGGGAATGAGTGTCACTACGAAATTGAAATCTTTCTTTTAGATAAAGGGGTGAAGAAGAATCATTAAGAACTGAAAACAGGGTGGACAAGATTCGGAAATCTCTGCGCTGGCGTATAGTCAACCACTTTAACTGAGAGCGAAATTCTGAAACGTGATCATATTTTCGCAGGCCAAAGATGAATCGAATACAGTTGTTAAGTAACCTTTCCAACCTGTTTAGCAGCTCCTGAGAAATATTAGTAAGACAAACATCGGCATAGTCAAATAATGGAAGAATTAGAGATTGGATGAGAAGAAGTTTAGTTGAAGGAGGTAGAAAGAACTTAAGGCGATAGATGGAACGAAGTATGCCTGTGACTTTACGACATACCTCTGATACCTGTAATGTCCAACTAAGAGACGGGTCGATAATCAAACCTAGATCCTTGACATTAGAGCTGAAGGGAATTACGCAGTTTTCGTAGTGAATAGATGGTAGTTCAGATATGTTAAGTTGTGACACCAATCAACGACTCCCAATGATGATAGCCTGGCATTTACTGTTATACCATAGCGCTGTGACCAATCTGAAATATTTTTAAGTCACGATTAACAGCTGCAATAGCAGTATCAATTTCAGCCAAGGACGCTTGTGAGTATAATTGGAGATCGTCAGCATAGAGGTGGTAAGAACATTGAAGATGGGTAGTTAGAAGATTGATAAACACCGAAAACAAGATAGGAGAAAGAATGCCGCCTTGCGGTACACCTAGAGACAGATCGCACCAGTCGGAAAAATCCTGACCAGAGCGAACAGCCTGCTGGCGACCGCGAAGATAAGAGGAAAACCAGTTCAGTACTGACGAGGAGAAATTTAGTCGTGAAAGTAATCCAAGGAGTAAGTCGTGATCGACACAATTGAATGCGTTTGAAAAGTCAATAAGGACAAGAACAGTCAAACATGACCTCTCCATGCCCTCTCTAAAGTCTTCTGTAACTTGAAGTAATGCTGTGGTTGTACTGTGTCCCGGACGGAAGCCAGACTGATATGTTTTTTTTTTTTATAGGATAGGGTGACAAACGAGCACACAGTCCACCTGATGGTAAGTGGTTGCTGTGACCCATAGACATCTACATCTATCTTCAATCAAGAATCAAAATGTAGATGCGTTGTCACCGTGAGGACTAAGATGGAATGCCTCTTTGCAGTAAAAGGGTCTCCGGTTCTCTACACTCACCATACGAAACACAGCAGCATTGCTGCTATTTTACGCTGGTATTCTGTGAGAGCGTGGTCCTTCCTCGGTCGAGCCGACCCATTCGTACTACAACTATACTACTAATATAGCTGCAGCATGGCTCTACCACGTAAAATGTACTAAGGAAGTTGCATTTTGAAATGAAAGAGGTGACTTGTTTTGTACCAATGATTCAAGTGCTTTGGAAAGAAACGGCAGTATAGAAATAGGTCTAAAATGGGAAGGAAGCGATGGATTTGGTACTTTAGCAAGGGCAAGACAAAAGCGTTTAGCCATAACTTGGGAAGACACCGGTAGAAAGTGAGAAATTGATGATGTGGTGAGAACTGGAGAAATTATATCGAGTATTAGAAGATACATAGAGATCTACTCACCTCATCATAGCCGGTTGCGGAAGATTTTATTGAAAATATGGCTTTTCTAGTATCCTCAATAGTCACTGAACTGAAGTTGAAAGAATTACTCGATAACAAAGGCATGGAATTAAGTTCCTGGAGACTCGTAACTTTGGTGGAATAGTGCAGACGCAAAGCAGAAGAGAAGTGTATGTTTAAGTCATTGAGTGAAATATTTGGGGTTAGAGGATTGGAATGTGATTTTCCGAATCCCAGGGAATTAAGGAACTTCCATATGTTTGTAGAAGAGGAGTTTAAAATACTATTGTGGATGTAACGGCGTTTGGCAGTTCTTACCACCTGATTACAGCGGTTTCGTGCTCGCTTATAGTGTTGAAAGGTGAGACTATTCCGATTCTTTTTAAAAACGTGAAAAGCTCGATCTCTTCTTGCCATTGCTCTACGCACTTCATCAGTTATCCACGGTGCAGGAGGTCGGCGTAACCTGACTGCTCGAACTGGTGCGTGCCTATCGAATAAGTTGAGAATTTGGGTGTTCAAATAAACAATTTTGTCGTCAATATTATTTGCCTCCAGTAATGGACCCCATTCTATATTCTTAGCATCGCGGTCCAGTCGAATGGTGTCAATTTTATTAAAATTACGTAAATACATAATAATTTTACCATGATAGTTCTAAAATAATTAAAAAATATTCATATAACATGTTCCTGGGAATAAGCTGAACCTACCTGCCTTTTGTTGGATTTTAATTCAAATGTATAAAATCCCAGGTGACTTTACCGAAAAACCTAAAAAAACTCCCCAATAATCACATCAGAATGTTGTATTTTCGAGCTATGATCTTTGGAGAAAAATATTTACTGCCGTGGGCAGTTTCCCCGGAATTTATTTTTTAACATATTGTTAATATAAATAGGTAGATACTTAACTAAGTATATACCTATTTATATTTTATATATTTTATAAAATGTTTTGATGGGGAAACAAAAACGGGGACACGGAGTACAACATAATGGCTGCTTTATTTTTCATATAAATATTACTTGTGATAATTACAAACATTTAATAATTAATAATTAAATAGATTATAGAAGTTTATTTTAACATTCGACTTAAGTATGAATGTAAACTTAATAATTTAAGGAAGGAAACTTGTAGGAATCAGTTAAATAAGATTGCTCTGTTTAAAGGCCAATATGTTTATGAGGCTTCATCATGCTTCATGTTTATATTCTTTCATCTGTCCCTGAAAAGTATAAAGTAATAATAAACTTATTATCATTTTAGCTGCATGAATTTTAAAAACATAATGATCTTAACACAGTAAAGTGCACTAAGTGTCTGAGGATACAGATGCACTCTCTATTCTCGCAATCTCGGTATGTTAAGAAAATGGTCACTCATTCATGGACTGACCGCGGCAAGTGGAACTTAATTTCGCAGATCTATTGATCTGCGCAGCTATTACTTAACCACGAGTTCTTCTTCTACGAATAACGCTGTAGGTGATAAACCGCTATTTAAGCCCTTGCGACAATGTCGTCGGCCATCAAGCATGAATCGGGCATTGACCGTTGTGAGTATCAAATACTATGGAATTTATACTATCACGTCTCATGCGCGGTCGTCTAGTAGCGCTTGAGGAGCATTACTAAATATCTATACCTAACTACGCTAAAAGTTTTATCGTTATGATTTGGGAATATAATACGAAGTTCGAAGTTCCGCTCAACCTTGGGAAAATAGCATGATGCTATGAATATTGTACTAGTGTGACCGTGAGGCTGTGCGGTTGGTTAAGCTAGGTTATACATTTATTTTGGTTGATAAATAGATACTTAGTTGGGTTCATAATGGCTTAAAGAGGATAATCTCAAGATTTTTTGTCTTTAATGTACTACAGTTTTATAATGTATGAAAATCTGTCTCTATATTTATCTAAAGTTTTGAAAGTTATATTTTGAAGTCTTATTATAACAATATTTTACTTCCGGTGTATATTACCCTACTCTATGTTTTACTTACTGGTACAAATAATGTAGAAATGACTCCTTTTAATAAAATTGTTTTATTCTACTTTTCTTTTATACTTCTCAAGAAAATGTTTGCTGCAAATTGTTGAGTTCTTCTTTACATTCTAACCAACCCGTCCAATGAACCTTAACCACTTTTTCTAATTATAGAATCCGGAGGAATCTGTTTGAAAAACGGCAAAATAAAATTACGTTTTAGAACGCAAACCGAGGATTTATTTACTTGTTGTGTAGGCAAGTCTATCGATTCATTATAAACATTCAAGATAAATATCGACATTAATTTTGATATAGTTGAGTCAATCCCTAGCGTACATGTAAAATATTTTGTATAAAAATGTATTTACCAAATTCATGCAAATTATCAACAACGTGACTGTTTTCTTTGCAAAATATCAAAATTAACAAAATAATTGAATATATTCTATATTTAAAACAGTATGTAACATAAATTTAAACCAAAAATAAACGCGTCATAACATTGACGATGTCTTGAGAATTTACCTGTGATATGTGAAATTATCAGGATTATTTCTATCATTAGCAGCACACTCACTCACGGAACAATTAACCATTTTGGAATAAAGTTACTTACTAAAAATAACCACTATTATACTTTAAAAAATTACAAAATATCTTGGAGCTATTTCTTGCGTGCCGAATTGTGCCGACCTGTCATTCAAAATCGGTTACAGAGTCATGAGATTTGGTATCTTTTTCTATCTTGCATTTTGCCATAAGGAATTTTTTCTCCTTGTACACTATGTTGGTCTATACGCTAGTATATCCTAAGTCTATGGAATATACTGGCGTATAGACCACCTGACAGCCCGAAAATGTGTAACCAATTTTGATTTGTCATTGTTTGCGTTAGTTAATAGTTAGTGATGTACATTTTACTTACAAGGACTATCGAAAAATGATTGTTAAGGAAGCGGTAAAAATATTTAAAAAAAATGGTTTAGTGCACAAACTGAATAACTTCAAAAATTTACTGAATTTTTACCTTGATAGTTCTAAAATAATTAAAAATATTCAAATAACATGTTCCCGGAAATTAAGCTGCACCTATCTGCCTTTTGTTGGATTATAATTCAAAATGTACAAAGTCTCAATAATCTCTGAAGAGATGAGTCTACCGATAAACTTAAACAATTTCCCCCAAGAATCAGAACGGAAAGTTGTATTTTCGAGCCATGACCTTTGGAGAAAACTTTACTGCCATGGACAGCTTCCCCGGAATTTCTTTTTTAACAAAACGTTAATCAACTATAAATAGGTAGATACTTAATTAAGTTTATACATATTTATACTTTATATATTTTATGAAATGTTTTCCTGTTGAAATAAAAACGGGGACACGGAGTACATAATGGCTGCTTTATTTTACATATAACTTTTACTTTTAATAATTACAAACATAAAATAATTAACAGTTAAATACATTATAGAAATTAATTTAACATTCGACTTAAATGTGAATTTAAACTTAATAATTTAAGTAAGGAAACTTGTAGGAATAAGTTTAATAAGATTGCTCTGTTTAAAGGCCAATATGTTTATGGGGCCACTCTCTCCTTCATCTGCCCCTAAAAATAATAAACTTATTATCATTTTAGCTGCATGAATTTAAAAACATAATGATCTTACACAGACTAGATAAATACGCAGAAGATATTAAAGTGTACCAGGTGTCTGAGGATACAGATGCACTGTCTATTCTCTCAATCTCGGTATGTTAAGAAAACGGTAGTCATCCATGGACTGACCGCGACAAGTGCATCTTAATCTCACAGATCTATTGATCCGCGCAGCTGTTAATTAACCACGAGTTCATTTTCTTTACGACTAACGCTGTAGGCGAAGAACCACGCTATCAAGCCCTCGGCACACTCGTTGGGCATCAAGCATAAATGGAGCATCGGATGTTGTGAATATCAATAATACTATGGAATTTATACTATCCTGGCACACTGAACCGCGCGTCTCATGTGTGGGCATTTAGCGGCGCTTAAGGAGCATTACTAAATATCTAACTACACTAAAAGTTTTATCATTGTGACTTGGGAATATAATCCGAAGCTCCGCTCAACCCCTTGAGGAAAATAGCGTGATGCTATAAATATTGTACTAGTGTGACCGTGAGGTGTGGGTGGTTAAGTAAGGTTATACGTTTTTTGGGTTGATAAATAGATAGTTGGGTTCATAATCGCTTAAATAGCATAATCTCAAGTTTTATTTAATATACTACAGTTTTATTATGTATAAAAATCTATCTTTACTTTTACCTAAAGTTTTTGAAGTTATTTTTAGAAGACTTACTGTAACAATATAATACTTACTGTAAAAATAATGTAGGAATGGCTCCTTTAAATAAAATTGTTTTTATTCTGCTTTTTATTCTATATTTCTCAAGAAAATATTTGCTGCAAATTGTAGTTCTTCTTTGGATTCCAACCAACCCGCCCAATTAATCTTATAGATTTTTTTATTCTATCCATCTGTTTGACGTTCAAACAGCAAAATAAAATTACGTTTTTAAAACGCAAATTGAGCATTTATTTTCATTCCTCTCCTTGTTGTGTGGGCAAATTTATCGATTCATTATAAACATTCAAGATAAATATCGACATTAATTATAATATAGTTTAGTCAATCCCTAGCGTACATGTAAAATATTTTGTTCAAAAATGAATTCACCAAAATCATGCAAATTATCAACAACGTGACTTTTTTCTTTGCAAAATATCAAAATTAATAAAATAATTGAAAATATTCTATATTTTAAACAGTATATAACATAAATTTTGAACAAAAATAGACGCGTTCTAGCAGTAACGACGTCTTGCGAATTTAGCTGAGAAATGTGCAACCATCAGGATTATTTCTATTTTTGACACCACAGTCACTCACGGAACATGTAACCATTTTGGAAAACTAGGAATTTTAGACACTAACACTATTATAATCTAAAAAATTACAAAATATCTAAGAGCTTATTTCTTGCGTGCCGAATTGTGCCGACCTGTCTTTCAAAATCGGTTACAGACATAGATAAATACATAGACTTAGAATATACTAGCGTATAGACCACCTGACAGCCCGAAAACGCGTGACCAATTTTGATTTGTCATTGTGTGCGTTAGCTAGTGATGGAAATTTTACTTAAAAGGATCTATCGAAATGATTGCTAAGGAAGCGGTAAAAAGATTATAAAAATTGTTTAGTGCATGAATTTGAATAACTTCAAAAATTAACTGAATTTTACCATGATAGTTCTAAAATAATTAAAAAATATTCATATAACATGTTCCTGGGAATAAGCTGAACCTACCTGCCTTTTGTTGGATTTTAATTCAAATGTATAAAATCCCAAGTGACTTTACCGAAAAACCTAAAAAAACTCCCCAATAATCACATCAGAATGTTGTATTTTCGAGCTATGATCTTTGGAGAAAAATATTTACTGCCGTGGGCAGTTTCCCCGGAATTTATTTTTTAACATATTGTTAATATAAATAGATAGATACTTAACTAAGTATATACCTATTTATATTTTATATATTTTATAAAATGTTTTGATGGGGAAACAAAAACGGGGACACGGAGTACAACATAATGGCTGCTTTATTTTTCATATAAGTATTACTTGTGATAATTACAAACATTTAATAATTAATAATTAAATAGATTATAGAAGTTTATTTTAACATTCGACTTAAGTATGAATGTAAACTTAATAATTTAAGGAAGGAAACTTGTAGGAATCAGTTAAATAAGATTGCTCTGTTTAAAGGCCAATATGTTTATGAGGCTTCATCATGCTTCATGTTTATATTCTTTCATCTGTCCCTGAAAAGTATAAAGTAATAATAAACTTATTATCATTTTAGCTGCATGAATTTTAAAAACATAATGATCTTAACACAGTAAAGTGCACTAAGTGTCTGAGGATACAGATGCACTCTCTATTCTCTCAATCTCGGTATGTTAAGAAAATGGTCACTCATTCATGGACTGACCGCGGCAAGTGCAACTTAATTTCGCAGATCTATTGATCTGCGCAGCTATTAACTTAACCACGAGTTCCTCTTCTCTACGAATAACGCTGTAGGGGATAAATCACGCTATTTAAGCCCTCGCGACAATGTCGTCAGCCATCAAGCATGAATCGGGCATTGACCGTTGTGAGTATCAAATACTATGGAATTTATACTATCACGTCTCATGCGCGGTCGTCTAGTAGCGCTTGAGGAGCATTACTAAATATCTATACCTAACTACGCTAAAAGTTTTATCGTTATGATTTGGGAATATAATCCGAAGTTCCGAAGCTCCGCTCAACCCCTTGGGGAAAATAGCATGACGCTATGAATATTGTACTAGTGTGACCGTGAGGCTGTGCGGTTGGTTAAGCTAGGTTATACATTTATTTTGGTTGATAAATAGATACTTAGTTGGGTTCATAATGGCTTAAAGAGGATAATCTCTTTAAGCCATTATGTATGCCAATATCAAATTTGTCTTTAATGTACTACAGTTTTATAATGTATGAAAATCTGTCTCTATATTTATCTAAAGTTTTGAAAGTTATATTTTTGAAGTCTTATTATAACAATATTTTACTTACTGGTACAAATAATGTAGAAATGACTCCTTTTAATAAAATTGTTTTTATTCTACTTTTTCTTTTATACTTCTCAAGAAAATGTTTGCTGCAAATTGTTGAGTTCTTCTTTGCATTCCAACCAACCCGTCCAATGAACCTTAACCACTTTTTCTAATTATAGAATCCGGAGGGAATCTGTTTGAAAACGGCAAAATAAAATTACATTTTAGAACGCAAACCGAGGATTTATTTTCTTGTTGTGTAGGCAAGTCTATCGATTCATTATAAACATTCAAGATAAATATCGACATTAATTTTGATATAGTTGAGTCAATCCCTAGCGTACATGTAAAATATTTTGTATAAAATGTATTTACCAAATTCATGCAAATTATCAACAACGTGACTTTTTCTTTGCAAAATATCAAAATTAACAAAATAATTGAATATATTCTATATTTAAAACAGTATGTAACATAAATTTTAACCAAAAATAAACGCGTCATAACATTGACGATGTCTTGAGAATTTACCTGTGATATGTGAAATTATCAGGATTATTTCTATTATTAACAGCACACTCACTCACGGAACAATTAACCATTTTGGAAAAAGTTACTTACTAAAAATAACCACTATTATACTTTAAAAAATTACAAAATATCTCGGAGCTATTTCTTGCGTGCCGAATTGTGCCGACCTGTCATTCAAAATCGGTTACAGAGTCATGAGATTTGGTATCCTTTTCTATCTTGCATTTTGCCATAAGGAATTTTTTTCTCCTTGCACACTATGTTGGTCTATACGCTAGTATATCCTAAGTCTATGGATAAATAGATATGTAGCAAGCACTGAATTGCCCTATATACTATCTTATTATCTATGCACTGAATACTGATTCTAGCTTGCTACATATCTATTTATCTATGCTTGCTACATATTTATTTATATAAGCTGATTCTCGTTTGTCTAACTCTAATTCCCGTTTCCCGTTTATAATAAGCTAGGGATGGGCAAGTGAAAAAATATATCGATATATATGGAACCGCTATTTTAAACAGTATCGATATATATCGCGTGATAAATATCGATATATCGTCATCATTTGTATGAAGGATAAGTCCCAAAATTTAATATTACTCACGGTTAGACGACGGAAAAAAAGACAACCCCACATGAATGCTTTTGTAGCTCCTTATGTTGTTTCACGTTTTGTCCATTAATACAACATTTTAAACTATATCGAAATTGATACGAATTCGATACTCTAAAATAGATATCGATATATCGATGTATCGCGATTAAAATTATCGACGATATCGATATTTCGATATTTTTTGCCCAAGCCTATAATAAGCTTATATTCCCGTTTATGACTTTGACTTATTAATTTATTAGCGTTAGCATCTTAAATTGTTATATTATTTATATTTGATAATTTAGAATCAGCGTATTAACAAATGGGCGCATTGGTGAAATGAAAACCAGTAAGTCAATATTTCGCTATATTCAAACAGTGTATTATTGTAATGCAGTCGGGACTATTTGTCTATAAAAGAAATCTATTTACTTAAACAATGGAATATTTCGAGCCAGGTCAGTCGTGTGATAAAAATCAAGACAAAATGGATGTAGAAAAAGAATTAACCAATAAATTTCTTAGTGGTGAAATGTCTTTCGCTGAATATTCTAGTGAGTGGTATGGTTGTGACGATGAAGAGGAAGCTGATGACTTAAATAAAATGTCAGATGATGACTCCCGACCCGCTATACCTCAAGTTGAAAAAATTTGTCAAAGACGTCGTAAATATACACGTTTATCGGCAGCTTTATTGGGATTAATGGGAGAAGCTAATTTACGATTCGTTAGAGGAGATAAAGAAACAGCTGAAAAAATGTGTCATGAAATTATAAAGCAAGTTCCAACAGCTCCTGAACCATACCAAACATTGGCACAAATATATGAACAAGATGCTGAGAAATCTCTACAGTTTTCTTTATTGGCTGCTCATTTAAGTCCTTCTGATGCCCATGAGTGGTTAAGGCTTGCTGCTATATCAAAACAGAGAAATGATGTAAAACAGGAAATGATTTGTTACACTCAGGCTATTAAAGCTGAGCCATTTAACTTAGATATACATATGAAAAGGCTTGACTTATTGACAGTTTTAGAAGAAATGAAGTATCCACTCAATACATTAAATGTTACAAGAGTTAAGTGCTATCATAAAATTGTTACTTGCTTACCTGTGACAGAAGCAGAAACCATCATGAAGTATGCAAAAATGGCAGCAACAATATATCACAACAGTAATGAATTGGAGCGTTCTCTTGCTGTGCTTGAAGCGGCTTATAAAAAATGTTCCTCACTTTTCACAATGGAAGATACAAATATTTACTTAGAATTATTGATTAGTCAAAAACAATATCAAACTTGTATTGATGTTTTTGTTGCAAAGATTGGAGTTATAATTGAAGCTGAAATACAAACAATAAGAAATTCCAATAATGAAATAGAAGAGCAGACCAATTATTTAAACTGTACAATTCCTAATAATTTACCTATTGATCTGAAAAGTAAATTGTTAATATGTTTTATACATTTGGGAGCCTTTAGCCTTGTAGAGACACTATTAAATGATTTTCTAACTAATGATGTAGAAAAAGCAGGAGATTTGTACATGGATATAGAGGAAGCATTTTCCTCTGTTGGTCACCATGAATTAGCTATGCAGCTTTTAGAACCACTTGTAATGTCCTCTTGTTTTGATTTAGGCGCTGTGTGGCTTAAACATGCTGAATGTCTTTACAATTTAGGAAGGCAGGATGAGGCTGTTGAGTCTTATTATAAAGTTTTAAAACATGCTCCACAACATCCTGATGCTCGGCGCAAGCTGTTTACAATATTAGAAAAAAAAGGTAGGATAGATGAAGCACTGGATATCTTACAACAAGATTATAATTATGTTGTAAGTGCTAAGTTACTTTATGAACATTGTTTGGAGCTCAAAAAGTATAACAAACCATTAAAATACCTCGAAGTTGGTGAAGCTTTGTTATCAAAAACCTTTCCAAAATTTCGACATCAGGAAGAACTAGGAATTGCTTGTAAAACTAAAGGTGGAATAGATCTAATACATGATTTTAGAAAAATGAGAGGAGAAAATCCATATCATGAAGACGATCTTCACTTTGATGAGGATGAAACATTTAAATTAACACCACAACAGGAATGGGACTTTTTTAGAGAATTATTAGAAATTGCTAATAATAATAAAAAAAAATTTACCATGGAAAGGTTGTGTTTTGGTGCAATGATGTCCAAAGCTTTAGCATCATATCGCCTCAATATTGATTTCTACTGTTTACAAGCTTGTATCTTAAGCAACGACCATCACAATGCCTTAAGATTTATAAGAGATTTTTCTCACAAATACCCTGGCCCTTCCTCATGGAATTTATTAAATTTGGTTATTAGTTCAGTGGACGATACTGCACATGTTAAATTTTTGTCAAGACTTTTTCAAAAAGATTATAATATAGTTAGCAATTTATTTTTAGGCAATAACTTTTTGATATCTGGGAGATATCTTGTTGCATTAAAATATTTTTTGGAATACTATGACCATTGCAGAGAACCCTTGTCTTCATTTTTAATTGGTATAACAATTATGATTATGGCAGCTCAGAGGACTGTAGACAAGCATCATAATCTGATACTGCAAGGTCTTTCTTATTTTTCAACTTATAAGCAATTGCGGAGATGTGATCAAGAAGCACATTATAATATGGGTAGAGTTTATCATATGTTAAGTTTAAATAACTTAGCTATTGAATACTATGAGAAAGCTTTGTCTTGTGGTCCCATAACAAAATGTGATAAACATGGTGTCATAGATTTGACAAAAGAAACAGCTTATAACCTTTATATATTGTATAAAGACCATTCACCTGAAATTGCACGAAAATATATGTTCAAATACCTTGTAATTTAAATAAATGTGGTGTAAAATATTATTTATTTATTTGGATGATCATTACAATTACAAACTTATCTTCTTAATGGATACTTTTTTATAGTAGTAAAACTGTGAAAGCAAATCAAATACAATTCAATTGTAATTTGAAATTATGAAATTAAAAAATGATGAAATTGTATGTTAGTTCAGGGGCTAAGCCCTCGCTGTGTGTTTTCACAGTACATAACTTCGATCTCAGCTCTCTGTAACAATGAAATTGTTAAATAAGTGCTGATATACCTCATTACGTTATTATATATATAGTATATTATATGCTCAACGGTGAAGGAAAACATCATGAGACAACCTGCCTAATAAATTAAAAAATATGTCTCGAAGACACGGAAGTTTGGCAACACGCATTGAGGCAGCGCGGCGGACATTTCATCGCCCTAAAACCTCGGAATTGAGAGGAGGCCTTTGCCTAATTAGCGTATACAGGCTGTAACTTTTGTCTGGATATTTTACTTCCGACGTAAACGAGATGATATACCGTCATCTATCAGAAGCCATAACATTTTTCTGACATTTCCCATAGTCTCCTATTACAACACTCAGGGGGACGAAATGGGTTGACGGATTCCCTTATGCGTCTTAATGGTGTTCAGTAATATAATAAATTATTGAGATATCAAAGAAACTAAACCTTTTTTATTTATAGGTGTAAATAAACATTACTTCCCTTACAAATAAATAAAATTGGAGTGGCTGTTTGTAATGTCAAATTACAGCTTTTAACTAAATGCATATGTAAGTAATTATGGTAGTTATAACAAAAAACATTTTTTGAAGTTTTTGTCTGTCTGTCTGTTTGTTCTGGCGAATCTCCTAAATGGCTTGACCGATTTTGACGAGATTTTCACTGGCAGATAGCTGATGTTATAAGGAGTATCTAATTATTTTTCTAAAATAAAAGATATTTTAGAACAATAATTAGGCTCCAGCGCAAAAAAAAAAATTAAAACCCATGAAACCCAGGAACAGCTAGTAGGTAAGTTATAAATGGAAAGACGTAGGTAAATAAATCATTTCCCCTTTAGTTGTAATTGTGAATGTAAATGTTTTATAATAGGTATTACAACAGAAATAAATGCCCAAATACTTAATGGTTGCTCAAATTTAAGATGGTGTTAAGTCTCGTGGTGTCTCTATAACTTTGAGTCAAAGTGACTGTAACACCACGTGACTTTTGCGCCCAAAGCAAGGGGCTACTCTCCGGGAAGCGGGAGAGGGAGGTGGTGAATGCTCCTAGCATACCATGCAGCCGGCTGCGTGGTTATGTGGGACTTACTATGAAGTGCCTACCCACTAAATACCCCCTGTGGGACTGGCTTGGCCTGTATGGCCTTTCTGCCGAATCGGAGAAAGGCCATAGACGTGACTTCTCACCTTCAACTTATATCATATTTCGAACTAGTTGTTCCCCGTGACTTCGCCCGCGTGTAATTTGTAGTTTTAATTATGTTGCGCGGAACCCTAATTCTTTTTCTAAAATATAAGTAGCCTAAGTTACTCCTTATAACATCAGCTATCTGCAAGTGAAAGTACCGTCGAAATCGGTCCAGCCGTTTCAGCCAGATTAGCTGGAACAAACAGACAGACAGACAGACAAACAAAAATTTTAAAAATTGTGTTTTTGTTATAAGAACCGTATATACTTTCATATGCATTTAGTATAAAGCTGTTATTTTGATATTACAAACAGACACTTCAATTTTATTTATTTGTGTAGATAAGCACATCATATTATGTAACTAATTATTTAAAAATTCACCCAACAAAAATCTATTTTGGGTAGTACCTATACGGTATAGGTACCTACTATTATAGTATATCAAAAGTCCATTTCTAAACTTAGACTTCCCCCGTACATTGCTTCATACTTGCCTTGGTTGCCGAGCTTGGCAGGTGGGTTGGCAACCGCAGTTTTTTATTTTTAGATGTTAGTAGAAAGACACTGCGGTCCATCTCGTGGTTTGTTTTCTTCTGACGCCTCTTACAACACCTACGAGAAGGGAACGATATGGGGTAGTGGATATTCTTACACTGCCACTACCTACACGTTGATTAGGGTGCAGCTAGTTCCAAAAATTGCTAAGTTTTTAGTTGTATTGTCATATTATTTGTTGAGTGTATTTAAAGTCCATACGCAAAGTTATGGCCCCACACAATATTCATGATAATCATGAGAATCTCAACAAATTAACATCTGGGGTAGACTATCGTGTAAAACAGAAATTCTGATACCAACAATTAGTGGTTTCAAATTACGGCGCTTAGATTCACAGGACGTATATTAGAACATTATTTGGGTCTTGGCGGTCTAAAATAAAGTTTTCATAACACAAACCTGTTTACCGTTACCGTTACAGCCTATTAAAGTCCACTGCTGAACTTAGGCCTCTCCCATAGATTTCCTCATAGGCCCTTCCCTTCCCTCTGTCGTCTTTTACCACACCCACGGGATGACATGCGGTAGTGGATATTCTTACACCGCCTCTACACGGTAAACACCGCCACTACATGGTAAACACCGCCACTACACGGTAAATACCGCCACCACCGGTAAACACAACAGATACCTGTTTATAGTATAATTTAAGAAACTTTTAGTTTAACATTAAAATTGAAACATAGTCAATTATGAATTTATACCACGGTTTTTCAAATGTGTAAATCTTTGTAAATTCTTTAATATTGTATTTTAGAAATAAAGGGCTATGTCGTCATCAGAAATCATAGTGCCAGCGAACCAAGTACTGTTCGAAGAATTTTGTACGTTGTTAGACAGTTTATATGATAAAAAGAAAATCAAACGAGAGAAATTCAGGATATTGTCGAATTATGTTGATGATTTTAGGCTGAAAGCAGCGCAGATTAGACAAGAAAAGGTAGCAAAATATTTGTTCATTAGTGTCTTATTTTAATGAACCATAATATACGTTATATGATTATTGTGTTTTCAGAATTCCACTTTTTATCCTATTCTGAGGTTACTGCTACCTGCATTGGAGCGGGAAAGAAGTTCATATAATTTAAAAGAGGCAAGGCTTGGCGCTTTATTTGTTAATACGTTGGCTTGGAACAAAAAATCCCCAAATTCTCAAAAATTATTGAACTATCGATCAAATTCGCATCATAAAGATTTTGCTACAGTTGCATACGATTTATTAAAGGAAAGAGTCTGCAAATCTTCTTCTCTTACAATAGGAAATATTAATGATATACTAGATCAAATTGCAAACGCAGAAGTTGGAAAATCACGTGAGTATACTCACCCGAGTGTTTATAACATTAGAATTAGTATAATTCCTAATGCGTATATGTATGTATCACAACTAATCTCGTGCAGCCATGACGAGATGGACTGTTCATTACTACAGAGAAAGAAAAACCCGACGCACATGCCTGTTTCTTTGATCAGTCAAAGGTTTTTGATCTAGTATGTTGTCTTGGGGTTGCGGCGGAAATATCAGGACAAGACTGATTTGCCTCAGATTATATCCTTTGTTTAAATTCTGATATAGTACATAGTATGAAGTTAAGCAGCACTATGGTCACCTGTTTATATACAGGGTTTGAATTGATATAAATTATGCAGATGACATGGCGTTGCTGATCTCTTCGATATATACTTAATTTGCAGATAGATAGGATTCTATAATTCTAAGGCATTGTCTCCTGCGGTATAGCTACTAGCCTATTTAATGATGTAGAGTTTATGTTTCATTGAATTTGCTGTATTGCGGTGAGAAAAGAAATTTTTATTATTATAACTGTGCAGCTGATGGTAACTACTTATTAAAAAAAACTTTGGGGATGATATTTACATACATAATATTATGTTTTAATTTTAAAACGTGCTTGGTGTTAAAGGGAAACATCGTGAGAAAAGCTCTACGAGCACTTAACACTAGGGTTAAGTGCTCGTAGGAAAAGCTACATGTCTGAGGCGTTAAACATTTTGAGGACATAATATGAGTCGACCAAACTGTACTGGGGCAGTGTGGTGGACTAATTAATGCTCGAAAAACCTGTGTATATCAGTTGTATAACTGTAACTTTTAATAGTAGGTACTTAAATTATGAATATAGGTGAGTTAGGACTATATTGATATTAATGTATTGTTGTGTCACATAATTACATTGAAGGACTCGATTATAATTTTATGTTGTTCACGCAAACGTAGATAACTTGTCGACAACTACTCTGCATTTATAAAACTCCGACATATATTTCTAGCTACTCTTGAAGAAATATTTACATATGTTTTAAATAAAATAAATGGAAGGCAGTTGAAATGGTTCCTCCGGATTATTCTTAAAGATTTGAAACTAAATATGGGCTTGAAACGGATCTTTGCTGCTTTCCACCCGGACGCAAAAATATATTATGATAACTGCTCCGATCTAAGCAAGGTTAGTTTATTGAAATATAATATATTTTTGGTATTTATATATTAATAGTCAATGCATTTTATTCTATGTAATATTTAAAAATTAATGTTTGTTTGTTCGTATTTTATTCGCGGGCATACCGATCATTTGCACATTGCGGTAAAACTTTGTCAACTTATTGCTTACACTTGCACGAAGGTTATAGGCATAGTACAATCATCTTACAGTAGGTGGCTCGCGTATCGTACCGAAAAAAATATTTGAAAGTTATATATCATTCAACTTCAATTAATGTATTATCATTCCTAATTAAACAATAGAACTCTTCCAAACTTAAAATTATATTTCAACAATTATTTCTTCTGCGGCAGCGACGCGCCGGGTACCGCTAGCGTCAACTAGCTAGCGCTAGTTGATTATAAAATCCTGGAACCTGGAAGCAAAAAAAAACTTAATACAAATTAAATAAGACTTTTAGGAACAAACTTTAAATGTTTGAACTTTGAATAAACGGAGACTAGCGCAGAATAGAATTATCGAGCATAAATCTGTACAAAAGCACAGTTGCATTTTCTATTTCTTCACTCTCGTTGTTCGATGGGACGCCAATCCGACATAACCGGAGGGAGATCAGGCGCAGCATCAACAGCTTTACGTGCTTTCCGACGCGCGGGGGTGAAACACCACCAACTTCTTGACATCGGAAATATTTTGACAGAAATAACTGATTTTAGCCCGACCCGGGATTCGTACCCGGCACTACATGATCAGCAATCGCGTTACGACCACTAGACCAACGATGTTGATGGCTGCCACCGCCAGGCGCAATTATAGAGATTTTCTTTTTAAATAAAATTAATATCAATCAGTTTCGATACAGTATGAATGTGTAATATAAAACATGCAGGTAAACGCTTTAAGTATATAGATTTAAGAGACTTGTGATGTTAGATAAAATTAAGAAAATAATTTAAGATTGATCCTGAATCTGTAAAGGGATTTAAGGGATTTATTTATATATATGTCACATTATGCATGTGGAGTAGCGCACCGTGGATTTGTCAACCGACTTCCAAAAAAGAAGGTTCGCAGTTCGCCGGAATATTTTTTTTATATACTTTCAACGATAATTCTTTACCACGTTGTGCGATTTCAACTTTTTTTATTTTTTGTTAGAAAGGAATGCCTCAGCCTCAGATAGGCGAATGATTCTTTATCACGTCAACCGAATTCGAAGACTTTTTTTATATTATATTATAAGGTACGTAAGGGTAATATGGTCACCTTAAGCTTTGCCGCCCTATAAAACCAAAATTAGGAGGAGGACAGAGACAAAAACACAAAGTATTAAACTATAACTAATATATTAAGAAAACACTTCGAAAAATCAACTTTAAAAAAAACACTTAATGACCATATTTACTGCATATGCTGGAAATGTGGTCACTATGTGTCCATATTAACAGTATGAGTTTTCCACATAAATTAGTTCTTGCATTTTTTGTTAATCCTACACACTCTTCATGAACATAATCACCACAACATTTGCAGAGCCTCATGTCTGCTACTCTGTCTTCCTAACAGAGGAAGCAATACCATGACTGCGCTTGTTTGGTGGCTTGTTTGTGTCTCTTCACTGGATGGGAAGTTTTTGTGCTTGATGGGGTATTTGCTACTGTAGGATTTTTCTTAACGAACATTGACTTTGTCAAATGCTGTGCCAGACTGATAATTGTTTTGCGTCGTTGCGGCTTATTGTAATATTTTTTTTCAGGCGTCTTCATTATATCTGTGAAGGACATTGCCCTCTTCATTTATATTGCTGGGAGATGTTGACAATATCGGCTGCAGAACATTGCATAACGTAGAGGAAACTATAGGCTGAACAATGACTTCAGTAGTTGAAGGTATAGGCTGAACAGAGCATACAGTATTTGAAGCCCCCGGTTTATTGAACACTGGTGGGTTCACAGGTCTTAATTCTATGACTTCCAGGGAAGCCAATGGTGCTGGTTCATCTCTGATGCAAGATGAAATCACATTTTCTTGTTCATTGCTTTGAAACAAGGTTAAAGAGACATTATCTTCGGAACTGAAACTCTCATCATTAAGTTCAGAAGCTGCATTTATAATGCTTGCTGCATTATTTTCTTCAATATTGCTCTCCGGTTCACCGGCTTCTGGTAAGTGAGTTGGAATGTTAGGAGCATAAGCACGTTCCGGAATTCTATCTGGGTTAAATGGATAGATTCCAGTAGCTTCAAATCCGGATTTTATATTAGATGGGGTAATATAAAATCCGAAGCTATAAAAAGCTTTGTCCCATACTGGAGTAAATATCCTCCCGAATCTTTGTTTTGTCAGAGCTTTGTCTTTGTTCTGAAACCGAAATTTCTGAAGTTCTTGATCCCAGTAATGCTCAAACGCTCTAAAAACAGCCTTGTCCATGGGTTGCAGTACGTGCGTTGTGTTACTTGGAGGACAGAATAGAGTAATGTCGTGTTTGTCTGCAACGTCTACAATATTGTAATTCAAGTGGCTAGATGCTCCATCGAAAATCAATAAACATGGACCTGGAATCTTGAATTTTGCAAAATGATGTATCCATTTCACAAAGGTTTCAGAGTTCATACTCCCTTTTGGAGTCATTGCTACTAAAGAGCCTGGGGGTAAATTATCTTGCCACTCTGGTTTCAACCTCTTTGCTTTGAAGAGGATCATGGGTGGTATGATGTTACCCATAGCATTTCCACAGGAAACAATAGTTACATTTTCAGCATGTTCCGAAGCTAGTGCGTGGATCGCTTTACACCTTTTTGTGCCAAAACTAGTAGAATTTTGTAGAGCATCAATTAACAGTCCTTTTCATCAATGTTGTAAATCTGAGCAGGTTTATCTTGCACAGCCAACTTCTCCATTATTTGCTTGAGTTTTTTAAAATAATCATCCACCACAAATATGTTAAGCTTTTGTGCCCTAGCAGGACTTAACTTTTGGCTTTTTCTCAAAGAAAGATCTTCGTGACGTTCCATAAATCCTATTAACCAGTCACGCCCAACTTTACCTTTTCCTTCAGTTGACTTAGGTATACGAATTTTGTTGTTGGCAATATTGATACACAGATATTCTCAATAACTTTGGTGTTATAGGATAACCAACGTTTGCTAATCGTTACCAATTCATTTTCCTGTTCTGAAGAGAGAAGTGGTCTGCGACCAAGATGAGACTTTAGAATTTGTCTTGTCTTTATGTACCTTATAAGGGTTCTCTTTGGCATTTTGAACTCTTTGGCGGCGGTGTTTACCTTCTGTCCATTTGCAACTGCATTTAAAGTTGCTTGGAGATCCTGACTCCAGTTCCCTCTTAATCCTTTCTTAATATAACGACCCATAATCTGAAAAAAAAATAACATTAAGCCTCATTAATTAGATAATCCTAACAAAAACATCCTAAAACTTTTCTTACTATTTTCATTCTGTAAATATAGCCATTTCGGTGGCCATATTAGCAGAGCAGTACTTGTTCATTTTGTTTACGAATAACAAAAAACTATATTTAGAAGACCATTACGGACACTTGACTATTTAAAATATGATAAATTATCTATTTACTTACCTATAATACGTTATGATGACTCTTAAAACAACAAAGTTGACAGAACAGCTTTTTTTAATAAATTATAAGCAATACTTCAAACTCTGACCGCGCGAAATCGAACACCTTTCAAAATGGCGTTGATAAAGCAGTGCCCTTTTAACCTTTTAATATTTGATTGAATAATGAAAAGCTATCGTATCATAGAGCCATCTATGCAAATAAGGCTAGTTTTTGAGTTATAAAAAAGTGACCATATTTTCCGGATGACCATATTACCCTCACGTACGCTATATATATTTTTTGTTTACTTACTAATATAACATGTTACTAGGTTTGTGCAAATTTTGACGGTGGCAATACTCGACCATCTGAAATTGGCGTTGAAATATTCTACGCCGTGAGTCCGATGCTTTTAGAGCCGTTAAAAATTACAAAACTTTCTGTTCTTCAGACGATTAAGACCTACATGATAGAAGAGAAATTCGACGGTGAAAGATTTCAGGTATATTTTTTATTCACTTGCAGAGTTTATGTTTAGATATCTAATAATTAAAGATTTTTTTCATGATGTTGCTTTGCGTGTTGTGGGTCATGCGCGGACCTTTTACTTTTAATGTCGATGTTCATCATCATCATCATTACAGCCTTTCACAAGTCCACTGCTGAACATAGGCCTCCCCCAAGGAATGCCACAAAGCACGGTCCCGAGTCGCCTGCATCCATCGACTTCCCGCATGTCTTACCAGGTCGTCACTCCATCTAGTGGGGGGACGCCCTACACTTCGCCTGCCGGTTCGAGGCTGCTACTCGAGAACGAATCGAACGTTGTCGATTCTTCGAGCTATATGGCCGGCCCACTTTAGCTTACCTGTGAGGACCTACGGATCTGAGACGTGGTCCTTCACTGCTGGCCGTATGAGGAAGCTCAAGGTCGCTCAGCGAAGAAGGCGATGCTCGTGGTTTCTCTGCGTGATAGACTTAAAAACGAGGATATCTGCAGTAGAACCAGAGTAACCGACAAAGTCAAACGTATTAGTAATGTTAATGTTAGTAATGTGTAAATTGGTCGGATCAACAGGAAGAACTACACTCTCACAGAGAGTACCAGTGTAAAATTCCAGCATAACGTCTATGGACTACAATGACAGTTTACCAAAAGGTGGCTTTATTTCAACCAAGGGGTTCAAACCAAGTTTGTGCAATTTGCACTACAATATAATCCGTAATTTGCACTACAATATAAGTAAAAATACTCCTGTTGTTTCGATGTTATTTTTTATATTATAATTTTTTTCTATCCCGATTAACAATTTTAGATACATATGGAGAATAATATTTTCGAGTATTTTTCAAGAAAAGGACACAAGTATTCGCATAACTTCGGGGAATCTTATGAATCTGGTTCATTGACACCACTTCTAAAAGATTGCTTTGCTTCAACTGTCAAGAGTTTTATACTGGATGGTGAAATGATGGGCTGGCATAAGGAGCAAGAGACTTTTGGATCGAAAGGTTTATCTAAATAATAATTATTTTAACGTGGAAATTGAAATACATTTTGATGATAGCGTAAATAATAGTGTCACTAGTCAGCTTTCTTTTGCAATTGATTGAAAGTGGCCATGAACTCATAGGTCCAATCGTTGCCAGTGATATTTTGTAACCTAAAAAGGTTTTGTATTTTGCAACCTAAAATCGGGCTGCAGTTGCAATGCAAGCTGAATTATCTCAAGAATATATCGGCTAACCATGGAGAAATTCTATTGTTTATCCATCATAGTGATGTAAATATTATAACTACAAAGATGCTGACTCGTTCTAACACTTCCGCTCTCGTTAAAACACTATTATTAACCACGAGGTGTATCTTAGTCGTCTGTTTTTTTTTGTCGTTAGCTCTTATTTCTCTGATACGAGACTTCCACGGATCTTGGGTATCATTAAAGCGTTACAAAAGGGATTGACGAAAATCGGATACATTTTAACTGGTAACGAGGCATTAAATATTAACCCTCAAAGCTGACAACGCTGACATTAGGAATCAAAATGCTGATCCTTAAGGAAAATGTAGGCGTCTTTGTGCCACAGCATTTACTTTTTAAAGAATAAGGATGACAAACGAGCGACATCTACATTCCCGTAATTAATATATACTATTTTAAAGTACTATGTAAAAGTAATACTACTTTTAGTACTTTCCATCTGCTAATTGCTTTGTCAATCAAGGCCAGCGATTGTGTGGCAAATATTAAGTACGGTATTAAATACAAACACAATATTACAACATGCTCATATTTTATAATTTTGTAATGACAGAATTATTGATTCCGTTACTAAGGTAACGCAGTAGAACTATATTTAAAAGCTTAGGCTTTGGATACATCACTCGAACTAGGCTTAGGACACATCAGTCTCTCCGCCGCGAATCCTGTTTCTCTGCCGGAACTTCTTTTATCTGAACAGGAAGCATCTGATCTATATTACGTCTCATCATCAGCCCTTCCTCGGTAATTACTTCATAATGTATTTTTCCGAGTCTACGTGTCACTGTTCCGAAGTCCTATTTCTTTTTCGGATTCGAATAAGTGCGTATTTGTACTCTATCTCCCTGAGAAAAAGATTTTTATTAAATGGTATGTAGTGCTATTATTTTGACGTTCTACTTGGACCTTTCGAAACAATGCATGAAGTTTCGTTCTTATGTATTTCCCTCCTAAACATCAGTTGGTACATAGACTTAGAATATACTGGCGTATAAACCAACATAGTGTGCAAGGAGAAAAATTCCTTATGGCAAAATGCAAGATAGAAAAAGATACAAAATCTCATGACTCTGTAACCTATTTTGAATGACAGGTCGGCACAAGTCGGCACGCAAGAAATAGCTCCTAGATATTTTGTATTTTTTAGAGTGTAATAGTGGTTATTTTAGTAAGTAACTTTTTCCAAAATGATTACATTTTCTGTGAGTGAATGTGGTGTTAATAATAGAAATAATCCTGATAACTGCACATTTCACAGGTAAATTCTCAAGACGTCGTCAATGTTATAACGCGTTTATTTTTGGTTAAATTTATGTTATACACTGTTTAAAATATATAATGTTTTAATTATTTTGTTAATTTTGATATTTTGCAAAGAAAAAGTCACGTTGTTGATAATTTGCATGAATTTGGTAAATACATTTTTATACAATTTAATGTCGATATTTATCTTGAATGTTTATATGGAATCGAGAATAATATAGAAAGAATATGGAAGACTTGCCCACACAACAAGAAAATAAATCCTCCGTTTGCGTTCTATGAATATAATTTTACTTTACCGTTTGTCAAACAGATTCCTCCGGATTTTATAATTAGAAAAATGGTTTATTATTATAACTAAGCTATATATATATATATATATATATATATATATATATATATATATATATATATATATATATATATATCATGTAGCTTGGGACCTTAATTGGACGGGTTGGTTGGAATCCAAAGAAGAACTCAACAATTTGCAGCAAACATTTTCTTGAGAAGTATAAAAGAAAAGTAGAATAAAACAATTTTATTAAAAGGAGTCAATTCTACATTATTTGTACCAGTAAGTATAATATTGTTATTAACAAGACTTCAAAAATTTAACTTTCAAAACTTTAGATAATAATTAAAAATTAAATTTTTTTTACAACCGACTTCAATATATATTATTAAGGATAACTCAAAAACTATTAGACAGGCCTTGGTCAAATTTATATGGTACTACATGGGAAGCACCAGCTTTCAAATAAAAAAAGGAATGATCGAAATCGGTTCATGTGGAACAAAGTTATGAGGTAACACATAAAAACATACAGTCGAATTGACTACCGTCTCCTATTTGGAGTCGGTAGAAAATAGAGACAGGTTTTTATACATTATAAAACTGTAGTACATTAAAGATAAAAAATCTTGATATTATCATATTTAAGCCATTATGAACCCAACTAAGTATCTATTTATCAACCAAAATAAATGTATAACCTTACTTAACCAACCGCACAGGCTCACGGTCAGACTAGTACAATATTCATAGCATCACGCTATTTTCCCCAAGGAGTTGAGCGGAGCTTCGGATTATATTCCAAAGTCACAATACAAAATAAAACTTTTAGCGTAGTTAGGTATAGATATTTAGTAATGCTCCTGAAGCGCCACTAGACGCTCGCGCATGATGCCCGATTCATGCTTAATGGCCAACGACATTGTGCCGAGGGCTTAAATGGCGTAGTTCATCGCCTACAGCGTTAGTCGTACAGAAGAGGAACTCGTGGTTATGTAATAGCTGCGCGGATCTATAGATCTGCGAGATTAAATGATAATTAGTTTATTATTACTTTATACTTTTCAGGGACAGATGAAATAATATATACATGAAGCTTGATTAAGCCTCATAAACATATTGGCCTTTAAACAGAGCAATCTTATTTAACTGATTCCTACAAGTTTCCTTACTTAAATTATTAAGTTTACATTCATATTTAAGTCGAATGTTAAAATAACCTTCTATAATGTATTTAATTATTAATTATTAAATGTTTGTAATCATCAAAAGTAATACTTATATGAAAAATAAAGCAGTCATTATGTACTCCGTGTCCCCGCTTTTTTTTCCCCATCAAAACATTTTATAAAATATATAAAATATAAATAGGTATATACTTAGTTAAGTAACTACCTATTTATATTAACAATATGTAAAAAAGAAATTCCGGGGAAACTGTCCATGGCAGTAAGTATTTTTCTTCTATGATCCGATCTGATTCTTGGGGAGTTTTTGAGTTTATCGGTGGGATTTTATACATTTTAATTAAAATCCAACAAAAGCAGGTAGGTTCAGCTTATTCCCAGGAACATGTTCTATGAATATTTTTTAATTATTTTATAACTATCATGGTAAAAATTCAGTTAATTTTTTTAAGATATTCAATTTCGTGCACTAAACAATTTTTAAATCTTTTACCGCTACCTTAATCATTTTACGATAGTCCTTGTAAGTAAAATGTACATCACTAACTAACGCACAGTGACAAATCAAAATTAGTCACGCGTTTTCGGGCTGTCAGGTCGTCTATACGCCAGTATATTCTAAGTCTATGAGTTGTTATGCATTTTGTTCTATCGCGTTAGGTGTGCGTCTTAACTGAGCTTTAATTAAAAGTATTTTGTCATAATATAATATATTACCACAATTTTCTTCCATACTTTTAGGAGATCTTTTAATAGTTTGTACGAATCTTTCAGCCTGTCCATTTGTTGCAGGATGGTAGGGAGCAGAAGTACGATGTATGATTGCCGTTTGTTTTAGGAATTCTTCAAATTCAGATGATGTAAATTGTCTTACGTTGTCAGATACTAAAAGATGCGGGATGCCGAATGTTGAAAATATATCTTTAAGTTTGTTTATACACCAAGCACTCGTGGTGTTTTTCGTTGGAATTATTTCGACCCATTTTGAGTAAGCATTCACTAAAATGAATAGTTGGTATCCTGCAATCGGGTCAGCAAAATCTATGTGTATTCTTTGCCATGGACTCGGCGGATTTTCCCAGTGATGTACTGGAACCTTTTTAGGTTCATTTTGTTGCATTCGGTAGGATCGGCATGACTTCTATATTGCGATCTACTTTCTTCTAATACACAAAACTGCGTGCTAGTAATTTCATTTTACTGTCCCTAGGTGACCAGTATGTAATTCATCCAATACAAACTCTCGTAACGTTTGTGGTATCATTACACGTGTTCAATTTAAAATACAGCTATCATGTAGCGTCAACTCATTATCTTCACCCAAACTCTTTCACTGTTCGGCCTGTTTGTAGAGCTTCTAAACTTGGTTTTAATTTGGAGTCTTTGCTTGTTGCACTAATAATATCCTGCATCATCATCATTACAGCCCATCACAAGTCCACTACTGTACATAGGGAGGCCTATAAGAAATGCCACAAAGCGCAGTCCTGAGCCACCTGCATCCATCGACTTCCTGCATGTCTTACCAGGTCGTCACTCCATCTAGTGGGGACGCCCTACACTTGTCCGCCGGTACGAGGCCGCCACCGAGAACCTTTTTCCCCATCGGTTATCGGTTCTTCGAGATATATGGCCGGCCCATTGCCACTTCAGCTTACTAATCCGTTGGGCTATGTCGGTCACTCTGGTTCTACTGCGGATATCCTCGTTTCTAAGTTAAGCCCTCTCCATAGCTCGCTGAGCGACCTTGAGCTTCCTCATACGGTCAGCAGTGAAGGACCACGTCTCAGTTCCATAGGTCATCACTGGCAACACGCACTGGTTGTACAGTTTAGTTTTCAAGTTTTGAGGTATACCTGACGAGAAGATGTGCCGTAATTTCCCTGTAGCCTACTTATTGTATATTATACGTACATATACATATTATACACTTATAACTTGTTATATATATTTACTAAATTATACTATACTGATATAAACTTACATCTTTACTTCTATCTAACTATTTACAATCATAAAATAACATAAATAGCATAGTTACAAAATGATCACAATACAAAAGAAATACTCAATAAAAGATTATTTACATTCGCCATGTTGTGCATTGGAAACGCGCTAAACAACGATACCGTTAGAAACAAGTTCATTGCGCGGGCGCATTCAACGCCTCTCACCGCGTTCGCCAGTCTGGCCAGTCTGCTTACCGACCTCACACGCGAAGCCCATGTCGTCTGGCTAACCGAAGTGTTCCGTTATTATCTCGCGGAATACTAGCTTTTATAGTTTGTTGTATACTATCGCTTTCTACTCGTTCAATTTCATATGGCTATTAACTTGTATATTGTGTCGTGTGGAACTATATATGTTTTGTGTAACTATCTATAGTGAATAAATGTTAACTTTACTGTGCACGTTTGTACTTAATTAATTTTTACCAGACTGTGACCCATACAGATTCTACCACACACACCATCACGATGTATCCCGAACGCTGCCCAGCCGAGTTGAATCCGTCGATTGACCTCTCGGTCGAAGTTGGACTTACCTAGTCGGACTATTTGACCCAGGTAAACATACTCGTCAACAACTTCGAGCTTAGTGCTCCCAACAACTACCGGCATAGGTGTGACATGGACATTAAACATGATCTTTGTTTTGTCCATGTTCATCTTAAGACCTATCCGTTGGGAGACACTATTGAGGTCATTGAGTGATGTACTCGCCGTTGATATTAATACCGTATCCTTTCCAGTCCAGTCGCTTGAAAATGTCTTCCAATGCAGCGGTGAAGAGTTTCGGGGATATAACGTCACCCTGTCTTACACCTCTCTGCAGTTGGATAGGTTTCGTACTCTGGTTCTGTAATCGGATAGCCATCGTAGCCCTACTGTACAAACACTTCAGCACTTCGATATACTGACAGTCAACTTGGCACCGCTGAAGGGACTGCAGAATCAAAGGCTTTCTCATAGTCCACAAACGCCAGTCATAGTCGCAAATTGTACTCTTCGGACTTCTGTACAATTTGCCGAAGGGTATGTATGTGGTCTATGGTGCTAAAGCCTTTTCGGAAACCGGCTTGTTCGGGAGGCTGGAAGTCGTCGAGTCTGCATGCGAGACGATTCGTAATGACTCTCGCAAACAGCACGTAGACGCGGCTCAGAAGGGAAATCGGTCTGTAGTTCTTCAAGAGAGCGTTGTCGCCTTTCTTAAAGAACAACCACCGCACTTCTGCTCCACGCCGCCGGTGTAGTGCCACCATGGTGGACGGAATTAAAGAGCTTCTGAAGGACTACAAATACCGGTTTTCCACCCGCTTTCAGAAGCTCCGCTGTAATTCCATCCTCGCCTGGGGCCTTGCCGATTCTTGCCATTCTAATCTCGCTCAGACTGACGTCCGGAATATCATCGGAATAGTGTCGTATAAGACTTGCTCTTGGATCGTTACTCACACTTGCGTGTGGCTCCAACGATAATGTGTACAGCTGGGCATAGAACCTCTCAATCTCACTTAAAATCTCAGGTGTCTCGGAAACGACGCTGCCACACTCGGTCTTCAGCTTCGACAGATGACTCTTTCTGGCAGACAGATCTCTAGCAAAGACTTTGGAGCCCTGGTTCTGCTCGATCACTTCTTCAATACGAGCAGTATTAAAGTTGCGTAAGTCCCGCCGCATGCATTTGGTGATCTGTCTGTTCAGTTGCCTGTATGCTATCAAATCTTTCATGATCATTTCTTATCAGAGTTTTTGTGTTCTTCTGCGGCGGGTTTTACAAAACTTAGCTCCAACCACATGGACAGTTTCCACGAGCTTGTCATTCATATCGTCCACTGCATTGCAATCTTCTAGGCACTGAAAACGGTTTTGTAACTCAAGCTGAAAGGTTTCGGGACTTTGGATTAGAGCACGAGGGGGACGGAGCGTTGACTTCATTAGACGACACCTCTCCAACTTAACCTTTAGGTGCCTCTAACCATTCGGTGATTGCTACTAGTTTTCACCCTCGCGATCACTGAGATATCACTGAACAGTTGGCGTCTAGTCGTCATAATGAAGTCAATCTCATTTTTTGTCGAACCGTCGGGGTCGACCAGGTCCACTTCCTGTGGGGCCGCTTCTGGAAGAAAGAGTTCATCATAAAGAGTCCCTCTTTCTCCATGAAGTCGGCCAGCTGCTGGCCCTTTGGGTTCCGTTGCCCTAACCCGAATTTCCCTACTTTTAGCTCACCGTTCTCTCTTGTGCCTAGCTTTGCGTTGAAGTCTCCCATTAACACTGTATAGTGGGTTTTGGAGAAATGCATGACTCTCGAGATATCCTCATACATTTCCTCCCCTCCTCTTCGGGGTGGGCGGAGGTTGGTGCGTAAACCTGTATGACCGTCAGCGAATACCGTTTGGTGATTCTGAGTATAAGGTACGCAACCCTCGTCGATACACTCCCAATCTTTAAACGTTGTTAACGAGAGACTTGTGGACGATAAATCCGACACCTCCTTGGGACAGATGATCGCCCTCCCGGTGATAGAACAAGTTCCCGGATTCGAGGATTACCGTGTCCTCCCCCTCTCTTCGGACCTCGGATAATCCTATAATATTCCAGCGTAACTTGTCTATCTCTTCTTCCAGCTCCAGGATCTTCTAGTCAGTCCTCAGAGGGCGTGCATTATAAGTTGCCAGGTCGAGTCGTCGTAGGTGGCAACCGAACCTCCACCGGAGATTCTTAGCACCCCTGCCCCGCCATTACCATGGTCGCCATTGTAGCCAGGAATAGCGGGGCCGCCGGGGACTGGGGGCCGTCTCTTCGTAACTTTATTCATTCATGGGGGGTATATTGCCGTAGTTGCCACGCTTAGCGAGCGGGTTGGCAACCGCAGTTTTTTTATTGTTATTTGCTGTTATCAGAAAGATGCTGCTGCCCATCTTCTGCTTCAGTTTCCCACTGTCGCCTCTTACGACACCCACGGAAAGATATGGGGTAGTGGCTATTCTAACCCGCCACCACTCGGGGCATACTTAAATTTATTGTACGTATTTGTAGCTATTGAAATAGGCTATTTCTATCGACTTTACCTTCTGGAGTTTTGTCAACTGGACATCGCGATAAATAATCTGCATTGCTGTTATTTAACGACTTTCTGTATTCTATGGCGTAATCAAAACCGGATAAAAAGTGAGCGTAATGAAACAGCCTTATAGTGCTCATGGTTGGTAGTGTCTTGTGAGGATGGAAGATACTGGTAAGAGGTTTGTGATCTGTAACTAGTGTAAATCGACGACAACAACAGTAATGGAAAAACTACTTTAATCCCCAATATATTGCAGTCGCTTCTTTGTCAATTTGACTGTAATTTCTTTCGCTGCTTGAAAGTGTTCTTGAGGCAAATGCTATTGGTCTTTCTGAGCCATCAGGGAATCTATATGACAATACAGCGCCTAAGCCTGTCGGCAAGGCATCAGTGGACTAGTACGCTTTCACTCATTATTTCATTTTTTATATTTAAAAAACTTTTTTCGCAATCGTTGTGACCAGTTGAAATCACTGCCTCTTTTTAAAAGTTTATTTGGTGGACTTGTAATAGAGGCTAGGTTTGGTATGAACTTATTGTAGAAGTTTGCCATTCCCAAAAATGTACGAAGTTTATTAATATTTTGTGGGTGCTTCGTATTTCCTATCGCTTTCATCTTGTCTTTATTTTCATGCAGTTCATTTTTATCAATAGTATGCCCTAAATAATTAATACTCTTTTGAAAAAATATACATTTGTCCCTATTAACTTGTTAGTCATTTTCTCTTAATATATCCAGAACCTTTGTCAAGCGGTTTAACACTTGTTCCTCGCATGAACCTTGAATTATTATGTCATCAAATAAGCATTTAACGCCATCGATTCCTAATAAAGTTCTATCCATGAACTTTTGCCACAAATTAGGCGCTACTTTCACGCCAAACATCAGTCTGTTTACTTTGTATGTTCCTTTGTGCGTACTTATTATTTGTAAAAGAGCACTTTCTTCATCCATTTCCATATGAAGATATGCTTGACTAATGTCGAGCGTACAAAATAATTCACCTCCGTTCATTTCAGCAAATATATCTTCAATTATTAGAAAGGGATAGTTTTCGTCTTTTTTAACTTGATTTAATGTTACTTTGTTATCAGCGTATAATCTAATACTACCATTAGCTTTTATTATTGGTACTATGGGAGTACCCATTTTGAGTTATCTATTTTAGAAATTATGCCATTGGCACAAGGTCTGTCGATTTCTTCATCTACCTTACTTTTAAGAGCGTATGGTATCCTACGTGGTTCTATAAATACAGGTTGCGAATTTTCCTGTAAATTAAGAAGGGCCTGAAAGTTAGGTATCTTACCCAGATCGTTTCTAAATACATTTGTAATATATACAGCAAGTAGTTCGTCTAATTTAAGATTACCTTGACAGTGTATCGTTTATATATCTGCTAAATTTAATTTTAGTTCCATCATCCAGGTTCTACCAAATATTGGATGCACTGTTTTATTAATAATGTACAATTTTCCATAAAACATTGATAATTGTATATACATTTTACGTATGCAACTCCAACAGGTTTTATTATTTCCCCTGTGTAGATCCGCATTTTTACTTCAGTCTTGAATATTTTATTTTCAATTTTTAGGTTCTTGAACATTGCCAATGATATTGATGACAGCGCTGCTTCAGTATCAAATTCCATAGAAACTGTCGCGTTTTCAATCATTAGTCTTATCATGTATTTGTCAGGTATTTCAGTACTAATTAAATTTATGGCACAGGAACTTTCATCACTCATAATAGTCTCATTTACTTAGTTTGTCTCGCGTCTTTGTTTATTATTTAAACATACTTGTGCCATGTGGCCTTTACTTTTACATCTATGACATGTATCTGTTTACATTACATACAATGTATATGCAACTGTTTAAGGTCCAAAATTGATTTAGGTCTATTAAATTGATATTTTAAAGTTTGTGTGTGAGTATTTGACGGCTTAGACGATATTATGTATAGGATCAGACCATGACGTGTGTTTTGATTATTTATTTCTAAGTTTTCTGTCTTTTCCATTTCTATCGAAGTCGCAATTTTAATAAGTTCTGGGAATAAAACTGATTGTTGTTGTAAAAGTTTTGTACGAATGTCATCATCACGAAGTGCCATAATAAATTGAAGGGAAAGAAATTTTTCTGAAATTGACTTTTTACAATTATGACATTGAAAATCGCAATTAGTCGTCAGTTTCTTTAATTCCGATGCATAGTCAGTCATCGTCTCATTTTCTTGTAATCTTGTAATAAATTTATGTTGCTGCACCCATATATTCGGCTTTCTGTTTGTTGTAGTTTCTTCAGAGCACCATGTAGTGATGCCATCGTCGCCAATTATTAAATACAAACACATTATTACAACGTGCTCATATTTAATTATTTTATAATGACATGTCGATACCACCATTTTTCTTGGAATAACACTAGATGCGAAGCTTCAATGGAGCCCCCATATATCAAAATTAGCAAGCAGACTTAGTTCTACAGCATATGCTGTAAAAAAGATTAGAAATCTTACCAGTGTGGAAACAGCTAGACTTGTTTACTTTAGCTATTTCCATAGCATAATGTCGTATGGTATTTCGCGACTGACACTGAAATTGTTTTACAGAAGAGGGCCATAAGAGCAATCTATGATTTAAAACCTAAAGAGTCGCTATGATTTAAAACCGAAAAATTTAAGGAAATTAATATATTAACTTTGGCCTCTCAATACATTTATGAAAATGTTATGTACAAACACAAAAAAAAAGTAGTTATACAAAAATAAGTGATATTCATTCTGTAAATACTAGGAACAGACACAAGCTAGTAGTACCAGTTACTCGACTCCACCGAGTCAGTAATTCATTCTTGGGGTGGGATGTATACGCTTTTACAACAAAATCTCAGAAAATATACAAAATTTGTCCTACTCAAAGTTCAAAAACTTTATTAAACAAAGTTTGTATAAAAAGGGTTATTATAATATTAAGGAATTTATGGATGATCATAACACCTGGGTACCAGAACCAGTGGTAATTAAACAAAAGAGTGACTTTCAATAAGTATTATTTATAATATATATTGAATAAAAAAGTTTCTGTTTCTGTTTCATAGAATTATTGATTCCGTTACTAAGGTAACGCAGTAGAACTATATTTAAAAGCTTAGGCTTCGAATACATCACCCGAACTAGGCTTAGGACACATCATAGGGTAACACCGAAAAGTTATATAAACAGGAATAACTTATTAATGTACTCGTATATAACAACTTCGACAATTACATACGGCCTTACGCATAAAAATCGACTTCAATATATTAACTCTTTCTCTGTAAAAATGACATTAGAAAGAGACAGATGTAAAGCCAATTAACACATAATATTATAAGTAAGGGATAATCAATTATTATAAGTAAGGGCGTTTTTTGTCAAACTGAATCTTTGTAATAACAACAGGCTTCTATTATTTTAGGAATGAAATACGACGTGAAAACCTTAAAGGATAAATCGCAATACAAACCGAGTTTTGTGTTTACGATATTTTATATTACAACGGAAAGTCTTTAGTTGGACCTTCAGAAATGGGTGGCCTACCTCTAATTAAGCGCCTTGAAATATTGGATAATCTGTTTCGTGACGTTCCTGGAGTTATATCGCACAGTCAGCGACAAGTGGTAAAGGATAAGTTAGTCAGATTTTACACAACTTTTTCACTTTTCCAGAATGATTTAGTTCTTGCACTGTGCGCAAGATATGTTTATTTAACAGTAACTGATGTATTGAAGTTAGTGGAATTTGCCGTCATTTCCACTCTTTGCACGCTGACGACATCAATACGTCACGTGTATAGTAGCTGTTTTCCATCACTATCCTTACTATTTACCTTGATACATAATAAATGTCAAAGTAACTAAAAATGGGCCACAGAAATGTGTTACTTATCAAAGCTTTTGTCCGACGGTGACATTGCGCTTTATGCTTTTGGTTGTCGAAGTCGATAAAGGATCTTTGGCTGGGCATGGTGTTCAGCCCTGTGAGTGGTCGACACTCCGAGTAGTAGGTATAGAGCTGCTGTATATGTTGCAAGGTCATTCGGAAAAATCGATATCGTAATTTAGGTTTTTATTTGATCCAAGATGCGCCATAACAGCGCCGCTACATGCTTTCATTTGCAGCATTAGACCAACAAAGAAAGATATATTTCAAGTGATGCTGAAACCATGCTCAACTTTTCGACATGAACTCACGCACACATCTTTCTTCTTTCTTTATTAGCCCTTCAAAGTGCACTGCTGGACGTACATATGCACCTACAACCATGTTTTTGGTTGCAAATGATTTTCGATGCATATGAGTACGTCAAACTTACAACTTGTTGTAAGTACCCGCTTACAATAAGTTGAGCATGGTTTTGGTTTGGTTTTTGCGTCATTTGAAAAGTACGCAGTTATCTGTTTTTCCTTCTTTGTTCGTCTGAGAATGCAGCGTACTATATTTTTAAAGAATAAGGGTGACAAACGAGCACACAGTCCACTTGATGGTAAGTGGATGTTGTGGCCCATAGACATCTACATGTATCCTCGATTAAGAATAAAAATCAGATGCGTTGTCACCCATGAGGAATAAGATGGAATGCCTCATTTCCAGTAAAAAGGGTCTCCGGTTCTCTACACTGACCATGCATCATTGACCTGCTATTTTACGCTGGTATTCTGTGAGAGCGTGGTCTTTCCCCGGCCGAGCCGACTCATTCATGCTACAACCATAATATAGCTGGAGCGTGGCTCTACTACGTAAAAATACTAATGAAGATTGTTCTTGTTTAATAAAGTTCAGATATAGTGGATGCATTAAATAAGTGTATCGAGGACAATAAAGAAGGCATAACGGTTAAAGACACTGAGTCGTATTACATCGCTAATCGACGGGACGCCGGGTGGTACAAAATTAAACCTGAAGTAAGTATTTAATAGCAAGTTAATATAGGTGTCTTGTGTTTTAATAACAAAATAAAAACAAATATTTTCTTGTTTAGTATACAGAAGACGCAATAGAGGACCTTGATCTAGTGATTATTGGCAAAACGCTAAGGCATCCAAAAAGCTTCTATGTTGCATGTGTTGATAATACAGGTCAGTTTTATATTACACTACACGAACAACATAATATCTTTTCGTATACAACAACAACATACAGATGGATCTATTCGAGAACGCCGAACTTACATACCACAATCTAGTGTTGCGGAGTACCACCAACAGAAGAATGGGACCACGCAAACATATTCTTAACAAGCGAGCGCCAGCGATGCATGTTACCTACTACATGTTTCTTTATAGAATAATGATGATAATGATGACAAACGAGTACACAGACCACCTGATGGTAAGTGGATACTTTGGTCCATAGACATGCTCCAACCATAGTAATGTAGCTGCAGAATAGCTCTACCACATATTTTTATTTCTTATCACCACGTAAAAGTCCACTGCTGGACATGGGCCGCTTTTGTTGCAGGGAGGGTTTACCTATATGTCACATTTGGCAAGCGGATTGACGATCGCAGTTTTAATATCTAAAATGGTTACACCACCAGCTATCGGAAGCTATAAGATCTTTCTGGCATTTCCACGCACTCGTTTATCGTTACAGTGTTGAACATAGGTTGTTTCACAGGCATATTTGCTATAGATGCCACGCTTGGCAATCGCAGTTTTTTTAGTTTTTAGTTGTTATTAGAAAGACGCTGCTGCCCATCTCTTGGTTTTCCTCTGCCGTCTAAACGTGCATGTAGGTGCGGCTGCGAGCTGGTGCGTGTGTAGTGTGACGGGGCTCGGGCGCGAGTCGCGCGATCGTGCTTTCATTGTCAAAGAGCCTCGTCAAACGTGCGTGTAGGTGAGACTGCGCACTGGCGCGTCTGTAGTGTGAGTGTAACGGGGCTTGGGTGCGAGGCGCACTATCATGCTATCATCGTGAAGGAGGCCTAAACATGACGCGTCACCCGTCAAACGTGCATGTAGGTGGGGCTGCTCGATGACTTTGTGTGTAGTGTGACGAGGTACGGGCGCGAGTCTCGCGACTTTGCTTTCATTGTGAAGGAGGCCTAAACGTGACGCGTTACCCATCAAACGTGGGTGTAGGTGGGGCTCCGCGCTGGCTCTGCATGTGTAGCGTGACGGGACTCGGGCGCGAGGCTCGTGGCGCGCTGTGCGAGCGGCTCGCACCGCATTGGCGCCGCGCCGCTGCGGACCCGCCGCCGCCCTGCCTGCACTTCAACAAGCAGAAGCTCGACTTTTGGCTGCTGCCCGAACACTCCGTCGTGTTACAGGTACGGCGCAGTACGCTGCAGCTATATTATGTTTGTAGCACGAATTGGTCGGCTAGACCGGGGTAGACACTATATTATGATTGTGTTGTCGGCTCGAAGGACCACGCTCTCACAACACCGAAGTAAAATAGTAGCTTAATGTTGTTGTGTTGTGTGTGGTTAGCTAGAGATCCGGAGACTTTTTTTACTGGAGGCATTCCACATTAGTTACAGTGGTAGCAGCGCATCTGTATTTTTTTAAATTCCCACCGTTGATAGATGTAAACGTCTATGGGCCTTCAGCATCCATTTATCAGCAGGTGGACTGTGTTGTCTGCTTGTCACCGTTTTTCTATTAAAAATTTCCACGTGCAGAATGACATCATTAAAGTCGAAATTAAAACTTTTTATTCTATTAAGGTTAACTTATTATAAACGACAGAATCTACCGGTTCGCAAAAACAATACCTTCTCAGTGAAGAACCGACAAAACACTGGGGTCTTTTTTAAGCCATGTTATAATTTTATTTGCAATTACAACTTAATCGCACCTAAAGTCAATCCACTATCATTATCATCAGTGTCGACTCCAAACTTGTTGCTGAGAAAGAATTATAAATTCAATCAGTTCACTTTATAAGGAATTACCTTATAAAGTGAACTGATTGAATTTATAATTCTTCCTGCCTTATTCCCGGACTTGTATTTTTCAAAAAATATTTTAAGATAGGCCAAGTGTGGCTCAGGGTTCAAGTGGCCCCAAGATCTCTGGGCCCAGGTGTACTCTGCCCACTTTCAACATTAGGTAGCTGGCTCAAAGTACAAGTGACCCTCAGATCTCTGGGGCCAAGTGTACTGTTCACTTTCAACGTTGGGTAGCCAAGCCACTGCAACTGCATCCAAACTTTTCCTCTCTATCTCTATTGTCCCATACTTTAAATTCTTCTTTTACGATAACGAAATGCAGTGTTTTTATCATTTTATTTTTCTGAAAAGACGGAGAATAAGTATTTGTATGTGCGATTGTACACCATACAAATACTTGTTCCTTGCGGGATTCGAACCCGTGTCTTGACTGCTGGGCAATAACTTGATATCTTTTCGTATCTTGTTTCTGATTATACTTTAGCAGCTGTGATGTGCTAAAATGCCATTTGTCCTTTGCAGGTCCGTGCTTCGGAACTAGTAAGCAGTAATCAATATGGCACTTCCTACACATTGCGTTTCCAACGCATTGTTAAAGTTCGGTATGATAAACCTGTGAATGACGTTATGACTTTGCAGCAGTTTGAAAAAATTGTTTCGGTAATTAACATTATTTAAATGTTTTATTATTTTCAGTATTTTTCTTAATAATTTTTTTTATAAAAAAGGAACTTGTAACGCACAGAAAACCATCGCAAGTGCTGTGATGCAATTTAAAGTATTATTATTATTTAAGTATAATTTATAGCTTACTCCAGTATCAAATATCCTTAACCTTTACTTTTAACCTACCTGTTAAAAAATATGAAGACACAAATTTTCTTATTTTGACAAAATACCACTCTGCTTATGCTTACCGCTTGTGCGTGCGTACGAGCGTGCGTTTGGGCGTGCGAGCGTGCGTACGTGCGTGCGTGCGTGACTTAAGCTAGGTATTTACATTCTCTTACGCGAACTATAGTTGATTTCGTATTTGAATTCGTTCTCATTTTGAAGACCAACTTAGTTTCATATATTAATTCTGTGCATTATAATTCTATGTCTAAATATATATTCATTTCATTAGCAATAACCAACTACACAAATAAGACATATTCATACACTCACGTATACGCTTACACGCATGCACATAAATACACATTCACATGCACAAGCGCATCTTGCACATTGCACATACTCGTAATATAAGCATATTAAGTTATAATCGCTTGTAGGTTAAATCATTCTCCCCAAGTTAGTACCTACACCATAATATATTCATTTTACTTTTACTTTTTAACCGACTTCAAAAAGGGAGAGGTACTCAATTCGACTGTATTTTTTTATTTATTTTTTATAGTATAAGGGTCACCCTTATACTCAAATGAGCACTCAGTGAAACTGATGGTGAGTGGATGCTGTGGCCCATAGACATCTACATTTATCCTCAATTAAGAATCAAAATGCAGGTGCGTTGTCACCCCTGACGACTGAGATCGAATGCCTCGTTTCCAGTAAAAAGAAAGGGTCTCCGGTTCTCTACACTCACCATACGAAACAGCAGCATTAAACTGCTATTTTACGCTGGTATTCTGTGAGAGCGTGGTCCTTCCCCGGTCGGGCCGACCCATTCGTGCTGCAACCACAACAGCTGCAGCATGGCTCTACCACATAACGTTATGTGTGTTATCTCATAACTTTTTTCAAGGTGAACCGATTTTGATGATTCTTTTTTTATTTGAAAGCTGGTGCTTTTCATGTGGTCCCATATAAATCAGTAGTTTTTGAGTTATCCTTAATAATTTATAGTGAAGTCGGTTGTACAAAATTTTTATTTTACCACTTGTTACTGTAACACACTTATCCACTGCATACTATGGAATGTAATGACAAACCTTTGGATCCCATGACACTTGCCGGCTTAGTTTAGGAACCAATGATTTTTATATTGTAATATTATTTTTGTGGATAGTAAAATAAATAAATAAATATTACATCAACAGTCTAATAAGGAGGTGGTGAAGCTCAGTAAAAAAATTAATCAAGAACAAATCGACAATGTTTCTATGATACCTCGTAAAAAGCGTGTCACTAAGCCCCTTAAAGTAGCCGAACAGTTCCGAACCCAAATCAGTGGTGAAGTGACAGTGAAGTCACAAGCTTTGCTCGGGAGAAAGATTTGTATACTCTCTGACGACGTCGACTGCGACAAAGCGGAGTTGGTGAAAATTATAAAGTCGCATGGAGGCAAACACGAGGAAAACTATGGTAAGAGTTCTCATATTATTATAATAATAAATAAACGCCGTGTAGTGGTTGCGTAAGAAATTCCATTATTCCATACCCCATATCAATACCCCATCATATTCCATACCCCAATCATCCCGTGGGTGTCGTTAGAGACGACAGAGGAAAACGAAACAGTAGACGGGCAGCAGCACTTTCCTACTAACAACTCAAAATAATTAAAAAAACTGCGTTTGCCAATCCGCCTGCAGTGAAGCAACTATGGTAAATTAGGTACTCCTATATGAGGCAATCTGTGAGGGGAGGCTTATGTTGAGCAGTGGACTCTAATGGGTTGTAATGATGATGACCGCCATAAAGACCCATAAAGACTCTAAACTTATTATTTAAAGTAAAGTTACAATATAAAATTTGGCACTTGCCTTTTTTTCACGTTAATATCTTCCTAATTTCTAAAGAGTGCTATAAAAAGAGTACAAGCGCAGAGGCGAATTTTACTCCAAAAGCCGCGTTATAGTGGCTAACCAGCTAATTTGTTCATAGGGTCATCCATATGTATAATGAAATATTAAATATAGGAATGTTTTATTGGCTGGTAGTGCTGCATATTGTACTGCAAATCATTACATTTGATGAAAGAAATTATCGCCAATAGTTTTAGTGCATAAAGTAGGCACTGTCCATAAACGGTGTTTATTTTTTAATAAACGTAAAAGTGGCAAATGAGCACACAGTCTACCTAAATAGTAAGTGGATGCTGTTGTTCGTTAACACCTTCCTTTGACCTCGATGAATCAAATTGCATATGCACTGTCGCCCCTGAGGACTAAGATGAAATACCTCGTTACCATACGAAACACGGCAACATTACGAGTATACTGCTATTTCATGCTGCTATTTTGTGTGAGCGTTGTTCTTCGTTGTCCCGCTCGAGCCCACTCATTCGTGCTGCAGTCATAGTACAATACAGTCTGGTACTGCAACCTATTTCGTTTCGTTATGATTACAGGAATTTCAAATTTTATGTTTAACATCTCGTATACCTATTGTCAAATTAATTCTAAAGTTGTAGGTATCTAGTAATAACCATTGCATATTAGTATTTATGAGTATTATTGGTTTACCTGATACAAATCAATAAAATAAAAACGACTGTAGCCTAATGATTACGAAGCGGACTGTACACTCGCACTCGGAAAGTAGTGGCTTCGAATCCGCCATTTGACTATACTAATGTAATAATGTTAAACACTCGTTGCCCACGGTGCAATAAAATGGGGAAAGAAGACGCCTCGTAGCCTGTTGTGCTCTCTGACGCACTCCGTTTCCCCATTTTATTGCACCGCGGGCTGCGAGTGTTTAACATTAGTATTGTTACGAGCTTGGGGTTCGAGACAATTAAAAACTGCTGAGTGAATTACCAAAATTGACACTTTAATTACACAACACTAATTACAACTTTAAACCACACTAATAACAAAACACAATTTTACTACAGATCGCTTTAGTTCGCAGTTGTATCGCTTCGAAGTCTTCGCTTGTATCGCCAATTCAATACTGACCCGGTCGCGGTCTATACCGGCCTTATATAGGGCCTCAGATAGTTACCAGAACCTTCTACTGTAGAAACATCTAGAATGTTCGAGTACATATCGGTCCTGAAATTTCTAGAAGGATCTTGACTCTCCTAGTTCTGCTACTCGATACTAGAGGGCGCTAGTGGCTAGTGTTGCCATGTACAAGACATTAATAGTGGCGCGCAACAGTATAATGTGGTAAACCATCCCTAACCACAAATTGACTAATAGTTCCCTAACATAAGAACTTTAAGCTTACTTGGAGTTGTTAATAAGAGCACATGTTAGTAATATTAATAGCCTTATTGGTATACTTAATAATATAAACAAGAAATATATAATTATGTTACTATATTATAATTAACAGGTGTAGACACATGGTGTTGTGTTGCTGGACGACTAATAAATCACGTGCAATTTTTAATAAACAAGAAAACTGTGAACATTGTCAGCACATCATGGCTGAGGTCCCTTCCCGAATCCGATGCTTTATGTTCCCTGTCTCCGCTCGATATGTTGGCGATAACGAAGGAAATGAGACTGAAAATGAGCCTCGATTATGACTATTTCGGCGATAGCTATAAAGACCCGATAGAAGTGGACACGTTGAAGAAATGTTTTAAGAAGATGGACAGCGATGTGAGTGACAGAAATTTTACGATTTTTTTTTATGCACAAGGATGACTCCTTTATTGTGGAAGCGTTTTACCCGCACATGGACCAACATCTAGAACCGGAATAATTGTTTGCCTACAAAAATACAAATAGTTACTCCGCGCGAAATTCGAACTCGCCGCCCGTAGTGCCTTAACCAATCGCTTAGCCATTCTGCTAACGAGCGGTCAAATTAAGTTATTTATCAAAATATTTATATAAAAGTAAAAAAGTAAAGTTACAGCCTAATATAAGTCTCACTTCTGTGCACAAGAGAACCCCTCTTATTTCTGAGAGGGTTTAAAGGCAAGGAAGTGCCCACTGCTGCCCCAAAGCGTATTGGTGAACATAGTGGTGGTATCATGTCTTCGAAATATTTTTTTTCACCGTCGAGTACGTGGTAAATCAGCACTTTAAATTTCAATCAACAATTTTATTGATGCCAAGCGATTTTATGGGTGGTTATAAAAGTATTTTTTAAATGATTCTACTTGTGATCTAGTATTGAATACTACTTTTGCATATCTTAGAACCCCTCAAACTTTGCCGCCCTAGATATAGACCTCCGTGGGTCTAAATCTTAATCCGCTTCTGCATTCACACATACCAATAGGTGTTGGCTCGTTCGTTACCCTTGCCTTGTACTATTATTTATTCTGTGCCCTTACTTATTTATAACTATCGATCTTTTTTTGGGTTTTCGTTATTCATATATTATGTTTTTGTTGCTGTTCGTATTTAATGTGATGTCTGTTCTTAAGCTATTCAATTGTGCAAGTCAAAAAATGTTGCTTAGGTTACAAAATCCTATTTAGCCAATATATTTAGGGCTTAAATTTTTTTTTGAAAATTTGGTGCCCAGATTAATTTAAATTAAATACTTCAAACTAAACGTTATATAATATTATGTATACATTCTGTTCCAGGAACCGAAAGTGTATCTTACAACACAAGAGAAAATAAAATTAGATAAAGAGCTCTTTGAGGAAAATAATCCGTTTTCTTATTTGCGTCCTTGTTTTTTATCGCTTCCAAAGAGCAATCGAATTTATGCTATACGGGCGCAAATATACGGCGCTACGATATGTGACCTGGATTCTGGAAATGTGACACATGTAGTTATACCGAAGAGTGCTTCGTACCGTGATAAAGAGGAAGCAAAGAAACGCAATGCTCTTTTGGTCTCTGAAGAATGGTTAGACGCATGCTTTGCCGAAGGGAGATTGGTTTCAGAAGCATTGTTTATATTTTCCTAAATAATTGAATCATCGATGTAATGCAATAAAAATTAAATTAAATCTAATTACATATTATACATTTGTTTTATTACTTAAACAATTTTGTAGTTATAATAAGCTCATAATCACGGAGTATTTATTTTTAATGGTTTATAGAATAAGCTGAGTTAGCCACATTCTTGCTCTTCAACTTTTTTGTAACTTCATGCGTACAAAGAAAGATAGGCGGAGCGCTGCGTATTCGTACATTTCAATTTCAAGTTACGCTGAGACAATGCTCATCATCTTGTCACCTTGACTCACGCACATATCTTTCTTTTTTCTTTCTTTACAACCCCTAAAAGTATTGCTGAACGCATACATATGTACCAGAAACAATGTTTTGGTTGTAAATAATTTTAGATGCACATGATTGCGTGTTCTTATTCAATAAGTTTTGGTTTCGCGTCACTTGTATGCAGATGCATGCAGCGCTCCTTCTTTCTTTGTTGGTCTGAGATCTAACCCAGCTATCGCTTTTGTGAAATTTCCAGAGTAAATTAAAAAAGTTTTCCTGTTTTCCTTTCTTTTTAGTCCGTAAAATTCCACTGCTGAACATAAGGCTCTCTAGTTGTAATGAGGATTTGCCATAACTGCCTCGCTTAGCAGGCACATTGACTAGCAGTACCAGCCGTTATACACATTTGGCGCTGTTTGTGTTCCTCGTCTTGTCTGGCGTATAATGGAAGATTATACCGCCTTCTATCAGAAGCTATAAGATCTTTCTGGCATTATTACCCAAAGTCGTCTTATATTCCAACGACGGGAAGAAATAATGTATTCTTTTATGCCACCACCACCACCCGGAACAATTATTATTTATATAGATGTAATGTGATATTGACAATGACAAACGACCACAGTCCACCTGATCGTAAGAGGATGCTATGACCCATGACATTTATCTTTAAAAATGCAGATGCTTTGTCACACCTGAGGACTGAGATGAAAAACCCCATAACTAGTAAAAAGACCATTTTTTAGGGTTCCCAAAGGGTAACCAATTGGACCCTATTACCAAGCCTCCGCTGTCCGTCCGTCCGTATGTCAGCGGGCTATATCTCATGATACGTAATAGTTAGACAGTTGAAATTTTCACAGAATGTGTATTTCTGTTGCCGCTATAACAACAAATAATAAAAATTAAAATAAATTAAATTTAAAAGGGGCTCCTCTGCTAGAAATGTGTATTACGATGGTACGGAACCCCTTATGTACGAGTCCGACTTGCACTTGGCCGGTTATTTATTATTTTTAACATTTGGACAATCATTGCATTATATAATCACTAAACTGACTTATGTGATCTTACATTTTTAAATATTGTATTTTTTGACGATTATTATCGTTCCGGTAATAAAGAACTTTCGGTAGTACTTAGTACCAATCTTTGATAAAGATTCGTCTTCTGACACAAGTTTGTTCCGACACTCGACGACTTGTTACAATTATTTGTAAGTCATACAAATACTTGCACCGTGCAGGATACAAACACGTGACCCAGAGGACAGCAACCAGATTTAGAGACTGCGCTACCGAGTTTTAGCTCAACAAGACCTCAAATCCTTTTATTTAAGTCTCAATCCTTTTAAGTTTATAGAATCGGTATGTCCAAAAACTAAAAACAAATGATACTTCATATTCTGGACATGCTAGTACTGAGTGAGCTTTGTAAATATTTTATTAGTTTATTACTAGGTGCCTAAATTAGGTAACCTAAATTCCATAATTGCAATAGTTCACGAACTTGCGTGCTACTTTATGTTTAATGTTATAACTTATTATTTCATACGGAATGCTATAAATATAACTTTTTTTAAGCAAAAATTTAATAAACCGATGAACCGCTCTGTTGGCGAACAAAATTAATTAGCGTAATGAAATGCACTCATCCGCAAAATGAATCAAAAGCGTGCGTACACTTAACAGAAAGTTCTTTTGTTCGGCTTCGGCGCAGAGCGCGTCCAATTACTGTTCTATATTGTGTTAGCCGTGCTTATTATGTAGAGAACAAGGATACACTGTTGGATAAGGTGCATTCAGTTCACGCTTTGTTTGATTGTAATATAAAGTAATTCTTACGGGACTGGTTTAAACAAACTATGGTATCTAATGTACAATGTAATGTTAAATGATTATCAAGCTATGGTACTTAGACACCAATATCAATACACATTACACATGATGTATATACCTATTTGGTATTCAGACTGAAGTTTAAATTTTTGTAAATAATAATGGAGTATAAGGATAGGTAACAATTTTTTCTCAAGATGCCAACCTCACCTTCACGTGGCATACTGCTAACTTAGGACTCTGTGACGAACCGCAGAAGTCTGAATAATAGTGTTTCGGTCGCAAAAGATAAGAAGAGTAGTGCATCATAATGCCTTACTCCCCCGCGGCCCCACTAGCTATATCGCCATTCCAATTTTCATCTTTATCTGCGACTCCATCTCGGCCGCGATGAGAAAGGGAAGGGGCCTTCCGTATGTTCTCGTAGTTCACTAACGTGCATCCGAAACTTGCTCGCCAAATCCACTCGAACCGATCACATCGGACCAGTCATGTAATTTCTTAGTTCATCGTGGGTGATTATACCACGGCAACATAATGTTTTATTTTTTAAGGGGTGTAATTTTTTATCGCCTTTTCCCCCTCTATCTTATTTTGTGTTAATCTATACAAATAAATAAAATTAAAGTGTCTGTTTGTAATGTCTAAATAACAGCTTTTTACTAAATACATATGAAAGTAGGTATATATACGGTACTTATAACAAAAAAAATTTAAAGTTTTTGTCTATGTCTGTCTCTATGTTTGTTCCAGCTAATCTCCGAAACGGCTGGACCGATTTAGACAGGACTTTCACTGGCAGATAGCTAATGTTATAAAGAGTAACTTCTATTTTAGAAAATAATGGGTTCCGCGCAAAAATATTAAAACCCATGAAATCCAATCGTAATAAAAACCACGCGGACGAAATCGCTATCAAAGTCGGATCAGCTGGTTTTTCTTAGTAAATTACAGACTATATAGCGTATGTATACGATAGCGTAGGGGAAGAGTGGGTAATGGGAGTCAGCTTTGTACAAAGAATTTTACATTTCATAAAATATCATCAAAAGATATAGTAAAATATTTTAAAACTATTGATGTCAAGAAAACTGCGGATCTGTGGGGCATTTCCGTTAAAGTTATTGCGTCTATAATCGATATAATCGCGCCTCAACTAGCTATTATTTTTAATACTAGTATCGAATATGGTGTGTTTCCTGATTTGATGAAGCATAGTAAAGTAATACCTTTATTTAAATCTGGTAGTACATTAGACCCCGCCAATTTTAGACCCATTTCTGTACTGCCTACACTAAGAAAAATTTTTGAAAAATTATTCTTGATCAAATGTTAATTTTTTTAATGTTAATAATTTACTTCATAAAATCAATTCGGTTTCACAAGGGTCGCTCGACAACTGATGCTGGTGTTGAGCTGATTAAATATATTTTCAATGCATGGGAGAATTCACAGGATGCTTTGGGTATATTCTGTGACCTATCAAAGCCTTCGATTGTGTTCACCATGAAACATTAATCAGGAAACTACAGCACTACGGTGTAAGTAATGCTCTTAAATTAATTGTTTCATATTTAAGTAACAGAACTCAAAAGTTGTCATTAATAGTATGAGCTCTTCCGGGTCGATAGTACAAATGGGCGTGCCTCAAGGCTCAATTCTCGGCCCTTTCTGTTTCTTGTATATATTAATGACTTGCCTTACATAGTAGGGGATAACCATAATATAGTATTATTTGCTGATGACACTTCATTAATTTTCAAATTAAAACGACAATTATTAAAATATGACGAAGTAAATAATGCTATATCTAAATTAGTAAATTGGTTTAATGTTAATAACTTGCATTTAAATAGCACTAAAACGAAATGTATGAAGTTCATGACTCCAAATGTCAGACAATTAAATACTAATGTAATTTTAAATGGGAGGAACTGAGTCTTGTCGATACCTCCATTTTCTTGGAATAACACTAGACGCGAAGCTTCAATGGAGCCCCATATATCAAAGTTAGCAAGCAGACTTAGTTCTGCAGCATATGCTGTAAAAGATTAGAAATCTTACCAGTGTGGAAACAGCTAGACTTGTTTACTTTAGCTATTTCCATAGCATAATGTCGTATGGTATTTTGCTATGGGGACACAACTGACACTGAAATTATATTTGTTTTACAGAAGCGGGCTATAAGAGCAATCTATGATTTAAAACCTAAAGTCGCTCAGACAAAATTTAAGGAAATTAATATATTAACTTTGGCCTCTCAATACATTTATGAAAATGTAATGTACGTACACAAAAATAAAAGTAGTTATACAAAAATAAGTGATGTTCATTCTGTAAATACTAGGAACAAACACAAGCTAGTAGTACCAGTTACTCGACTCCACCGAGTCAGTAATTCATTCTTGGGGCGATGTACGCTTTTACAACAAAATCCCAGAAAATATACAAAATTTGACCTGCTCAAAATTCAAAAACTTTATTAAACATAGTTTGTATAAAAGGGTTATTATAATGTTAAGGAATTTATGGATGATAATAACCCTGGAATGAGGTGTTCGCTGCCAGGCTGTTTCTAATTTGTTTTGTGTGGTTAATTGTGTAATATACATGATTGTAAGCTGTTATTTAAAAAAAAGTCCCGCTGGGTTTCTTGCTGGTTCTTCCCAGGACAGAGGTTTTTTTCGAACCAGTGGTAATTAGACAAAGAGTGACTTTCAATAAGTATTATTTATAATCTATATTGAATAAAAAGTTTCTGTTTCTGTTTCTGTTTCAATGGTGGTCACCTACTTATCTACAAAACTACACATCCCCGAGTCGCGTAAATGACATCTACGCCCCGCTCCGTGGCCCCCACCACTGTTTCGAACAACTCGCACCAGTAATCGCCGCGTGTTTTAAAATGATAGCTGCTTTTTGTATTTGCGCCCCGCCGATGTAAATTTTTGCCGAAAGAAAACAAACGGTAAGTATGGAATTTCATAATGGATCTAAATGACACTTTTATGTGTAATTAGTCTGACATTCATAATAGTGATGTACACCTTTGATTACCATAATAATTTCTAGTTCTTTTTTATTTTTGACTTTATTCTCATTAGTGTAGTTGTGGGTAGTAGGAGTCAGGGTACTCCCATTGCCCGCAATTGATTATTACAAGTAAAGAATGTGGTATGCCTACAGACTTAATCTACTACATGTTAGGTATATACTGCTTTTTGTTTTGTAGATGCCGAATGTACGGGTCAGAATTACCAAAATACTACCTGGTCTACCGATAGTTTGAAAAAGCTGTCCAGCTTATTGATCAATAGGGTTATTCCATACAGCTGCTATAACTATTGATATACCATTTACAAGTCTACAAAGAGATGTAAAAATCTAACTAGAGGCCACGTCTTGGTTGACATACTATCTTCAGTTCCGAAGTTAAAGACGAAATAGCAAATCTGGTGAAAAAGATAGCCAATATTTTTATGGATGTACCGCTATTCAGATAAGAAAATGGGAAAAGAAAAATGGAAAGGTAATGTTAAAGGAAAAAATACTAAGGTGCAGGAGGGCTCCGAAAGAGCAAAGAGGCAAGTTCTCTAGGAATCAAACGATACTTCGGTATCAGATGTCAACAGTAATAGTCAGGACGATGAGGATGATGACACAGAAGACGCAGAAACAGATGTCTAGTATGCAGCAATTTGGAAGGAACAACGAGATGTAGTGGGTGGGACTCAGCCAAAGGTTATGTTTGTATAAGTGTTAAATTTTGCTTGACTCTGATTACCCACAGGGTGACTACCATTGCCCTCACCTCAGTGCAATGGTGGTCATATCTGTAATTTTTTTGAACCGTATTTATTTCCAAAGCTGATTGCCAAATTGATTAAAAGTGATCTCAATTGGTAGCTAAATAAGTACATTTTGTTATTATGCATTTTCAATAAAGATTTTATTGTGAAATAAGCTTTTATTTGAATTCTCGCTTAAGTGACTCCCATTACCCTCTTTTACCCTACTACCAAAGGAACAATTCATTTTTTTCTTTAATTTTCAATGAGTAATTCCGAATTAAGCAAAATGAGCACTCTAAGTTGTAAAGGTAGATCCGTTGGTATAAATAAAATCCAGGCAATTAAAACGACTTCCCCAGATCCACATCCGGTCAGCATTGTGCACTTGTTATGGATGTTTTTAAAGATTTTACCTGCAACATTGAACCATTGCACAATTTGGTTGGATTAAGGTTCCGTAATAAAATTAACGGACACCCTACTTTTAAAACCAATTTATTTGGGGGCAATCCAGAGGGCTCTTCCAAGTCGAGCACAGTATCTAAAGTGTAGATGCAGACCGCGGCCCGCAGGCCGCATGCGGCCCGCCGGTCAAATACTGGTGGCCCGCCGACAGCAAAAATAATACTCGTACATTCGAAAAATATTGAATTATATTCCAGAATAAAACCAAAAAAATATGTTCGAAAAGTAATTTAAATCTCGCGCGCGCTTTTAAGTGCGCTTATCGGTGCGCCGTGCATGCGTCGGTAACAGCGGTCGGTAATGTTCGTGCTGATCTCGGTTAAATTCATTTTCTTGAGGAACCGCCGCGGCCGGCGGCGCGGCGACGTCGGCAGCGCGGTGGCGGCTTATCCACGGGTTATATTGTTAGAGCAAGCGAGATAGCAATAGTCCCGAATTCCCGATTGCTCGTGTAGGTAGATACACGAAGCTTCCAGAGTCGGTTTCGTGATTTCTCCAGACAGTTTTCGACTCTATACGCGCGGTATAAAACCCACGCTAACCGCAGCGACCGACAGTTCGGTTTTAATTTGAGTGAAGTGTCAATAGTTCTAGTGTAGATTTTAACTCGACTAGCTGGTGTCATATATTTTGATCCACATTCAACGTAGATTTTCCGTCAAGTGCCGTGTATAATTGTGTTGTGAAATCGTAAGTAAAACTCTGTTATTAATAAGTATTTCCTACCTATTTAATCAATTATTTTGGTAATTTAAAAGGATGGGTAATTTAAGTAGGTACTGTAATTGTTTTAGGTTCTGTGTTAATCCTAGCCAGGATTAGAACGCAACATGGACAAGCCAGGACCTAGTAAAAACGTAAGGTTAAAGATGAAAATCGGCAGTTTCAAGAAATTTGGACTGAGAAATACTTTTTTGTATGGTCGCATAACAAAGTCGTTTGTTTAATTTGCAAGAATTCTGTTGCGATTGCAAAGGAATATAATGTAAAAGGCACTATGAAACGCAGCATCCTACTTTTACAAAGTTTACAGGCGAATTAAGGAAGCAAAAATGTTGTCTTTAAAACGGAGCTTACTGGTCAGCAAGCTATGTTTACAAAACCCATTCAAGATTCAGAAACAGCTACAGAAGTTAGTTATGAAATTTCTCGAATGATAGCAAAGCGAAGTCGCCCCTTCAATGATGGGAATTTTGTAAAAGAATGCATAGAAATTGTCGCTAAGAAAATGTGTCCAGAAGCAGCAAAAAGTTTGAGAAAATTCAACTGAATCGTATGACTATCCAAAGACGAATTATGTCTTTGTCAGGTAATATTGTATTTTTAGTTGATATTGCAAATCATTTGAATGTCTTGAACACACGGCTTCAAGGCAAAATCAACTGATATCCCAGCTCTACGCTCATGTATCATCCTTTCAATGCAAGCTGACACTTTTCAGATCGCAATTGAATTCTGGAAATTACAATCATTTTCCGAATTATAAGAAAATGGCTGAAAAATTCAACAAAACTGCGATTAATTTCAGTTATGTAGAAAAGCTAGATATTTTGATTCAATCTTTTCAAGACAGATTTTCGGAGTTTAAAAAAGTGAAACCTCTGTTGGACATATTCAGCAATCCTTTCACGATTTCAGTTGAAAATGCGCCAGAGTCAATGCAGTTAGAAATTATCGACATTCAAAATGACCAAGATTTACGCAACAAATTCAACGAAGGAGACTTGCTGAACTTTTACCACTGCATTGATAAAAATACGTACAAAGAGTTGCGCATAAACGCTCTGAAATGTGCCAGCTTATTTAGTTCTACCTATATATGTGAACAAACCTTTTCAATACTAAATAATAATAAAACAAAAAATCGAAACCGCCTTGCAAATGAAAGTTTAGAAGCAGTTTTACGTGTTGCTACAAGTAAATTTGAGCCAAATATAAAAGATTGTAAGCACTATGCAGTGCCACGCTTCAAATTAATAAATTCTTTTCAATTTTAATACATTATTATCAATTCTTTATTGTCTTTTATTACCTATGCTTCTGGCGGCCCGCCATCAGTTCATAATTTGCCTGAGTGGCCCCTAGTCTTAATAAGTCTGTGCATCACTGATCTAAAGAGTAGTTTGTTTGCGTTGGTGCATTGATCTTCGAGAAGTAAGTCATTTACCTTACTAACTTGATCGTTAATAGCTACGGAAAAATAATACTTATTGAAAGTCATTCTTATGTTTAATTTACCACTGGTTCGGAAAATACCTTTGTCCTGGGAAGAACCAGCAAGAAATCCTGCTGGATTTTTTTTTAAAGAACAGCTTACATACATTTACGGATAAACATTGTCATGTTCTTTAAGGGCATTTTCTAAAACGCAAATATTTTCATTACCGTGTAGTGGCGGTGTAAGAATATCCACTGAAGATAAGCCTCCCCCAAGGAATGTCACAAAGCACGGTCCTGAGCCAACTGCATCCATCGACTTCCTGCATGTCTTACCAGGTCATCACTCCATCCAGTGGGGAGACGCCCTACACTTCGTCTATCGGTACGAGACTGCCACTCGAGAACCTTTCTTTCCCATCGGTTGGTTGGTTCTTCGAGGTCTATGGCCGGCGCGATGCCACTTTCAGCTTACTAATCCTTTGGACTATGTCGGTTACTTTGGTTCTAGTTCTGCGGATATCCACATTTTAAGTTTATCACGCAGATAAATCCCGAGCATAGCCCTCTCCATAGTTCGCTGAGCGACCTTGAGCTTCCTCATACGGCCGGCAGTGAAGGACCATGTCTCAGATCCATGAGTCATCACTGGCAACACGCATTGTTTGTACAATCTCGTTTTCAAGTTTTGAGGTTCCTGACGAGAAGATGTGTCGTAATCTCCCGAACGCTGCTCAGCCGTTGAATTGACCTCTCGGTTGAAGTTGAACTTACCTAGTCGGACTACCTGTATGTCCCAGGTAAACATACTCGTCAACAACTTTGAGCGTAGTGTTCCCAATAACTACATAGATGTGACATTGTTTTGTCCATGTTCATCTTAAGACCTATCCATTGGAAGACACTATTGAGGTCATTGAGCATAGTGCTTAGGTCCTCCAGCGATTCTGCTATAAGGACTAGGTATATCATCGGCAAATCGACGATGAGTGATGTATTCGTCATTGATGTTAATATTATATCCTTTCCAGGCCAGTAGCTTGAAAACGTCTTCCAATGCAGCTGTGAAGAGTTCCGGGGATATAACGTCACCCTGTCTTACACGTCTCTGCAATTGGATAAGTTTCGTACTCTGATTCAGTTCTCGAATAGTAGTGTACAAATACTTTAGCACTTCGATATACCGACAGTCAACTTAGTACCGCTGAAGGGACTGTGGCACCGCCCAAATTTCGACGGAATCAAAGGCTTTCTCATAGTCCATATACGCAAGACAAAGTGGCAGGTTGTACTCTTCGGTCTTCTGTACAATTTGCCGAAGGGTATGTATGTGGTCTATGGTACTAAAGCCTTTATGGAAACCGGTTTGTTCGGGAGGCTAGAAGTCATCCAGTCTGCGAGTGAGACGTAACAAACGAAAACAACACGTAGACGTGACTCAGAACAACGCTCTCCTGAAGAAATACCGACCGATTTCCCGGTCGGTAGTTCTTCAGGAGAGCGATGTTGCCTTTCTTGAAGAAAGAGACCACCGCACTTCTGCTCCACACCTACGGAGTAGTGCAACCATGGAGGACGGAATTAAAGAGCTTCTGACGGACTTCAAGAACTGGTTTCCATCCTCGCCTGGGACCTTCCCGTTTTTAGGTGCTGGAGAGCCATTATAATTTCACTCAGACTGACGTCCGGGATATCATCAAAATATTGTCAGATAATACTTGCTTTTGAATCGTTACTCACACTTGCGTGTGGCTCCAACAGTGACGTGACGTAACAGCTGTCCGTAGAGCCTCTCAATCTCACTCGAAATCTCAGGTGTCCCGGAAGCGATGCTACCCCAAATTCGGTCTTCAGCTTCGACAGTTGGCTCTTTCTGTAAGACAAATCTTTGACAAAACTGGAGCTTTGGTTCCGCTCGATCGCTTCTTCAATAGAAGCTGTATTGAAGTTGCGTAAGTCCCGTCGCATGCATTTGGGGATCTGTCTGTTCAGTTGCCTGTATGCTGTCATATCTGCTGAAGACTGCAGCTTCATTTCCCGTCTAACAGCCATGAGATTAAGAGTGTGATCGGAGAGTTTTTGGGTTCTTCTGCGACGAATCTTGCAGAACTTATCTCCGACCGCATGGACAGTTTCAACGAGCTTGTCATTTACATCGTCTACTGTATTGTAGTCTTCTAGGCAGTGAAAACGATTTTGTAACTCGAGCTAAAAGTTATCGGGGCTTTGAATTAGAGCACGAGAGGGACGGAGTGTTGACTACATTAGACATGACTTCTCCAACTTAACATTTAGGTTCAGTGTGCCTCTAACCATGCGGTGATCGCTGCCTGTTTTCACCCTCGCTATCACTGAGACATCACTGAACAGTTGCCGTCTAGTCGTCTAATGAAGTCAATCTCATTTTTTGTCGAATCGTCGGGGCTCGACCAGGTCCACTTTCTGTGGGGCTGCCGTTGGAAGAAAGAGTTCATCATAAAGAATCCCTCTTTCTTCATGAAGTCGGCCAGCTGCTGGCCCCTCGGGTTTTGTTGCCCTATTCCAAATTTCCCTTACTTCAGCTCACCGTTCTCTCTTGTGTCTAGTTTTGCGTTGAAGTCTCCCATTAACACCGATAGTGGGTTTTGGAGGAATGCATGGCTCTAGAGATATCCTGAAACATTTCCTCCACCATCTCATCAGGATGTGCCGAGGTTGGTGCGTAAAACTATACAACCTTCAACGAATACCATTTGGTGATTCTGAGTATAGGTAAGGTACGCAACCCTCGTCGACACACTCCCAATCTTTACAACGTTGTTAACGAGAGACTTGTGGACGATAAATCCAACACCTCCTTGGGACAGATGGTCGCCCTCCCGGTGATAGAACCAGTCCCCGGATTCGAAGAAAACAGTGTCCTCCCCTCTTTTCGGACCTCAGATAATCCTATAATATTCCAGCGCAACTAGTCTATCTCTTCTTCCAGCTCAAGATCCTCTCGTCAGTCATCAGGGCGCGTGCGTTAAATGTTGCCAGATCGAGTCGTTTTAGGTGGCAATCGAACCCCACCGGAGATTCTTAGTATCCTCTGCCCCGACGTTACCATGGTCGCCACCGTAGCCAGGAATAACGGGGCCCCAGGGACTGGAGGCCGTTTCTTTGTAACTCTAGCCACTTTTCATCGAGTTTATAAAAAAATAGCTGTTCCCCGCGACTTCGCCAGCGTGTTATTTAGGGTTTTAATTTTTTGCGCGGAACCTAATTCCTTTCCTAAAATAAAAGTAAAGTCTAAGTTACTCCTTAAGCTTAAGTTACTCCTTATGACATCATCTATCTGCCAGTGAAATTCCCATCAAAATCGGTCCAGCCGTTTCGGAGATTAGCCGGCACAAACAGACAGACAGACAGACAAATTTTTAAAGATTGTAGTTTTTATAAGTACCGTATATACTTTCATATGCATTTAGTAAAAGCTGTAATTTTGACATTACAAACAGACACTCAATTTTATTTATTTGTATAGTTTTATTTTGTCCTCATTAATTCACAGAGTATTTGGACTCATCACCCTGATATGAAGGTTGGAAAGAAGGCATTGAAGGTAACATTCATGCGATTTTAGTTTCGAAGTCATGGTATATATATGATGTGGTGATGTTGCTGTTTATCTTCATTCTCACATTCCATTTTCTATTATTCGTTTACCACCCCAATCTTTAACTGAGAAAGTAGCGGAATACTTGTTAATTGTAGTGCTCCTATCGCACACCAAATTACTTCTTGGTGTTTTACAGCCCTTCTCCTACAGTGGACTGTTTTACAACTTTGGATAGCCTTCTTGAAGAGCTTACTCCAAATTCTACTAATACCAATGTAAATCGGCAACCTTGATTTGGTTATTGTGTCTTCGTTTTCCCGACCATGCTGATTAATTTTAATATATTCTACTGTATATAATTTTTTTATATTCTACTGAGCCAGCGCTTATCTACAAACCCACCTGATGGTAAGTGGTGATGTAGCCTAAGATGGTGAAGCGCACTGACTTAACAAAAGCCTATTCCCTCTTGCCTTGAAGATACCAACACTGTAATCGGATGGAAAGACAGATGCTGGCAACTTATTCCACTCCTATGCTGTACGCATGATGAACGACGTAGCGAACCGTTTGGTTCGAATGAATGGTAAGTCAACAACGAAAGGGTGGATACTGGCCGAACGTCTGCTTGTCCGATGGTGGAAGGGAGAGGGAGGAATTAAATTATGCAATTCCTGCGCACACTCCCCGAAATGCATCCTGTAGAAAACCGAAAGGCTGGCTACTTTGCGTCTGTGTTTGAGGCTGGTAAGATTGGTTTTAACCAAATTCGGGTCACTAATAAGCCTCTTAGCACGCCTTTCCATTGAGTCCAAAGCTGCTAGGTGGCATTTTGCAGCACCAGCCCATATATGGCAGCAATACTCCAAGCACGACCGGACTTGCGCTTTATGTAAAGTAAGCAGCTGTCCCGGCGTGAAGTATCGCCCCACCTTTGCAAGGACTCCCAGCTTCCTTCCAGCTGCTTTGGCCTTGGACTCAATGAACTTCAGATTTGAGGATATCTCAAACCCTAACAACTGAAGGCGGTCGGTATATTTCAGTAATACATTTCGAAAAAGGAGCCAAGGTGAGCTGGCTCCTTTTGCAGTGAAGAGACACACTTGTATTTTGGAGGCGTTGAATTTCACAAGATTTGCATTGACCCATTCGGAGACTGTCTATAATATGATATTCACATGCTCAACCGTAGCTTCTCTTTCAAACTGGATTTGATCCCGACTGGCCTAGAACTTGGTTGGTATCTCTCCACAACTGTGCTATCGTCTGCATACCCATAGATACCGGGCATAAGCAGATCATTAATATGCAGCAGGAAGAGAGTTGCGGAGCGGAGGAAATGACCCTGAGGAACACCGGCGTTAGTCGCCATAGGATCGGATGAGCAGCCATCGACGACGACCCGTAGAGATCGTTCACTTAGAAAGTCCTTCACCCATTCAATCATACCAGGAGATAAGCCGTACGCTGGAAGCTTACCCAAAAGGCTAGTGTGCCAAACTCTGTCAAAGGCCTTCGAGACATCAAGAAACAGCAAGTGCTTCCCACTGTTCTCGAGTGCCTCGCCCCATACGTGTGTGGTATACGCTAGACCGATTTCGGCGAAACCCATATTGCCGGTCACTAAGGAGGTCATTCCGTTCTAGGTATGCCATTAAGCGGGCGTTCAATATACGCCCCATAATCTTGCAGAGTATGAAGGTAATTGAGATTGGCCGATGATTGGCAGGGTCGTCACGGCAGCTGCCTTTTTTTGGAACAGGCTGCACGTTGGCCAGCTTCCAGGATTTTGGCACTATTCCAGTCCTAAATGAGAGGCGGAACAAGCATGTCAGCATTTGAGGCAACTCAGGTGCACAAGCCTTTAGAACTATAGCTGGTATACCATCTGGTCCACTAGCTTTATTCACGTCTAGACATCGCAATGTTTTAAGTACCTCCTTATTTATTATACGAACTTCCGACATAGAAGTCCCGCAGTGAGGTAATTTAGGTGGAACGTTGTTGCCACTGTCGAGACGTGAATTGTTGGCAAAGAGAGACGCGAACAAGTTCGCTTTCTCTTTAGCCGTATGCGCCAGTGTGCCATCCGGTTTTACCAGCGGAGGCAGTGTAGGCCGACAGAAGTTTGTCTCGACCGCTTTGACGAGAGACCAAAAAGCTCTAGTGCCGGATGGTCTGGCAGAGAGTTTTGCGCCAATATGTTTAATGCGATCGGGACTAGCTTTCCGTAATGCTTTTTTGTAGGACTTGGCGGTCTGGTTGAAAGTCTCTTCTTGGAGCTAATATCCGAGCTTTGCGGTTTCTTTCTGCATTTATTCAGCTTGGGTGCATTCATTCTTTCTTTTCTTCTAAATGCTTGTGCTTTTCAGCTTGGGCGCATTCAGTGTTCAACCATGGGCGAGCTTTGCTACCGGTGGGAGCGTCAGAGAAGGGATAAAATACTCCATAGCTTGACGCAATACATCCGTTATTGCAACCGCGCAGCTCGACGGATCCACAGAAGAGAAACAGACCTCCCGCCAAGGATAGGATGCAAAAAGTGTCATATCTCATCCCAATCAACTGTTTTATACCGCCATATTCTTCGAACACCTTGGGACTCGTAATCAGGTGGAGAATATGACGATACAGATTTCACCAGACAGCGGTCAGATGTACCCAAAGGGAGGTAGCCTGTACTTCATACCTGTCTGGTTCGGTAGTCAGCAGAAGGTTTCAAGCAATTTACTGTGACCGTCTACATCGGGTACCCTAGTCGCTTTCTTTACCAGCTGAGAAAGACCTAGCGTCAAAGCAAAATTCCACGCTTCTTTTCCAGCATGGTTGGTCTTCTGGTATGGGAACAACCAGTCTTGGTGACAAGCGTTAAAGTCCCCAGAAAGACCAACTGTGCAGTAGGATACCGATTTAGGGCCACGTCAGCAACCTCACTAAGGTGATCAAATAATCGCGTTGTCTCCTGGTCACCGCTGTGCGATCGATAGACACATATTTGTGCCATTTGCTGTAGAGACTATCGGTCCGTGGGGTCCACGTGCAGTGAAGTTCCTGAAGAAACTGTATCCGCGACTGGTCGCCGCTGCTGATGCTAAGAAGGCTGGTTCTTTTCTCGCTCAAAGGCTAGTATAGCCATTCAGCGAGGCTGAATGACAATTTAAATTTTTAGTTTTAGTATTTCTTTATTATAGTTTTTTTATTGGAGGTAACCTTTTAGCTGGATTTAATTTTATACTATGTTCCGTAAGGTAAATATAAAATAAATAATTTCTTTCTTATAAAATAAGACCACTCAAAGCCAAATCAAGGATACTTTCTGCGGCGTAACGCCATCCTCCAGTCCCGTGATTAAACACAGACCTAAAAAGAATGAAAGCGAAAAAGAGTGATGCAAAGTCCAGGTACAAGTTAGATCTAGAGAATGACAGAATTCGAGAGAAGTACAGGGCTCCTTGGGAATCAGTGCAACAATATGTGTAGAGATTTACGACGACGCCACATCCAGTGGTCTCTATAAAACGAAGATCCTAGCGGTGTTTAGAAATTCTAAGACCCTCTAGGAGTTGGGAAATCACCTTCAGCTCGATTCCAAAATAAATTGCTTTTCACACTCCTGATTTTTCTCCGATTTGTGTTTAGGCATCGTTATGTAAGAGGACACATCCTCTCTATCCATTCTATAACGAATTAGGAAGTGGCGATAATCGTAAAATGATTAATAAAATGCTTAATTAATGATATTGAATTTATATAGGTTATTTCATGAAAGATTGAAGTTTTTGATTTTAGAAGGAGGTACAGTTTTCGGTTTATTTTAATAATAGGTAATTGTGTTCCCTCTTACCCCTCTGTGACGATGGATGTAGATAAAGCATTCGAAACGTTGGTAATAGAAAATAATTAGACAATGAAATCACTTTTCTTCAAAGCTATATTCAATATTTTTGCCATGATATCTGTTAATACAATATTTATTACTTAGCTTGTTTGATAAAAATGAAATAAATAGTATTATTCTAGAGCGGTAACATAAGAAAGCGGTGGACAGAGGCGAGCGAAACTAGAGAGGTAATTGGCAATCATGGTTCCAGATAAAATATCATTTTCATTTTAATACAGTTACAGTAGCTATTGGAATTGTTAGTATAGCAGTTATTGAATTCTTGTAAGCTTGTAACAATTGGAATCAGTTGGATAATTTTTTGCGGTTGTAGGTACCTACCGAATTTATTTAAAGTATTTATACTTATTACTATTGCCTAATTTATTAGGAAAAACGGGAAATATATTTGGCCACTTTTAACAGCGTTGGCAGAACTGTCTAAATCGTTCAAAAAAAAAGTTGTAAAGGTCAATGGAGCTATGACATAAGTCGAACATACCTAAACTACAAAAAAAATACTCCATGCGACGAAGTAGGTAAAATTGAATAAATACTAAGATTATGCCGAAACAAAATGTGAAATTGTGATCATTGGATCGATCATCCGATTCCAAAACATTTTCGTAATAAGCAGACGTGCAATATTCGTAAGTCGTATTGCCGATAACAAGAGACATATAAATTGAATGCTAGATACCTACCTCTACTCATTAGTTTAACACTGACGAATTATGGAACATCATTGTTAATAAACGCTACAATCTGTATATGTCTAACTACTGGACACAGGTCCCCTCTTATTTCTGAGAAGGTTATGGTTATGGAGCGATTGTGGCGATTGGCTCCAGTGCGTGTTGGTACCTATCATCGTAAAGGTTGGAAACTGACTGATAAAACGAATACAAACATACATAATATATTATAATATAACATAATAAAATACTTATACAATACCTATTTCAAATATTTTTATTTAAAAAATCTTTTTGTCATAAGACTCTGATGCAAATTTACTCAGCAATGGAGCTAATCGACGTAATTTTCGCACTGTGATATACCATGACTATAAAAAAGGTTTAAAGACACAAGAATGCTTTGAAGTTTAAGCTATTACTTTTAGTGGTAAACTCATTCTTATTATTAGGTGTTCTTTTCCATAATTGCGTAAAATCGCTGAAAAGCCTTCAATATTCGCCGCTGAAAGGTTCACGATCGCTCACTTATACTCCTACTTTTCAGAATGTATTTTTGTAATACACCGTCTATAGGTTCAGTTGTTAGAGGTTGAGATTTTCTCAAAGTTCAACTTTAAACAGTTTATTTAGCTCCAAGCCATAACATAGGAGCAGCAATATGATAAAGCGTCTAGATTTGGTAAAAAATCAACCATGTCAGTCCTGAGCACTAACGCGGAAGAGTCAGCCAATACATATCTAATAAATTTTTATGTTTGTGTAGGAATTGCATGGCCCATCCTCCCTCCCTTTTCAGCATTGGCTTGCCCCGTTTACAAAAGAAACGGTATGCTTCGTCGTTCGTAATTCATACAAAAATTAGTGAAATATCTTGCTAATCTTTGTAATTTAAAGTGGCCAGTGTTTAAAATTCTAAAAATTTTATACACTGGCCTACACTAAGTTTACTAATATGTAACTTACAATCCTAATCACTATCCTATTTTAATCACTATTATACAAAAAGGAAGATCCAACTGATGTCAATAACTATCGACCAATTAGCTTACTCCCAAGCATATACAACGTGTTACAAAATACCCCGTAAAAATATAGTTAATTATCAAAGCTAAAAAATTTTCAACCTAGTAAGCTGTCATGTCAGGGAACCAGATTATTTAACAGAAAGACCTACGTACCTATTTTACGTAATAATTGTCTACTTTAATTGTTTTTCCATTTTCATTCATAAATGTTTGCTACCTCAATACAAGGATGTCATTATACTCAAGTACTGGCTTCAAAAAATGTCAAGTTGGAAAAAAAAATATGTTGTCAATTTCAAATCTTCTAATCAATATCCTACAACTGTTTCGAGTTTTTTTCCAACATTTTTTGCAAAATAACGATGCTTTCTAACTCGGAATATTACGATATGATGTTATGCGTGCCTACGCATAACATCATATCGTAATATGGCCTCATGAAGATAGCAATTTAAATCGTGCTCGCGAACTGTATCGGCAACGATTTATCGATGGTAGACCCCCCACTGAACAGCGACGGCTGCCTTCGTACCAGTGTTTTCTGAACATGTCAAGACGACTACATTCCACCGGCTCTTTTCATCGGTCTACTGGAAGTGGACGTCCAAGCACAGTCGACGCCAGGCAGGCTGAATTAGTGTTAGAGCATTTTGCCGACAAAAGAGCCGACCAAGTACGAGGCGAGCCGGAACAAGATTCGGTATAAACCATGTTGCAGTTTGGCGAATTCTTCGTGACGACAATCTTCACCCTTATCACTATCGCCGTACACAGGAGCTGATACCTTCCGATTTTGCACCCAGGAGGAACTTCTGCGAGTGGTACCTCAGGCAGTTAGAGGAAAACCCTAATTACGTAAACTATGTTCTTTGGACGGACGAGGCAACATTCACGAGGTCAGGACTTTCAAATATGCATAACGATCACGTTTGGGCTCGCGTGAATCCACATGCTTCACGGCAGGGCAGATTCCAATACCAGTGGCGGCTGAATGTGGGCTGGCCTTTATGACGGGCATGTCATCGGTCCCGTCATTATGCCATCACGTCTGAACGGTAGCAACTATCTAACGTTTTACTTCGAATTCGAAGAGGCGATTGACGACTTTCCTGTGGCTGACTGGGATTACTTTGAGAACCAAAGAAACGTGTTTCAGCATCATGGAGCTCTGGCACATTTTGCTCGCAACGTATGAGAACATGTTAACGTTCGATTTCCGCGAGGATGGATCGGCCGCGGGGACCGGTGCTATGGCCTCACACCTCACAAAAATTCAAAATTAACCTATTATATTAAAGTTTTTATATTAAAATATTTAACCTATTAATATTATATTCGGATTGGAGTTGAGTTTTGACGATGATAATTGGTGAATTGGGCGTGCAAAATTAGATTTACGGTAAACTTGTAGGTATATGTTTTCTAACGAAAAATTGTCGCGCCAGCAAAATATGTAACAAAATGATACTAAATACGATAACTAAATATCGGTTGTATAGGTTAGAATAAAAAATCTTAAATTAATGGATATGATGACACATTGGGGCACAGCGATCATTAGTCAAACTGAAATAATGGTATAGGCTAGGACTAATGTGTAATATTCCAAATTTATATTTTTAATTTTCTTTTATGTGTCTTAAAATGGCGACATTTGCTAAACAGCCTAAACGCTATTTCGAGGGTCTTATAGTCTTAGTAGCTGTACTATGTATGTTAAGGATTATATAATGCAGTCATTGGTTTTAATCAGTTCTATAATAGGATATTTTATTATTTTTATTATTTACGCTGTATAGCAGTTTTTCAACATAACATATACCTAACTCTCTTTAGATATACGTATAAAAGATGAAAAATCTTTTCTTAGGAACTGTGTTGGATAAATTTAATTTAGATTTAACATGGTCTTTTACTGCACCAAATCTTTTTCTTTTTTCCACATATTGATAACAAATTAATTTTGTTCACTAGCACAATATAAACACGCAGCGCATGCAAAATGGCGATATTCTGTCACTTATACCGATTTAAGTTGTACTATGGCTGTTATTTTTTTAAATTTTATATCACTCTCTTATACAGAAGTCATAAAACTACTGTATTTACAAAAGTGTACAATAACACCATTAGAATAAGTTTTAGAAGAGAGTTTGCATACAATATTGTCCAGAAATAAGATTTTAGTGATACTATAATAACACTTAGAGTTGTATAAGCAAGGACAGCATGCAAAAACAGCTTCTATACAACTTTAGATAATGATAAAATCAGATTGAAGTGTTACAAAATACTTAAAGTTGTATACTAGAGATTTCATATTCTGATTAACAACCCTAAGCTTACTTAGATCTCATAATACAGACTTTATACAGCTTGAGCTGTATAATAACTCATAAACCACTCTTATAAGGATATAACCCCTTTTCAACACTCTTATACGCTTTTAAAAGAACTCTAAGTTCTATGTGGGCTGGTATATTGATGTTCATATGGCTTGTGTGCTGCTTGGGTGACTATATGAAAGCGTTCGACCCTACACGAAAGCATATGGTAAGCCTTATAGATATAGTTAAGAAATCCCAGAAACTTACATAAACATTAAGAAACATATTTATAGCAATAGTGAAAGCAGGGTAAAGCTGGAAAGAATAGGTTCAAAAATCAAAATATGTAGAGGTGTTAAGCAGGGTTATCCTCTATTAACTAACATTTTCATCTCTCTTTTACAAAATATAATGAAAGATATGAGTTGGAAACAAAAAGGAATTTGCATCAACGGAAATATTCTAAGCAATCTTGGATTCGCTAATGACATAGTGCTTTTCTCCAAAACAGCAAGTCAGTTAAATGATAAAAGAGTTATGCACGGTCAGTGAAAGTATAGGTTTTAAACTAAACACTTCAAAAACAAAAAAGTGATGACAAGCGGCACTTAGAACCCTGTAATAATAGATAAATGGAACCTCGCTAGAATATGTAGAGACTTACTTATACTTAGGTAAACAAATCTCTTTTAGAAAATCCAGGCACACAGAAGAGGTTGAAAGGAGAATAAAGATGAAATGGAAAAAAAATTGAGTCTAAAAGAAATATTAAAATCTAAGCTATCTCTAAAACTAAAGAAAAAAGTAATGGACTCTTGTTTACTATCCTGCCTGTCCTATGGTTCTCAAACCTGGATATTTAACAAAAAGACAAGAAACAAAATACAAACGAGTCAAAGAACAATGGAGAGAAGCATCTTAAGCATCCAGCTGAAAGATAGGCAAAGAAATGAGAACAATCGTAAGACTCAAAGAGTTACGGCATGATCAGGACCGAACGGAATAAGACCAAGAGGTCACCCAGTCGAACGCTAGGCCAATGAAAAAAAAATCTCTTGCTCATATCTATATTATAATTTTTTTTAATACTTTACCCACACACTTGAACTTTCTCCTGTATAGTGGAGGCAGTCTACATACATAGTATATTGAACAAGGACGAACATACAGACCCAGAACAATTATTTGTAGGCCATACAAATATTTGTTCCGTGCGGGATTCGAACCCGCGGTCTTCAGCGTCGTAACTCAATGCCACTCCGCCACGAAGCTGTTAGCAAGTATAGGTATATTTATCTAAGCGTCTGAGTATAATGCCTATAAAAATGTTTAAACATTAGGTACCTTCATACACCAGTACTAGTACTATTATTTATTCTGTGCCAGTACTAATATTTGTTTTACAATCAGTTAGACACAAACTATTTAATTTTGAAAACAATATGACTGTAGCCTAACTTATGCAACTTATGAATTTAAAAGGCCGTGCTAGATACCCGCCCCTTAAATCATTCGCCAATAGCGAGCTTTTAAAGGCGGGGCATTAGTTACATCTGACGGCGTTTTTAAACTTGAAACCAACTTTGCAGACGTCAATTTGTAAAGAGATATTTCAGTGAGAACATGTCTGCGGTGTTCAATATTTTTATACTATATTTATATGACGTGAATTAATTTTTATTATAAAACGTTAATTTTTGAAAATGCAAAGCGAAAGTAATTGTGAATTGGATAATGGTAGTGCCGGGAAAAAAGCTCTACGAACACCGAAATGTGCAAGGTGCCGCAATCATGGGGTAATTTCGTGTCTGAAGGGACACAAACGCCTATGCCGATGGCGTGACTGCCGCTGTCCAGGTTGTTTGTTAGTGCTGGAGAGACAAAGAGTCATGGCTGCTCAGGTAAGTTTATAGAGAAGCAATATGTAGGTACCTAAAACTACAAAATTTACATATTAAATGCCTTGAATTGGTAGGTTTCTTTCTATAGTAAAAGTTTTACTAATTATATTTGCTATTTTAAGTTGAGCAGCAGTCCAATAATTGTTCGCTCTTTATTTTACAAGTCATAAGTATTTCTGAAGACAATATATAAGTTACGATGTTATGTACACTTCTTGTAGACTTTAAGACACTCCTATTCTAAGTGGAGTTAATACTCTACTTAGAATAGGAGTGTCTTAAAATCAAAAAAGAAGAGAAATATTATAGGCCACAAAGTTTTTTATATTGTAAGAAGCATGCAATTATTTGAAGAAATTAAAACTAATTCATGTATCCAAAGTTTTCAGAACCTAAATTAAATTCATAACTCTTTTTCCAAACATCATAATTTTAATCAATTTTGGATGAAATTACCTACCAAATACTCTCGTAAAAAGCTACTAATGGAATAAATGGAGCAAGACTCAAGGATCTGTCAAGTCGGGTAATTTTGAAAAATCAGGAGTATATTAATGGTAATGAAAGAACAGTCAGGTCTGGTAACTTTACCAATGGATTATCGATTAACACAGAAAACGTAACGTGTTTCGAGTTAAGCCATGTTTTGGGTGAAAATACAATAACTAATTGACAGCATTGCTTTCGATATGCCAACATGGGAGTTAATTTTGGCATTTTATTTTAACGCGGAATTGTGCCGGCAAAATAGTCTCTTTGTTCAGTGCTCCTGAACTTTGGTTTTTTTTGTTTGAAATACTGAATGTAGGTATCTATATATTTGTAGTAACGTAATATTAATGGTTATTAAATGTAATATATTGTTTTTAACATATTGGTCATATCATTTATATATAAAACTAACTTGGAAAAGTTACCATGCTAGTGATGCTACGATGTGACGGTTACTTTGCCATGTTTTGTTACAACCAAGGGTTGTCACTTTCAACCTATCTATATTTTTTACCGACTACAACTATTTAAACAAAGTGTTCTACACTTGACATTCTATGTATGTATGTATGTATGTTTGTATAGATGTTTCACCGTAGCAGCCCATTACACCGATTTTACCAAATGAGTCGTCAATCAATTCATCTTTATTAAAACTGAAGGAAAAGAAAAGAGAAATCTATATTATTTTTACTGCGTTGTCGGCCATTAGTAATATTATTACTACTCAGTATTTTTCATAATTTCAAATTAGTGTATTGATATTAAGCAAAACATTAACTGTCATTTTTAATGATTATTAATGTTTTGCTGTTGTTTGAAAACAATATTTAAATTGATTACAATAATTATGACCTGACATTATTTTATTACGACCCGTAATACGTAGGTCACTAAATAAGTTTTGAGATGCTCGAAATTTAAAAATGTAACGCACCCGTGTTATATGTTTCTAAAAAGCAAATTTATTTAAAAATACAGCTCCATAAGCCAATTACTCAATATTAAAAAAAAAAACAAAGTTCTATTAATTTTCCTGCAACGCATCCCGCGCTTTTCATTTAAAACGATGGATCTTAACCGTGAACATTTGCGCGCTATGATATATTATGATTTTAAATTTGGTTTAACCGAACAATTAAGTTTACAACGATTACAATCAGCATGAGGGGACTCAACTCCATCACGCGCAACAATTTTTAGGTGGTTTGCTGAATTCAAAATGGGTAAAATTAATCTTAAAGATAACCAAAGAACCAGGACCCCTCAAACAGCAGTAACGGCAGAAAATGTATGGACTACTGAAATGTTGGTGCGAGAAGACCCACGAATCACATATACGGACATCGAAAAGATTGTAGGCATTATTTCGGGGAGCATTCATACCATCCTACATCAACATCTTGGAGTGAGGAAGCTTTGTTGTCGATGGATCCCTCGTTTGCTCTCCGAAAGCGAAAAACAGACTCGTGTGATCGATCATGTGAGACACGAATCTATCAATATGATCCGGAAAATAAAAGGCAATCATCGGTATGGGTCTACTCAGAAGAACAGTTACCGACAAAACTGCAAAGACCTCGCAACGTCGGCAAAAAAATGTTGGCTAGTTTTTTTCGTGGAGCGGACATTTGACGACGTCAATGCTGGAAAATTGTAGGTCAGTCAACTCTGACTGGTATACTACAGTTGCATTACTCAAAGCTTTTCAAGCTGTGCGGAAGAGAAGAGCAAAGACCGGGCTTCGGGGAATCATGATAGCGCATCTTCACATACCTCCCTTAGAACAAAAGCATTTATTGAGGAATCTGGTGTTGAAAATCTAAGTCACCCACCCTACAGCCCTCACTTAGCTTCTTGTGATTTCTTTTTGTTCCCAAGAGTCAAAGAAAAAATAAAAGGCAAGTTTTTTTCAAGCGCCGAAGAAGCCGTGGCTGCCTACGAAGAAGCGATTTCCGATCTGTCAGATCAAGACTGGCAAAAGTGTTTTCAGAGTTGGTTTAGGCGAATGGAACTTTGTATAGAGCATGATGGAGAATATTTTGAAAAGATGTAAAATAAATATTAATAGTATCTAGAATACTTTTTGTACATTTTAAAACTTATTGAGTGTCCTACGTAAAATGGCGATGATGACTAATAAAAAAACGAATACTTTTTTTATTCTTTACTATAATTGATTTAAGCTTATTATTACACGAATTTTATTTTTAATTTTAGACGAGAGTATTTTTGTTTGATATATTTTAGATTTTTTCTTAAGAAATTATTGTGGCAAGATCAAGGATTTTTGACAACCCTGACACATATTTTCAACTTTGTATGAAAAATTTAAAAATGGGAGGGCAACTTTGCCAAAAGCGTAAACTTTGCTATTTGCAACACAATTAAAGAAGCAAATCATAACTCTGAGTGTTGTGTATTATATTATGAGGTAAACTTACCTTCAACCTTGAAGTCAAATCCTATTATTTTCATTATAAGCCCTGATGGCAAAGTTGCCACAAAGTGAGGTTAACTTTGTCATTTTCTATTTTTGAGTATTTTGTCTATTTAATGTTAGTATTTGTTTAAATTATTAATAAATACCAAATCTATGAAGAATATAATGTCACATTTAACATTGACGCCCAGTCCGACAATACATTTTTTGTTGGAAAATTGGTCTTAAACTTTTAAGTCCTTCCAAAAATGGCAAAGTTGCCAGGTTTCACGGAAGTCTAATAATAGTGATAAAGAAAGACATTTTTCAATTCACCAATGACTAACAAAAGTGCCATAAGGCATTAAATGTCCGCCCATTGTGCTTAAGGTGTGAATAATTAGTACATAATTAGAGTTCGTTTATAAATAATGAATAAATAAGTCTATATTGGCTTCTAGATACTCTATCGAAGGTACCTATTACTGCTAAAATATGTTACCGTTACTGTTACCACATGAGTAAAGAAACCGTATAGAGTCAAGTCAAAGCTTCTAAGGAGCTGTCAATATTTTTACCTATTGTGGTAGGGTTGGCACCGGAGGATAAAATTAAATAAACAACACGTATATCAGCTTTTATTATATATTTAAGATGGAATATTTTTTATACACTACTTATTCTAAATATTTTGTTTTATAATTTTTTTATTCAACAATTTGTTGTGCCTTTTTATTAAATGATAAATTATGAATGTAATGTAAAGTTTTTTTTAATAATCTATTGGAAAGCACTCACAGGGCATAACAAATATACAATCTTGCACACGTTTTAATATTTCGTTACTAATATTTACAATGTTTCTTTCGAGGTCAAAATATTCACAAAATTTTTGCTCAAGCAATAGCTGGAACTCCAACAAGCACCGTCATTTTTGTCAGCAAGTTGAGTGTTGGAAAAGCAATTCCTAATAAATATTTTACAGGTATTTTTTAGAAAACTTAATACAGGATTTTTCGAAGTGATCCTCACAGAGTCTATATTATTGCCGTTTTTATAATCAAAAAGTTTTGAAAGGAGATTTTCTCGCCCGACGGCTTTTAACCACTCTTGCCGTCTGAAATAATAATAATAATAAAACATGAACCTACGTATTTAATTTATAAACGTAATTATTCAATTATAAATATTATAAAAATAACTATTCAATCACTCTAGGTAGGTAGGTCACTTGTAGGTGAGTTATCTATCTACCACATTAAAAATAATAAATTATAGTCAAGTTACTACTTACCTAGTGGAGTCTTTGGGATAATTAAAAAATGATACATTTTATTTGTTCTATTATTGTTCATACAAACAGTATCTACAGTAAACCATATTAACTTTTTACTAACTTTTTTATATTTAATTTGACACGAATAATTATTTAAAAAATAAAATTTTACACTTATTATTCTTTACATAACCCTGAATTTGAGCACTGGCCGAGCCGGATTAAAGCAGTTTCTTTCTGTACGTGACAAGCCGCCAGTGCTCACGCACACACGCGCCTCAAGCTTGTGGTACCTATAATGTAATTATATAGCAGTAAATTATAGTGTAATTATCATAGCACGGTTTTATAAAGCTTTGTCTCTGTACGGTACGGATTCTTTACTCATGTGCCATTACAGCCTGTTAAAGTGGATATTTGATATAGTTGACACGCTTGGAAAGCGGGTTGCAGTTTTTTATTTTTAGTCGTTATTAGGAAGACGCTGCTGCCCATCTCCTGATTTGCTTCTCTCTGTCGCCTCTTACAACACTCATGGGATGATATGGGGTAGTGGATATTCTTACACCGGGGAGATTTTCAGAAAAATATTTGCTAAGACGATATAAAAATATGAACTCGCGTTGGTTCCGTATAAATTTAATTATGTATGTAGGTAGTGTCGTTTATCAATCCCGGAAATCACTTAGGTAGGTATTACTAGTGAGGTAAAACCTAACATTGCTCTTACGAAAAAGTGAGTCGTATTGAAGGACAAGCTTAACTTTTAACTTCAAATAATAATCAGGTATATAAGCATAAAGAACTATCGCAGAATTTTTATACCATATCAGGAAGATTATTTATGTAGACCAAGAACAAAAGAGGGCCAAGTAACTACGCCGTTCATTGCAACCTTTTGCTCTCCGTTTGAGAGATATAGTAGTGTTAAGAGATTAAGTGCAGCTTCACAAATGTCGCATACAAAGAGATTTTTATCTTTTACAGTATTACCACTTATTTTTAAGGCAAACTCCTTCGTCTTGAAATTAATTTGCCAGTTTCAAAATTAATTACATTCTATGTAGCTTTAGTTTTATTGGCATAATAAACAAATTTTATTGCTTAAATAATCAGCTTTAGCTTTCATACAAAATTTCTTAAAAAAGTTTGAATAAGTACCTATTTCATAACATATTGATAAAATGTTTCATTACATTTGTTTTCTGCATGTCATGAAAAGTGCATGTCTGAGAAATAAGAAAAAATATATTTCGAAGATAGATATGTGAAGTTCGCCAACACGCATTGGGGCAGCGTGGCGGAGATTTCCTTGCCCTAAAACCCTATCAGAAATTAGCCTGTGTCCAGCAGTGGGACGTATATAGGCTGTAACTTTTTCATTACTTTGTAAGTGATCTTTTTCATACCTACTCATTCTAATTTCTTTAGTCACCCACTCACTAAAGCATATTTTTTTACGAATTTTTGACTAACTTTCTAGTAAATATTTTGTTAAATTTGCAAGAAACTGCATGAAATAGGATGTTAAAGTTGCCATCGAGCTTATTTGCGGAAAAGCACAACAGTAAGGTTATAACTTATGGAAAGAAATCAAATCATGAAAATTATGCCGTATTAGTGCGGAACAAAACGTTAAAAAATCTTGCCTGATAATATGTGATTAACAAACAACAATATTTTTTATTTTCATGTAACTTTTGTCAAGAGAAAGTTCAATCAAACTAAGGTAAACTTTAAGGCAAGCACCTGGCCTTTCTTGATCTTCTGCAGCCCACTTTTGGAACTTAATTAAATTGTATCTACTTACTAACATAGTAATAGATCTTTAAAAGTATTAAAAGCAATAAGTAACCGTAAACTCAGAAAATCACTGATGAGCATTAGCTTTTTTACATTAGGATAAGATAAGGTCATGAAATGTGGTTACGAAGTTTAGGACTGTTATCATCATTGGCTCCAGGGTTTGACCTAGGATTGGTCGCGTATACTATGAAATTTAGTCCTGCTCCACGCTCAATTTGCGTTAACATCCTTGCAAGTTGTCAAACTGAAAGCAAATAATTAGCACTATATCGCTAGATAAAACTGATTACCTACTTGTTAATAAGACCACAATTGCTAGCTGTACCTAAATCTATACCTACAAAACATGAATGAAATTGAATTGTCTATTTGCAGTATCGAAATAATTTATCGTTCTTTGTATGTATTAAGATTAAGACAAAAATAAACATTTTGTAAATTTTTATCTTTGGAATGGCTTCGAAATTGATTTCGCAATTGTTTCATCACAATTATGAAACTTGACGAAAAGATAGAGAGCAGAGGGATATTAGCTAAATTTTATCAGTAAAACGTGCGAGATGTTTTTGCTCAATTGGAAATCTTTATGAGATATAAAAATATTTTTAACAAATCTTTTTTGGTTTGCAATTTTGGACAAAAAAGGTCCTAATAACACTTTATCTGCTTCCTCTTAAAGTTTTAATACAAAACCGATTTTTAACATTTTTAACTCCAACAACATTTTACAACAAAACTATGAGTGTTAGGATGAGATGAAAAAAACTTGTTTTACGTGAAATTAAGTGTGTGGTAACTTAGAGGGTAAGAGCTACCTTTAATTTTCATAGTAATGCAGTGACAACTTGGTAAGATATGCTGAAAGCCTATGTTCAGCAGTGGACTTATGAAGGGCTGTAATGATGATGATGAAAGCTAATACACAATTGCTATGTAATGACAGCTGAAAAGTTTAACTGTCTCACTCGTTTCGTGACGAGTTGACTAAATGTGTGAGAAAGATCTAATAGCTTACTCTACGCGAGCAACCCGGGGTTCGATCTCCGCCGGCACCAATGAAATTGTTAATTGCAATTTTAAATGCTGATTTACCACGTGCTCGGTGTGAAAAACCTGCATCTCTGGGAAATAAGAAAAAAATATATTTCGAAGACATGTGAAGTCCGCCAACACGCACTGGGGCAGCGCGGCGGACATTTCCTTGCCCTAAAACCCTCTCAGAAATGAGAGGAGGCCTGTGCCCAGCAGTGGAACGTGTAAAGACTGTAACTTTAACTTTAATTTTAACGTGAAATCAAAAGATGCTCTATTTTTTTCTCAATTAAATAATTAATAATTTATATAGTTTTCGAGATAAAAGTAAAAAAAAACGAGTTTAAAGTGGTTTTTCAATAGTTGAACTACTGGCCCGTATCCAAATCGAGTTATAAGTAGACAAATTCACGGGTAAAAGCTCGCGGGTAAATTCACGGGTAGTCTCGCTTTTGACCGATGTAGATCGATTTTGATGATTTTTTTTGTTGAATGGGTCCCTAGATGGTTTAGATTCACATTTGGACCCGGTAGATGGTGATATTATCGAGATCCAGAAATCACCGTGCGAAACCGGGGCGGATCGCTTGTTATAAATAGAAATCAACTTGATACTTCTATTTTCAAATATTAATATCAAATTGTAAACAAATTCTATTGACATTTTATTAATGGTTTAATTTAACGAAAGTCTCGCTTGTAACAGGTAGCGCTTCGTCGTCAGCAGGGTGCGGGAACAACGCGAGGAGGTGAGGCCGCAGCACTAGCTGCTCGCAAGAGAGCGTACCGGGCTCGTTTACGTTGTATGCAAATGTCCCGAGCTTATCCTGTACCGCCACCTACTTATGGTAAGCAATCATCCAAGATTTTGACAAATAATGTTAGTACAACACAAAATGTAACGGTAGTTCTAAATCAAATGAATGATATATTTTTGTACTATATTACTACTTATTTAGATATATTTTAGACGTGGTAAAGCCACGCTGCAGCAGTCGGCTCGACCGGGGTAGGACCACGCTCTCACAGAACGCAAGCGTAAAATAAGAGGTTAATGCTGCTGTGTATGGTTAGTGTAGAGAACCGGAGACCCATTTTTACTAGAAATGAGGCATTCCATCTTAGTCCACAGGGGCAACAACCGCATCTGCATTTTCATAAATGTAGATGTCTATGGGGCTCAGCATACACTTACCATCAGCAGGGCTAGCATAAGCAGGAGACAATGTTATCCCCGCGGAAAGGAGAAAATGTTTATCCTCTCCCTTAGTTTTATCCACCCTTCGAGCATGGGCACACCGGTGGATATAATATCCATAGTAGATAAAATGGGAGATAGACTTAGACTTAGATAGATTTTTTGTATTAATATAAACTTAAACCCACGTCCAATGAACTAGGATAAAATTGTCCCTTTCAAATGTCAAAAAAGCATAATTTTTTCTCTTTCATTTGGCTCCATGCTACGGACGGGGGATATATGTCTACTCGTTATGTCAAACGGGGATATACTTCTCCCCGTTGCCGTGCTTTGGCATAAAAGTAAAGTAAAGTTACAGCCTATATACGTCCCGCTGCTGGGCACAGGCCTCCTCTCATTTCTGAGAGGGTTTTAGGGCAAGGAAATGTCCGCCGCGCTGCCCCAATGCGTGTTGGCGAACTTCACATGTCTTTGAAATATTTTTTTTCTCAGACTTGCAGGTTTCCTCACGATGTTTTCCTTCACCGCCGAGCACGTGGTAAATCAGCACTTAAAATTGCAATTAACAATTTCATTGTTGCCGGCGGGGATCGAACCCGGGTTGCTCGCGGCATTGCATGCTTTGGCATAAGGACAAGATAATTATCTCTTTTGTCAGTGGATATAATCGGGGGATAATTTTTTTGTCCCCAGCCCATGCTAGCCGTGCAGGTGGAATGTGTGCTCGTTTGTCACCCTGATTCTATAAAAAAATATCTTGATTCTTCATCGAGGATGGATGTAAGTGTTTACTAATAAATTATAACCATCTCAGTTCCTTTGTTAGTTCCATGTGTTACACTAACTATAAACATTTCATTTGACCTCGTAAACCTCTCTTATACGATTTTTTTTTATTGTTACATAAGATGCACATTAAATAATTTGAAATCCGTATTCTGAGCATTCAAATGTCTTAGAAGTGCTTAAAAATACTCAGTGCATAAAATCCAGTGATAAAATAACAGCTGCCCTAAACAGTTTCTAAAGTTGCCAAAAAAAATAAATAACCTTTTGTATTCCGTGAAATACCTATAGTGAGATCACATTCTCGGTTTCGTTTGCTTAGCAAAAAATATTGAGTATCCATTCCAGTAGCAGTTGTGCGCATATTGACATTAAAATTTGTTTATGTTTCTAACTTTACAAAGTCATTTTATTATTACTAGCGACTTGTGTCGCCTTCGCCTGGATAGGATCTATTATTGGGCGTTACTTAGATTTAAGATAATCCACAGACCAAAGTTTTTTAAAAAAAATCCAAAAAATTCTTTAAGTTTTTCGCATAAAATATAGCCTAGATCCCTCCTGGCATTTCTCTCTAAAGTTCTCTGTTTCTAAAGTTACATCACAATCAGTTCAGCCATTCTGAAGACAACAGACAGACAAACATTTTTAAAACGGTTATTTTATGTCTTAATAGTTTGCAAATAACTCTCTGAGCTTAATAGATGTTAGTTATTTCAATAGTACAGACACACTTATATTCGATTTATTTGTATAAATGTAGATATTTATTTAAAAACTCCAGGTCGCCTATATTTTATTCCATTTTAATCAAAAAGCCCTAGTGTGGGATGCTACTTGCGTAGACACTTTACTTTGGCGGCCTCTCATCTCAGGGGTACCTCGTTTAGAGCCGGGGCGGCATCAGAGGCAGCTGAACTGAGTAAGTGGCGCAAATATGAGTTTCTGAGAGATGACTACATATTTGTGCCATTTGCTGTAGAGACTATCGGTCTATGGGGTCCACGTGCGGCGAAGTTCCTAAAGGAACTCTATCCGCGACTGGTCGTTGCTGCTGGTGATAAGAGGGCTGGTTCTTTTCTCTCTCAAAGGCTAAGTATAGCCATTCGGCGAGGAAACGCAGCCAGCGTTCTTGGCACAATACCACGGGGAGTAGGACTGTATGATAATTAACTTATTAGTTTTAGTTTTTTTTTTACTCATTCATCATTCATCATCATTACAGCCCTTCACAAGTCCACTGCTGAACATAGGCCTCCCCCAAAAAATGCCATAAAGCACGGTCCTGAGCCACCTGCATCCATCGACTTCCTGCATGTCTTACCAGGTCGTCACTCCATCTAGTGGGGGGACGCCCTACACTTCGTCCGCCGGTACGAGGCCGCCACTCGAGAACCTTTTTTCCCCATCGGTTGTCGGTTCTTCGAGCTATATGGCCGGCCCATTGCCACTTCAGCTTACTAATCCGTTGGGCTATGTCGGTCACGCTGGTTCTACTGCGGATAACCTCATTTCTAAGTTTATCACGCAGTGAGACTCCGAGCATAGCCCTCTCCATAGCTCGCTGAGCGACCTTGAGCTTCCTCATCCGGCCAGCAGTGAAGGACCACGTCTCAGTTCCGTATGTCATCACTGGCAACACGCACTGGTTGTACAGCCTCGTTTTCAAGTTTTGAGGTATACCTGACGAGAAGATGTGCCGTAATTTCCCGAACGCTGCCCAGCCGAGTTGAATCCGTCGATTGACCTCTCGGTCGAAGTTGGACTTACCTAGCCGGACTATTTGTCCCAGGTAAACATACTCGTCAACAACTTCGAGCTTAGTGCTCCCAACAACTACCGGCATAGGTGTGACATGGACATTAAACATGATCTTTGTTTTGTCCATGTTCATCTTAAGACCTATCCGTTGGGAGGCACTATTGAGGTCATTGAGCATAGTGCTTAGGTCCTCCAGCGATTCTGCCATAAGGACTATATCGTCGGCAAATCGAAGGTGAGTCATGTACTCGCCATTGATGTTAATACCGTATCCTTTCCAGTCCAGAAGCTTGAAAACGTCCTCCAATACAGCGGTGAAGAGTTTCGGGATATAACGTCACCCTGTTTTACACCTCTCTGCAGTTGGATAGGTTTCGTACTCCTGTTCTGTACTCGGTAGCCATCGTAGCCCTACTGTACAAGCACTTCAGCACTTCGATATACCGACAGTCAACTTGGCACCGCTGAAGGACTGCAGCACCGCCCAAATTTCAACGGAATCAAAGGCTTTCTCATAGTCCACATACGCCAGACATAGTGGCAAATTGTACTCCTCGGACTTCTGTACAATTTGCCGAAGGGTATGTATGTGGTCTATGGTGCTAAAGCCTTTCGAAACCGGCTTGTTCGGGAGGCTGAAGTCGTCGAGTCTGCGTGCGAGACGATTCGTAATGACTCGAAAACAGCACGTAGACGCGGCTCAGAAGGGAATCGGTCTGTAGTTCTTCAAGAGCGTTGTCGCCTTTCTTGAAGAACAAGACCACCGCACTTCTGCTCCACGCCTCCGGTGTAATGCCACCATGTAGGACGGAATTAAAGAGCTTCTGAAGGACTTCAAGTACCGGTTTTCCACCCGCTTTCAGAAGCTCCGCTGTAATTCCATCCTCGCCTGGGGCCTTGCCGTTTTAAGGTGCTGGAGAGCCATTCTAATCTCGCTCAGACTGACGTCCGGGATATCATCGGAATAGTGTCGGATAAGACTCGCTCTTGATCGTTACCACACTTGCGTGGCTCCAACGATGATGTGTACAGCTGCCCATAGAACCTCTCAATCTCACTCAAAATCTCAGGTGTCCCGGAACGACGCTGCCACACTTGGTCTTCAGCTTTGACAGTTGGCTCTTTCTGGCAGACAGATCTCTAGCAAAGACTTTGAGCCCTGGTTCCGCTCGATCGCTTCTTCAATACGAGCTGTATTGAAGTTGCGCAAGTCCCGCCGCATGCATTTGGAGATCTGTCTGTTCAGTTGCCTGTATTCTGTCATATCTACTGAAGACTGCAGCTTCATATCCCGTCTAACAGCCATGAGATTAAGAGTGTGATCGGAGAGTTTTGTGTTCATCTGCGGCGGGTCTTGCAAAACTTAGCTCCGACCGCATGGACAGTTTCCACGAGCTTGTCATTCATATCGTCCACTGCATTGCAATCTTCTAGGCACTGAAAACGGTTTCGTAGTTCGAGCTGAAAGGTTTCGGGACTTTGATTAGAGCACGAGGGGACGGAGCGTTGACTTCATTAGACGTGACCTCCAACTTTACGTTTAGGTTCAGTGTGCCCTCACCATTCGGTGATCGCTGCCGGTTTTCACCCTCGCGATCACTGAGACATCACTGAACAATTGTCGCCTGGTCGTCATAATGAAGTCAATCTCATTTTTTGTCAAACCGTCGGGGCTCGACCAGGTTTTTTTTTACTATAGTTTTTTAATATTGTATATTATATCAATAAATTTTAATCACAGTTACAATAGATGAATAGGCATGTTAAGTGTTAAAAGGATTATTACTGCGCTAGCACTTCTTATTAGTTTGTGATTATGACTGGTCTGCAAATAAATTATAAGCTGCATAATACTATATCTAATTAATTTTCCAGTTTTTCCTAAAAATATGATTTATTATTTTAAAAACACATTAAGACTTATATCAGACTATCTTGATTGAAAACATGGCCTTAATTTTTTTTATTTAGCTCTTATAAATACCTATAGCAACAACAATATACCTAACTCATAATACTACTTGTACTTGTACTTGTTATCTATTCTGTGATAATACTATGAGGAGATACCATAAAGTTACTAGACAAACCACGATAATATCTGAGTTGTCGTGCACCACTCGAAGTTTTGTTATTGTTGTAAACGAGTCGACTCTGTCGTGTGTTTCGTTTCTCTCTGTGAAACGCTAAATGCAAATTAGCTGGATAAATATTTACTTTGGAACATCACTGGCTTTCTGAATATTTTGTAAAGCTTTTAACTACTTACAACACTTCTGCTATTATAACAACTGAAGTAGAGTTATAGGTATGCACAGTTTATATGTATTTTTTTTTAATTTGAAATGACAAACAAACCAACCTACTTCTAACAAAGAAAGCTACAGATGAGTTGTCACCTCTGAGGCCTAAGATAGAAATTGGTATATCTCACATCACAGTCTGTAATTATTAATAATATACTTGCTATTTATAGGTAACTTTAGACACCGAAATACAATTGGAAATCAATTATTAGTACTACCTATGATTTTCATTAGGCATCGAATGGATGGAATTTAAAAGATTTCATTCATTTTTATATGTAGGATGGTGTATCCATAATAACATCTTAAGACGCATTTGTTTTAAAGCGATACAGATACCCTTGTATAATTATATTTAGTGTAAAAAGATACTCTTCAAACAATTAAAAATAGAGCACCACAGGCGCAATAAAATTTGAACGACGCGTCTAAATGTCCCTGCTTCATTAAAGAACAAAAGCTGTCATCTAAGACTCGGCAACATTTCACTGTCTATTAAAAAAGTGAATATCTTTAAACTATTTTACGGCTGTAAAAAAAAGTGAAGATTGTTTTACAAGAAAATGCAGGGGCGGCTCTTTGTCGGGGTGTCAAGTTACAGCTCCGTACTGTTGACTGTAAACATGTCTTTCCGCCTGGTTGAATGATAGCTCAGCCGGTGCCAAAAATTATGTCCACCTATATTTTCGAAATGTATTCGTTTAAAATTATTTAATACTAACTTTAAAGTAGCAAGTAACAGTCCCATGTAGAATTTGCAATTCACAATTTTTGTCTAGAGAATGTCATCATCATTTTGTATCATTTTAAAGGTCAGTTTAAATTTTTGAACAAATTATACCTACTCCTTTGAAAAACAGTTTAACTACTTAATACATAATATACTAGTTATAGTCACTATTGGAAACCTAATTTAAAGATAATTTAGTATTAGGTTCAAAGATAACTTAAAACCTATGAGATGAGATCATAGAATATTTTATAAAACCTCTATATCAACCCGCAACAACGCGGGCGTGTGGATAATGTAAACCTATACTTCATTCATTACAGCATTAGAAAAAAGAAGCTTGTAGAAGCAGGAGTGCAAAACATTTTAATGCAAATTTAAGTTTAAATAATTTTAATGAAAAATTTCATTTCATTAAATTGTTTTAAAATAACTTTGAGAAATTTATTATTGTTATAACATGTGACTAAATTGTGTGTTCCTAAATTACCCTAGGCTGATAAAATTTTCGTTTTTCGTAATTATGTTAAAATTAGTGGTATGTAGGGGAGAAGGTACTTACTAAATACAAAGACTAACGAAATGACAGTCATTTTTAATAACAATGACAACATTTTCATTATATGTTACAAATTTTCAACAAAACAAATTAATGGAAAAAAAATCATTATTTTTAACCAATATTTTATTTAAAATAACAACTTATAACACGAAGGTGTTGGTGAAACTTCTTCTTCTTCAACATATTATTTCACGATCATCATCAAATGTAAATGAAGATGTTTTACCAACACTTTTATTAAAATTTCTACCACATCATCAATTATGCCATAAAGTAGACAAAACCTTTCCTCTTCTTTAATTACAGGAACAAAGCAAGATTGCCATATTACTTACAAATATTGTATGATCCTTACCTGCAACGTCTGAGTTTTGTTAATTATATGAGTTTAATAAGGAGGTGTACCTGCAGGCCAGGACTCCGAAACTTGCTTAAAAATTTTATGACAGACATCTGTTTTCAAGGGAGACATTATTATGTCGTCACGGTCAACATCGGGGCCACTTTTTGGTCAGTTTCAGGAATTGCATGTTGTGAGTCACTCGCGCTCGCACCGAGATTACCCATTGTTCAACTAAACGTAACGATTTCTACCAACAACTCATAAACAACAGTAGTAATAACGGTAATAAAATAATAAAAAACAGTAAAAAAATCATAAATATGTCGGTGCGTCTATAAAATACCGGGGAGACCGAGAGTGAGCGAGAGGTTATCTTACTCTAGCGGAGCGTCATATCGATGGTAGCGAGGTGGAATTAAGGGTATATCGAGAAACCGTTTGAGCAGTATAAAGTTCAGTGTAGGTGCCGAGCGCGGGAGATTCCGCCTAAGTCATTCTACGAGTGAAGTCATGCTACGAGTACTAAGATAGTATCTTGGTTATCTCCGTTGTGGTGGTATTCTGGTGCAGGCGAGGAAGATGGTGTTGCTGAGAGGCTGCTCTGTGTTACACTGAGATGTGTAGTGTTGCTGTTGGTTTGTATACTTTGGTGTTATCATGTAATTACGTCCCTCACGTTACACAGGTGTGTGATTGTGCGGGGACGTATTACGGTGTGGTCGAAATGTAATTGCTCTAGACTGAATTTACAGTGCGTTACGCTGTCTTATTACTGATAATGATTAATTGCGTAATCAAGAGAGCAAGTTTAGCACACTTTTACTATTTTTAACAATTAAACTTTCCTGGTGTATTTGCGAGATCAGAAGTGGGATCCCCTTGTTGTATTTCAGACATCAGAAGCATGATCTTCTGATTTATTTCCGAGAAATGTATAGATTGTGTTATAAGTGCATCTTTATTTACGATAAACTGTTTCTTTTGCTAACATTACAAACATAATTTACAAGTGAATGACAATCGCAGATTAATTAAGCAAAATGATAGATTACATCATAAACCGGCAAAATTAGAAAAACCATGCCGTCACAACTTATCAGGGAATTAAGTTTTATTTTTATTTTAGTAAAATAACAATGAAATTAAAAACCTTCCCGCTATTGTCCACCCCTGCTTCTTTAAGGTTTTTAGCGGTGACACTGGAATTTTAAATAATATAAAATACTATAATAAGAGCCGTGGTAGCTCAGATGGTTAGCGCTCGCTGTGAATTTCACAGTACGCGAGAAAAACCGGGTTCGATCCCCGCCGGCACCAATGAAATTGTTATTTCATTGGTGCCGGCGGATTTACCACGTGCTCGGCGGTGAAGGAAAACGTCGTGAGGAAACCTGCATGTCTGAGGAATAAGAAAAAAAATATTTTAAAGACATGTGAAGTTCGCCAACACGCGTTTGCGCGTTCTCGCAAACAAAATCCTAGTGCGGAGGTAACGTTTAAATAAATAGTCTCCAGTAAATGTATATATATATATATATATATATATATATATATATATATATCACACGTGACGTGATGGCTAGCGTAACTACCGCCTGGCCCTACTAAAGAATGAGGAAACCATACATACCTACAGTCTTTTATTCGGTTTATTGTTTTCTCTGCACTTGTTGTCAAATTCTCCAAAAGAAACATTCACTGTGCCAATTGTCTTTTATATTGGGTTAATTCTGCAACATTAACATAACATGAATGAGTTATCTAACAGCCGTCCGAACAGGGGGTGAAGGGCCCCGACTCTGACGGCTAACTCGTATCGTTCGATGTTCTGGGCGGTGAGAACCGCCCAGGGTCGCGGGTGTACGGTGTGTAAGCGGTGTGGAGGGGCGCCCATCTGCGGACTCGCTGCGTCCCATCCGTTGTTGACCTAACAGTGTTTGTGGCAATAGGTGAATGTGTATCTAGTGTTTGTGTGTGACTGGCCGGCGACATTTCGGTTGTCGGAATCTAGCGGAACAGGGGGTTCGATTAGAACGTTGCGGGGCCTCCGGAGGGTTTGCGTAACGTTCGGAGTCGGAGCGTAGGTGGCTGCGTTTACCACAAACGGGTTGGGATGTGTCTCGGCCCTTTCGAAATAGCGCCGAGACATATCCTTGAAATATTCAGAGAACGTCGGAAATTGGCAGTCTCTGTGTAAGTCTGAGTTTCGCTGGTACCCCCGAGCTCTGGTGGCTATGCGAATGAATCTATTTTGTACGACTTGGAGGTCGAACAAATGACTATGGTTCGCGTGCGCGAAAACTACGCTTGCGTAAGACATGATAGGTCTTTAGCACGCTTTGTAAAGATGGAGCTTGTGTCTTAAGGACAGTTTGCTCTTGCTGTTAACTAGCGGTTGGAGGCGACTAGTGACCAATTTTGCATGGTTGCGAATGTTTTTGAATGTTTTTCGCGAATGTCATACCTTAGTCGAATGTAACCCCTAGATATTCGGCCGTTGGTTTTTTTAACTGTGGTAGAGCCACGCGGCAGCTTGTGCTGTCGCACGGATGGGCTGGCTCGAACCGGGTTGGTACCACGAGCTCACAGAATACCAGCGTGAAGTAGAGGTTTATGCCCCGCGTATTCGGGGAAGCAAAATTCCGCTCGCGAATAATACTGCTCGGGGCAAGCGGAGCAATAAGACCAAGGCGACCCCTGTCACACTATCCGTGAATTTTTGCAACATCAGGGGACTTCATTCCAACCTTAACGCTATCCACTTCCATCTAGAGACGGCGAAGCCGGCCTTGCTCTTTTTAACCGAGACTCAGGTGTCCTCTCCGGCTGATACTTCATATCTCTCCTATATCTCTCCTACCCGGGGTACAAATTAGAACACTCCTTTGTGCCCCGGGCTAGAGTTTGCGTATACGTCAGAGAGGACATCTGTTTTCGACGCCTCGGCAGTCTTGAAGGTACGGACCTGTCCATCCTATGGCTGCGCGTAGACAGCGACGACCATCCCCGCGTCTACGGGTGCCTCTATAGGTCCCATAGCGGTAATGCCGAAACAGACCGACTCATCGACCACGTCCAAATGGCTACAGATTCCTTGTTACAGCAGATCCCATCCGCAGAGATCGTGATCCTTGGCGATTTTAACGCCCACCACGCCGAATGGCTCGGTTCACGTTCAACCGATCATGCGGGGAGATCTGTTTATGACTTTGCTTTGGCATATTATGGTCTTACACAGCTGGTTACTTCGCCTACGCGGATTCTAGATGTGGAAGATCATGAACCTCCCCTGTTGGACCTTCTGCTGACCTCTCATCCGGACGGATATCAGATTTCCGTCGACGCTCCTTTAGGCTCGTCGGACCATTGTCTTATCCGGAGTGTGGTGCCACTCACACTAACGTCGCGGTTGCATTCTGCAGGCTACCGCCGTGTTTGGCACTATAGGTCGGCCGATAGGGGATAGGATGCGGTCTTTTTTTGCATCCTACCCTTGGGGGGCGAGTTTGCTTCTCGCCGGAAGATCGCAGCGTTGTTGCTGATGTGGTACTTCTGGGTATGGAACTTTTTATTCCATCCTCTGTGGTGCCCATCGGAGGCAGATCCCAGCCATGGTTTGATCGCTCCTGTAAAATAGCATCACGCTATAAGCAGGAGTGCTACCGGGCCTGGGCTGACGCATCAACGTCTCGGGATGTAAACACCAGCGCTCTTAAAAAGAAGTATAATTCCGCCTCCAGGTCCTTCAAAAGAGTCATTGCCTAGGCAAGGTCTGAGCACATCGGCAGAATTGGCGAGAAGCTAGTTCACCTTCCTTCGGGAACCCGTGCATTCTGGTCTCTCGCCAAGGCTGTCCAAGGGAACTTCTGTCAGCCATCTCTACCATCTCTGCGCAGAGAGGAGGACTCACTGGCCCATGCCGCAAAGGAGAAAGCCGATCTGTTAGGCTCTCTCTTTGCGTCCAACTCGACTCTGAATGACGGGGGGAACACACCGCCGACTATCCCGCGGTGTGAGTGCTCCATGCCGGACGTGCGGTTTACACAGCGGTCGGTTCGCAAAGCACTCCTCTCCCTGGACGTCAGCAAGTCGAGTGGACCTGATGGTGTCCCTCCCATTGTGCTGAAGACGTGTGCTCCGGAGTTGGCCCCGGTTTTAACGCGTCTTTTCCGGTACTCCTACTCCCAAGGCATAGTCCCGAATTCATGGAAGACAGCTTTGATCCACCCTATCCCTAAAAAAGGCGATCGCTCAGACCCGTCCAACTACAGGCCTATCGCCATCACCTCCTTGTTCTCCAAAATAATGGAGTCTATTATAAACTGCCAGCTCATGAGGTACCTTGAGGATCACCAGCTGATTAGTAACCGCCAATACGGTTTTCGTCGTGGTCGATCAGCTGGTGATCTTTTGGTCTACCTGACTCATAGATGGGCGGAGGCAGTAGAGTCCAAGGGGGAGGCATTGGCCGTTAGTTTGGACATAGCGAAGGCCTTCAATCGGGTTTGGCACAAAGCGCTTCTTTTGAAGCTCCCTTCCTATGGGCTTCCCGAGAAATTGTGCAATTGGATCACCAGTTTCCTTGCTGATCGGAGCATCAAGGTCGTAGTAGACGGTGCATGCTCTGATTACAAGCCTATCAACGCTGGTGTTCCACAAGGCTGCGCGCTATAGCCAACGCTGTTTCTCCTGCATATAAATGATATGTTGCAAACTGGTAACATTCATTGCTATGCAGACGACAGCACTAGCACTGACAGTGATGCCTTATATACCGGCCGTGTATATATATACAAATATTTCTCGTGAAAACGTCGCCGAGTACCGGGACAAACTTGTGTCTGAAGTCGAGTCTTTGCTGAACAAAGTCTCGGATTGGGGGCGACTAAATCTAGTCCAGTTCAATCCCCAGAAGACACAAGTTTGCGCGTTTACCGCTAAAAAGAACCTTTTTGTCGTATCTCCTCAGTTTCAAGGCACTCCCCTTGTTGCTTCAGCCAGTATTGGAATCCTCGGTGTCGACATATCGAGTGATGTGCAGTTTCGTGGTTATTTGGAAAAGAAGGCCAAATTGGCTTCTAAGAAGCTTTGCGTGCTCAGCAGAGCGGGACAGTATTTTATGCCGGTATACCGCTTGCAACTTTACAAGGCGCAGGTTCGGCCCCACATGGAATACTGTTCCCATCTCTGGGCAGGGGCTCCCCAGTGCCAGCTCCTTATACTTGACCGCATCCAGCGCAGAGCGTTTCGAATCGTCGACGACCGAGTTCTTTCCGATCGGCTTGACTCACTGCCACTGCGAGATGTTGCATCTCTTTGCGTATTTTATCGCATGTACCACGGGGAGTGCTCTGAGGAATTGTTCGGACTAATTCCAGCCGCTCAATTTCACCATCGCATATTGCGACAAAACTCGCGATACCATTCATACCACCTGGATGATTGGCGGTCCACCACTGTGCGATTTAGAAGAAGTTTTCTTCCTCGCACAACTTCCTTGTGGAATCGATTACCACCAGCGATTTTTCCGGACCGATACGACTTAGGGACCTTCAATAAAAGAGCCTACTCCTTTCTAAAAGGTCGGCAACGCATCTGCAATTCCCCTGGTGTTGCGGTTGTTCATGTGCGGCGGTAGTCACTTACCATCAGGTGAGCCGCATGCTCGTTTGCCCCCTCTCCTATAAAAAAAAACCGTACAGGGTGATCGTACCTAACGATTTTTTGGGGTTTCTGTTTTGACGATTGAAAGTGGAGATCCTTTGAAAGTGTATTGCTACACTTTTCTCAGGATTCACTTTGATTCTCCATAACCGGAACCAATCGCCTAGGCGGTTGGCGGCTGTTTGGAGCATCTTGGTGAGGAATCTTTTATTGTGATGGGCGACGAAAAGTGCCGTGTCATCTGCGAAAATTCACTACTGGGTCCTTCGGCATGTCACCCGTGAAGAGTGTGAAGAGTAGGGCCGCGTTCTTTGCTCTAATCAGTTGTCGAATATCACTCGGAAGCCTCATGTATCGATTGCTCGACACAGGAACCTTACGAGAGCATTCTTCAAATGTAGAGGTGAGGTGGGCCGATAGGGTGTTAATCGCCTCATTGGCCTCAGGCGAGTCTATCTCGTCCGGGGTTTTGTCTAAGTGCTGGGAGGTCGTAAAGTCAAGTTTGACATCGAGCTTACGCCAGTCCACGATGGTTTTGGTCAGAAAGACCTCACGTGCGGGCTGGCCCAGCTGCATTAGGAATGGTCTATGGTCCAAGTCGAGTTCTAATATTGTTTCAATCGATAAACGTCAAGAACGTCCGGTTGGTGACTGGTAGCGAATGGGTAGCGGGTTGGAGTCTCAGGCGCGATAACATCGAAGTTTAGTATCTTCGTGAGATCGAACAATGCATTACCATTGGGATTGCTTGTAAGTGAGTTCCACGAGGAATGCTTACTGTTAAGGTCTCCAGCTATTATGACACTAGAGCCTAGATTAAATAATTCTACAAAGTCTGATTCAACTATGCGTTTGAGTGGCGGTAGATACGCCGATACGATGGTAGGTGGCGGATGGCCAGAGAGAGCTACCTTACATATAGAAATTTCTATGTTGGTTAACGGGGGAGCGTCGATTGGTACGCAGTACCTTTTGTAGTAGATCAAGGTGCCGCCTCTAGGTGTGGTCAACCTATCATTTCTAACTAGGGTGTAATTTGCGATCTTAGGGTCGCAATGGCTAGACTTCAAAAGGTCTCTTGCACTAGCATGACGTCTACATCGTATTTACGCAGGAAGAGCGCGATCTCGTCTTTTTGGTCTCTAAGGCCGTTCGCGTTAAACAACGCGACTGTTAGAGAGCGTGGTTTAGTTCTACCTAACGATTGTACTGCCATTTTGATTTTTAATTGATGTAGTTAGGCGCACTGGAAATACTAAATTGCGTCGATTAGGCCTATGTGCTCAATCGTGGCGTTGAGCTTGTCCTGTCGGGTAGTGGCTCCGCGGAGTTTGCGGGCCAAAGAGGATAATTCAGCAACGTTAATGTTGCTTATGAAGCCGCAAACTAGCGAGAAGTCAGCGGCGAAAGAATACGGGCCTTGTGCGACGGGCTTCGGTTTTGGGGCCGTGGGGCAACAATTGCTGGAGGCTATACCCAAGCATTGGGTTTCGGCGCGGAAGGCGCAGGAGGGTTAACACCTTGCGCGGACACCCCAGCGACTGGGGCGTGCTTGGTGGCGTTATGAGATAAGGGAGTGGGCACCGAAGACGGTGTGGGTTTGGGGGCAGGCAGCCGAGAGCGAGCCACACTTGCTTAACCTGCGCGTCCGGGATGGCTTCTACCTCCGCGCTGCTTCCTTCGCGGCGCTTTGGAACACCCGTGATAATACGCTGGGTGTTCCTCTTCGCGGCAATTGACGCAGCTCGGGGGTTCAACCGTCTCGGGCGTGCGGGGGCAGTCAGTGGTGCCGTGGTCACCTAGGCACTTGACACACCTTGGCCTGGCATAGCAATTTCTGATCGAGTGGCCGTACAATTGGCATCGGTGGCACTGACCAACGATGCCTCTATATTTCAGGGGGCTTCAACTGCAATCCCCGTTAGGTTGCAGATGCGCCTAACGTTAAAAATCTCCTTGCCTTCCGGAGACAGGTCCAGAATGACAAGGCACAGATCTAAACATCGTTTCTTGTCGGTCTGGTGGTGCATTCTGTGCACCTACCGGACCGGAAGATTTTGGGCCTTGAGGTCATCTAAAATGTGGACGGTCTCAAGCTCCTTGGGGAGTCCACAGACGACCACGCGTTTTACGTTGTTACGTTGCTCAGGGACAGGGAGGTACGTATGAAAGCTGACTTGTTGGGCGGGCAGGTAGTTTGTCACACTGCGGAAATCCTCAGTCATATCTACGAAAATTCTGATGCCCTGAACGGCGTTTTGCACCTTCGGGCAGTATATTTTCTTTGAGTTCAACCAATTGGAAAGGTTATTCCATTTGGTTTTGTCTTGAATAATAATGGGTGGCGGTGGTTTTCCCTACGTTCAGCAGGGGACCCTTTCGCTGCGGGCATGGCCACAGGCTTAGAGGGTTGAGCGCGCGCCGCGGGGGCTGGCTTTTTTGCCGGAGTAGCGGTGGGGGACGAGGGGGCTGAGTTAGGCTCGGCTGCCTTTTTGGGGGCTGCGCGTTTGCGCTTTTTGCCCTGAACGAGAGTGAAGCCTTCGTCTTCGGGTTTAGGCGGAACACGCGTGTCGGTTTCCATGTCGAAGCCTGATTCAGTATCCAAGAAGACCGGAGACGGGCCGCGAGTGGACATCGTTTACCACCGGCGATTTTTCCGGACCGATACGACTTAGGGACCTTAAAAAACGAGCTTACTCCTTTTGAAAGGCCGGCAACGCACCTGCAATTCGCTGGTGTTGCAGTTGTTTTTGGGCGGCGGTCGATACTTCCCATCAGGTGAGTCACATGCTCGTTTGCCCCCTCTTCTATATAAACAAAGGGAACTTTCAACGGCCTGTAATAAAATAATAATTGCTCAACATACGCTTTGTCTTATCTCTATTCTGAAACTGTCAGTGTTTTATGTACCCCTGGGGGTACGCGTACCACTCGTATCTAGACTATCAAATTTGTGGCTAATCATACCTACATAACAAATATCCAAATTTAAACCAAATGCGTTAGTCGTTACAAGTTTATGTTCCACTAGCTTATACAACCAACAAATAGCCAAAAATTTTTTTAATTAGTATAATTATTTTGACTAAAAGTTGGTCGTGTATAGTGGCGTGGCGGCGTAAGAGTCATCCCGTGGGTGTCGTAAGAGGCGACAGAGGGAAATGAAACAGGATCTTTCAGAACAGAAACAGAAACAGAACATCTTTCTGATAACAATTCAAAATAATAAAAAAACCGCGGTTGCCAACCCGCCTGCCAAGCGTAGCAACTACTATGGGGTAAGGTTTGAAAGTAAGTCGCCTGAATTGGGAGTGGTGGGGTGATGGGGAGGGGGAAGTAGGGGGGTTGTAGAGTCGCCCCCCACTCCCCCCCCCCCTGCCTGACGTGCTTAGTTTTTTTTTATAAATTTTAAAATCTCATTTTGAGGTTATGTTTTCGTAATGTTTTTGACAATATAAACCTGATTTATGGGGGGAGAGATTTGGCGGAGGGTAGCCCAACGCTACTCAACGTGGCGTAGTCGAGGGAAGTTCGGTCGACGGAGCCAGCCCTACTTCTGAGTGGTTTATAAAAAAATAACCACGAAGGGGATGGCGCCATTCCCTTCTAACCTAACCTGTCCGAGTCGGAGTGCCCCAAGTCACGAGCTCGCTTCGCTCGCTCTTGTACTCAATAAAACACCAAAATATTAACTTTTATAATTACCTACTTTAATTTATGAACATAATTTATAGCTGTCACCGTTTATAAAAAAGGATCTTTGCGAAATTAGCGAAGTCGTCGAAAAACAGGAGGAGGCAGATAAAAACGTTAGGGAACACATCCACTTAAACTCGGAAGCAACGGAATTACGTAAAGTATATCTCTCTGTCACTGTCAACAAAATGGCCGGCCTAGCGAACCATTTTACGCTTTTATCATTTTTCAGATGACTTTGACAGATTCATCGTCAAAAACTCGAACTTAACATCCCTAACCGCCCCCCCCCCCGCAGTGACAGAATCCTCAAATTCAGGCAACTTACTTTCAAACCCAACCCTTACTGTGGCCTTAACAATTTTTGTCATTAGCTGGATGACTCGCAATTTAAATCCATTGCATAATCTAGGTGCATATCCAGGTTCGTTCATTCATTACTGCATATCAAAAGTCCACTGCTGAAAATAGGCCTCTCTCATAAATTGCATAAAATAATATTTGTCATAGTGGCCAGTCTTGGCAGGCGTTTTGGCAACCGCATTTTTTAATTTGTTGTTATGCCCATCTGGGCAGAAGCATCTTTCTGATAACAACAAAAACCTCTGTCACATCTTACGATACCCACGGGACGATATGGGGTAGTGGATATTCTTACGCTGCCACTACGTGGTCAGGTCAGGTTCAGGATACCTATTCTTCAATAAATGGGGTACTATTACTTTTAAGTCCATCCTCTGGTGGCATTCCGCATACCCGCATAGCTCCAAAGAATTGAATATTTCCACGGGGTAGTTGTAGCATGATCATACAAATTTTCGAACTATTTTTTTTTTAAAGTAATTTGATTTGATGATTTTTTGATAATTTGAACAGGAAATCCAGCCACACCACTTACTTTAATAACTGTTATGCGCGAATTATAATGTAGGTTCTTGGTACATAATGTCATTTAGGTATCAATGTTTTAAATAGAGAGCTTCTCAAGTCGGTGCTAAAACAGTGTATAGAAAAATATATATCCTCGATTTCAGAAGCTAATGTGAAAATGATTTTATTTTTTTCTGTTCTTTGAAGTCTGCTTTTACTTTTCATAAAAGGTTAATTGTTTAACCTTTTTGAATGGGCTAAGGAATATCACAAGCTCAAGGTAACAACTAGAATGTCGTCTTAACATAGGGTTGCTATTTTTTCTCCAAATCAAATACCAATACATAGGACCACCCCTGTAGTATAACCTACAAAAATCACAATTTACGAAGATATCGTGCGAATTGAGAACCTCCTCCCTTTTTGAAGGCAATTAAAATAGAATAAGTTTGTTAACTCATTGTTTTTTTTTTTCATTAATAATACTACGCTGTAAGTATTTATTTTTATTCATTTTAGGTAATATCAGACTTCTCAGCAGCGATCCAGCATGGACTGAACGCGTACGGAGGCGGAAGGCTTTCGCTGACGCAGAGCTGGAGAAGGAGGTTCCACAATCCCTCCCCGGAGTCGGCCCCGCGCTGGCCACTCCACCGGCGGCGATGCTCTGCACACATTTACTTGCCGCCCTGCTTACTAACTATGCACCCTTACCTCCTCCGCCACCACGACCGAAAATATCATTTTCTATTGAATCTATTATTGGAGTACAATAAACAGTCAAAACGTAAATCAAGTGGCAAACATTTTTTCAGTTGATTATTATTTGTGTAACTATTTAGAACAATTTAGGTACAATACGAATAATTGATGTTAAATGGATAAGTACCTATCGATAGTTGAATAGAATGGTATATCTACAACTGTATTTTTGTTTAGAATAAACTTAACGTTTTTGTTAATTACACTTAAATAACATTAACGAAAGTAGGAGTTTTATTTCCAAACTAAGTACGTATCTTATAAATGAATTATCATACGTCAAGTGTTAACCACTTACATAGATAACTTGATTGTACAGCTAAAAATTCTGAGGTTAACATCAAAATTTATCAAAATTTATCAAAATAGAGATTATTGATTTTTTTTTTAGTCGGGTGATTACCTTCAGGATTTGTAAATAAGAATGTGTATTTAGTAATATGGAAGTTTTATTTTAAAATCATGATAAGAAATAAACAACAGTTTCGAACAATGAGTGCTTTATTAACGAAATGTATGGTAAAAGAATGTCTGGTGAGGTTATTGTATTACAACCAAAACTTAGGTAATTATAAAACAAAATAATACAATAATGTATACTGCAACAGTGACATAGTTTATGTACATTTTAGATAACAGTAAGTACTGTATATGTTTTAAAGAATTCAATTCATGTATGAAATATTTTATCTGTGGAATATATATTATGCCTAGTTTTAGGCCCTAAGAGATAATGCCCTTTAATTTCTAAATAAGAGAATGATGTTATGTACTCACTTAAAAATCATTAAAACGAGACTAAACCTTAAAATTTACATGACTGAAATATTTCAGGTTTTTATTACATTTCACATTTTAATGCGGCAACTAAAATAGCGCAAGTGAGACAAACGGTAATTACTTTGAATCACTAAAACATGTCACAAATACAATATACAATAAATACAAATAATAGACGTATACAAGACAAGATATACAAAATTGAATTGAAGGAAATATAAAATATAGCTAGAAAATTTAAAAATATATTTCTTTATGAGTATTTATACAAATAGTACTTAGCTGTTAAAGTAACTTTCATAATTTTGTGAAACATATAAAACCAATATTTTGCTTTAAAATAAAATGTGAGCTACAAATGATATATCCGAACTGTATTGTTGAAAATCCAATAATAAATCATTAATATGCAATAATAACAATATATTATTACAAAGATTATGAAAAGTAAATAAATTTCATGAATAGATTTCTTAAATTAATGGGATTTAATATGTAAATACATATAATAAATACATTAACGTACACAACGCACGAAACAAGAATATTATGATCATTAAAATAAGAGTCGTTAGATATCGACAATTAATCGCAAATCTCCACTTGCGATAATATTATTTTTATATAACAATGCCTTGAGGAAAGGAATCGGTGCCTTACGAATGCCACCTCGCACATTCATACAATCATAATATAATCACTTAATGAGCTATTATCACGGTTTTTTAGGAAAACAAAAAACAAAATACTACATTAAAAGGTGACGAAAAAATCAACTAATCTTAAAAATAAATTAAGACACCCGTACATTTGTGTATTTTACTTAAAAATAAAAGTTAGCGAATGTATCCGAGGCAGGGTAACGTCTATTTTAAAGTAAGTTCTGCAATACATGTACTAACAATTTGGTCGCGCGCCTCTCTTCGTACATACTTCATCCTCGGATCCTAATACTTTCAACCATCGATACGATTTACAATAAGGGAGAACGGTCATTCGCACACTCACTGGGCTTCGTTGGCACATCACAAGGAATGGGACTAGAAAGGACTCGGGATAGGAACCTTTTGGGATTTAAAGGACCGAAGGGACACTTAGTAATATACATACATATATTACATAAAGACATCAAAATACAGAATACATAACTCCCATAAAAATAAACGGGACAGAGCCAAAAAATAAAATTTTGATCCCAAGGAATGTTGAAATTTACAGTATCCCGATAAACCGTAAATATTCCACTGCACACCTAACGCTAAAATTGCATTTGCAAAATAGACTAATGTTCATTTGAACTACAAATTTTTCAGATTCTTGCATTTTAAAGATCCTGTCCTTAAGGTCAATGGGAATTATAAGTCTATAATAAAATGACATTACAAGCCTATTTGATTTAAAGTTTTGACTTACATAACTGTCAACGGCACCTCAACTTATTAGATTTAGTCCACCACTGTGAAAATAAATAAAACTTGTATGTTACTAACATAAACAAAAATACTTTTTAAAAGAAATGTTTTTTTTATATTTCTCTTTGAATTTGCCTATAACATAATTTAAGTACAATTTTCAAACAAGTTTGCCTTATAGGCTAGATTATTATACTAAGTATATAAAAATACGTAACGGCACAAAGTTTCAACAATTTACTTTTCAATGTTTGAAATCTTTAAAATTAAAAAAAACAAGCATGCTAATTATAACGCGGCAGTATTATAAACATTATAAAAAATAATAGACCTTAAGGATAGGAGCTGAGCTGAGCTGTATCTGAAAACTGAAATGACAACAAGTGGTTAAAGTCAGACTTTTTAGTTATTATAAAACAAAAAGTAACAATTTTACTTGCATATAATAATAATAATAATACAACACAATATGTATTTACATATACATAATATTATTTTAATATACACGTAAATATCTTTATATTAATCATGTGTTGCGCGCGATGAAAAAATAATCGAAATACCGACTAATGGGCTATGGTTAATTTACTAACAGTATTTTGTCAACGGGGTATAGTTTATATACATTGCAAATATTACAAACAGTTGTAGTTAGTATGTTTTTTGTATATTTTTATAAAAAAAATTATTTTAAATAAGTCGACACACTCGAAAAGTCAATATGACAAATATTTTTCGTCGCGGGCAACACAACCATACAAATCCATTAAAACAAAATAGAACGTAAAAATACTATTTGGTATATTATATAGCAGAAATCTAGCTCACATAAAATCTATCAAAGCAGCATAAATCTACACCGACACAGACATATATAATCATACACATATATTAATCAAAATAAACCAGTCACAAATCACAGATGACATAAATTCTCGATTTCACTAAGTCTTGTAATTTATATTAAAAATAGTAGTAGTTAAGAGTTAAGACACCAATTTGAAATACTAAAATATAATATTTGAAAATCTAGTGGAGACACATAAAATAAATGCTTTTAGATAAATTCTTATAATTTTATATATTTCTCTCTGTGTACACACAATATATTTCAGACATGATAGCAAAGTTACGGTAAAACGGAGCAGAGTACATTTAGATTAGCGTTAATGATAATTTTCAAACAACAAGCGCATGAGTGATTTTGTTGAGCAGTGAAAGTCGTCAATCAAACAAAAAACAAAGTTCTACAAACTATCGACAGTCCAACCTAGCTTGCGCTCGTCACGACTGTCCGCACTAAATAAGATTACGCCTTGCTTACGTCATGTTGCAAATAACGCATAAACATAAAATGTGTGAACCGAAACGAAACGATTTTGCACTTCCCTAAATCAAAAAGAGTCTATAAATCCATCAAAAATTTACAAGTAACTTTAATTTTTTTCATTACAACCTTAAAAATGACGACCAAGTTGTTTATAAATTTAACTTATTAAATGAATTTGGAGCCTATGAAAATAGGTAGAAGAAACAAAGTGTTATAAAATTTATTCAAAAAATAAGAAAACGGTCTCATATTTATAGTTACATACTACTTATTATCACTAATCATGCAATACAGTAGACAATTCGATCACTCCTAGCATATAATTCACCAGTATTCAATATGGTGAGGTTAAACACTACAACTACAATCCGATAACTGCACAATTTGTTTTGATAACAACGATTAAACTGCACGTAAGCATGCAACGTGCGATATTAAGTCACGAGTACAGTAAGCTTAGCACCCCATGATACACATAATTTTAGGTCTTAGCCCACCTAATCCTGTGCGTGTTATATCCTAAGCCGAACGTATATGACACGTCACTTTAAATTTGACGATAATATTTAAGCGGAGTCGCCGCGTCGTTAGATATTTTTCAGGTACAAATATTAATAGAAATATGTAGATGAAGAGGGCATCCAAACGGTTTGTTTACGTCTGGAGCGGGCGTTTGTGGCCCGGTGGTTTGTTGGCACAGTACGCGAGGGTTGCGGCAGCGACGCCATGATGTCTTCCCGACCCGAGATCATATTGGTTCCCCTGCGAAATGATCATATTATCATTATTAGGCTGATAGACCAGACTTTCCAAAGTTGAAATGATTTGCAAAAACTGCCACGCTTTGCTAGAAAGAGTATAAGCAGCCATTCCCAGTCGGAAGCATCGTTAACACCACTGTGCCGAGACATAGGAACAAAATAACAGTCATTTTCAATTACATTAGTGTTGACAAATAAAAACAATTAAAAAAATACATTTGTGGCGTCGACGGTGTTGACGACTGGGAATAACCGGTCTCCAGTCTTACTATTGACAATCTGCGATTTTCAAAGATGCCTGCCGGTTTTCTTTGTCGGCTTATACAAATAAACTTATCACACTACGATAAAGCAGTTCACAGTAAAGAAATCAGATTTGCTTTGTCTTTACGTAATGAGTAGTGTTAGAGGACGTTTATAAAAACATAAAATATACATACGCAATAATTTTAATATTTTGAAGTATATAATACGACGATTAAACTGTGTGAGGCACGTGAAATACACTATCGGTATTACAGTTATTGTTTTTTATTTAGTAGTTAATTAAAGAATTTGATAAACATACTTTTCAAAAGAAAGTTTCAATTACATCGGAATTTTATATTTTATGAATATAAGTCTCAAAATAAATGACGTAACCCGTATTTAAGTACGAAAGATAGAAATAATAACTTACCATAATTTAAAAATTAATGCTGTTTATATACCACACATGGCTGACAGTCGAGCGCTGAGTTGAACTGGGAACTGATCGGTAAACCGACGCCAGTTCTCCTCGCCCACTTGGTTTTTGAAGCCGTGTAGGATCTTCATGAACATATCCTTAAGGTCGTCTTTAGGATGCGACCAGGAGGCGACCGCGTCGCAAAAGAACATGAAGTCGGGGACTACGCCCCCGGGATTCACTTGAATCATTTGACAGATTCCACGAAAAGCGGAGTCTTTCTCGTCGTTGTCCCGAATGTTACGTAGCGACGTGCACCTGTACGAAACAGTTCTGTTGGTAACCCATAAACGGAAAACTGAGTACAACGCGGCGAAATACGGTTGTTACGCTGACATCCAACTGCTTTGAAACAATATTAATTTATATTAAAGGATGAATGAAAATCGTCAAAAAGCTCACAAGGTCTATAAATATCTAAATTAGGTTTACGAAATGCTTAATACATTTTTGAACAGCGCAGCAACCTATGTTGTAAGACCAAATACAGAGTGACTTTATTTGAAAAATATTTGTCTAATTTTAAGTTTTTATGTGTTAAAATTTCCTACAATGACTTAAAATATTTGTAGAAAATAGTGTTTTCTTTATATGTTTGCTGACAGAATATGTATTTTATCGTGTATAATATCTTTCTATTGTTGTTAAAGTATCAGTTAGTCGCATCTTTATCTCAGTTGTAATGAAAATTATTTCTTTATAAAATCATTTACCAGAAGGAAGTGACTAAATATATATAAATATTCAAGGTATAAAAAAGCCACGGATTATTCTTTCAAACATTAAATATACTTTAACACTAGCTTAGATTTTAGCTGCAAAAATAACTATGTGTAAAACATTAAGCTAAAATATAACACAACAGAGGAACTATTATAATAAGATAAATAAATAAGGTCACTCTTCTAAGATGACATTTACGAGTAAAGTAAGAAACACTAATGCTCGAACTGCCCTGACAATACATAATAAACAGAAATAAAAAAGCAAAATGTACAAAACAATTGTAGATGAAATATAGTGTGTGTGGTTAAAGTGAAAATAAAAATATCAAAAGTGACATATAATATAACATATTGAATGAACATTGAAACTCATGAGCATTCCAAACTGAAAGCAAAGTACATATAATACTTGTTTAGTGATCGTGCATTATAAATTATATTATTAATTACGTATACAGTTTATTCGCAGTTAGTTATAGGACACTAATTGTATATATGGACAGGATTTGCCTTGCAGTTTGGATGAAATATTATATCATATAGATTGTAGATGCTTATATAAATTTTGAAAGCGGATGGTGTTCAACACACAAAATACAGCACTGAAAATAAGATGATCAAATAAATACCACCCCATACATCAGTGATTGCAAAGTATGGCCTCAGCGTCGTACGCAGTATGTTACATGCCTGGTTCAACACAAACGAGAACAACTAATCATAAAAGAACATATTATTAACAAGCCAGGAACAAACACCATCCACAATCGAAATAATACCGATCAATAACTTATTCAATATTAAACGTAATCGTAATAATAATAATATAAAGTAATAATAAAAAAAATTTACTACAGACCACTGGCGTACAAATTGATGTAATACGGGTGCGACGTCGTGCGGGCACACATAACCTAGCCGACCGATAGTAATCGCTACACGCCACGATATACCGAGAACAAAACCAAGAAAACAAATCAACAAACCATTCAAAACATATTCAAATCACATAATTCAACAGCAACAAATCAGTGTTACAAAGAGAAATAATGTCAAACCATTTTGTACTAAGTAACTATCAAACGAAATAACGCATATTAGTCAAAAGCTGGCCTAGGAAATTGTAAGCACATCGTTGTATCATTGTTTGATGACAACTTTGCAGTCCAGGCCACCTCTTAAAACAGGGCACTACATTTGTGATAAGAAATATTTACATTACACCCCGGAAAATAAATAATTGCATTACAACATAACATTAAAAGGCTAAAATTGAACATACTTTCCGCCAAAGCAAGCGGACATACTATTACATATCATGGACTGATTTTCCTTGTGTTGTTTTTATACATATGATGTTACATAATTATACATAGCATATTAATAAAGTAGGTTATTACAACAATACCTCTATAATAAAATTATAAAAATGAAAAAATACCGTTAATGGGTTAATAAGGTTCTTTAGTAAATAGTTGAGGCATTATTGATAATATTAAGTCAATTCATTTGCCAAACCATCTGCTAAAGATTACTTCAAGTAGTGAAATATTTCACCACAAACAAGCAAGAAACAATAAAGTTTATAATGAATTGTATGGGGAACCAATATAAAGCAGTGAAGGGATAAAAAGGTAAAGATAGTATATATTCACAACATTACACGTCTGCCACCGAAAATATTTAATCAAAATCAATCTAGCAAAAAGTGTGAATGTATTATTATTTTGTTTATTATATTGATTGATTTATTATTTGTGTTTAAATAAAAAATATTCTGCCAGATGTTGGTTGATGAATGAGTCTTAATTACAAATTTGGACTTACCTGTGTTTTCGAGTAATGTTTTAGGCGTGTTTGGCCTATTGATGATGTCAACTAGATGACTAAGTACAAGTGGTATGTATTTTGATGTCTCTGGTCCTGAAACAATTAGAGTTAGCGTAATGCACAGTCGAAGCTGTGAGAGCTCAGGGGCTGGGCGCTCGCCTTAAATGTTATGATATCTAGATGGTACCAGAGCAACCAGAGTACCACTTTACAATGTTGATTTATCAAGTGCATGCGTGTATCGCATGCAATGAAGCAAAACACCGTGATAAAACCAGAACGATCGAAAAATAGAATAACTTAAATTGAAAATTTAAAAAACCCCCCGACACAAAAAAAGCTGATGACATTCAAACGGCTGAACCGATTTTGATAAAACATGTCTAAGAACCACCGCTAGAAAACCTGCATTTAAATTTAAAAAAAAAACAGCACCCAAATCGGTTCACCCGTTTAAGAGCTACGGTGCCACAGACAGACACACACACATAGCGGTCAAACTTACCCCCTCTTTTTACGTCGGGGGTTAAAAAATATCGAGGACACATAAAGTCCATCAATCCGCACTCTACTCCAGTGCGGATTGATGGACTTTAAGACATACCTCTCCTGCTCCATAACTCTCATGGAAAGAAGGGGCCTATGTCTAAACATGGACGTGCATAAGTGGTATGTTACGTCGGTATTTAAATTTACAGTTGAACAGTTCGTCAAATTTTCGCCATCTATGAAAATATTATGTAACCCAGTTGTGAATAAGCCTTTTTCTTTAAAATTATATTAAACTACCTTTTACCCGCGACTTCTTCCACGTAGAACTTAAACAATAAAACCTACATATATACAATTGTGGCTGAAGACCACAATTGTATATATGTAGGTTTTATTACGTAGGTTGCAAGTACGTAAACTTTTTTCACTTTGAACTCATTATTTTTTGCGATTATCTCAAAAACTATTTGTTAATTCCACGTTAAAAAGCCTTATAACTTATCCTTTGACACTCTTAGTCCAATTTTTTTGCGTAAAATTGTAAACCAAAAAAGTTTTATCCGAAACTTTTTTTATATCTTTAAAGTTTAAGTTACAGCCTATATACGCTGGTGGAACAGGCCTCCTTTCATTTGTGAAAGGGTTTAGGCAAGCAAATGTTCGCCGCGCTGCCCGAAAGCGTGCTGGTGAACTTCACGTGTTTTCGAAATATTTTTTTTCTTATATCTCAGACATGCAGGTCCTCACGATGTTTTCCTTCACCGCCAATCACTTGGTAAATCGGCACTTAAAATTGCAATTAATAATTTCATTGGTGCCGGCGGGGATCGAACCGCGGGTCGTTCGCATACTGTGAAATTTACCGGAAGTGCTAAGCCCCTGAGCTACCACGGCTCGTTATAGTTTATGATATAATTATCAAAAACAGTATAGGTATATTATAAAAGCAAAGACTATTTCTGCATAGTGTGATTTATAGACTGCAATATCGTGATTGGAGATGAACAAATTGAACAGGTGAAGGAGTGTGAGAGTGATATCGAAAGAAGAGTGAATGCAGGAAACATGGTGAATGGAGCTTTGCACCTTTATGAGCAGTCGGAAGTTGTCTAACAAGGCTCGTTTGGCTGTGCATGAGGGGGTGTTGGTTCCGACACTCATGTACGGAAGTGAAAGTTGGGTATGGCAGAAGAAACTTGAAAGCAGAATAAATGCAGTTGAGATGAGAGCGTTAAGAAGTATGATAGGAGTTAAATTGAGTGACAGGATAAGAAATAGTGAGATAAGGAAACGTTGTGATTTGAAAGAAGATGTAGTGACAAAAATTGAGAAAGGTATGCTGAGATGGTTTGGCCATGTCGAGAGAATGAATGAAGAACGATTGACGAAAAAAGTGTATAAGGCGAGTGTGAATGAAAGTGTTGGAAGGGGTAGACCTAGGAGGACGTTTCTCGACCAAATCAGGGACGTCTTGAAAAAAGGCCAGGTCAAGAGTACCCTAAACCGAAGAGCATGTATGAAGGGAATAATGAAAGTGGACGAAGCGAAACAAGTATGTAAGGATCGTAGCAAGTGGAAAGAAGTGGTCTCTGCCTACCCCTACGGGAAAGAGGCGTGATTATATGTATGTATGTATGTATGTGATTTATAAGGTGTGATGGAGAATGTACCTACTTTTTCTTCAAGTTCAACTTAATCTCCATGACTCATCCTGTTGTTGAGGCCTCAAGGACCATTAGGGAAACTCAACAATGCCGCAAAACATAAATTTCGCAAATTGCAAATCTTTGAAAAATACACAATAGCTGGTGCATTCTTTCAAAGACCTATGCCTAACAGTGGACTTAGGATGGCTAGCGATAATATAATTTATAATATAATAATTTAAAATAAAAAAATTGTATAACCGACTTCAATATAAATTATTAAAGATAACTCAAAAATTATTGGACAGACCTTGATCAAATTTATATGGGACCAATGTGGAGGTATACCCTATCCAATAAAAAAAGAATCATCAAAATCGGACTACTCTGTAAAAAGTTATGCGTGGTCATACATAAAAAAAATATACGCGTCGACTTGAGAACCTCCTCCTTTTTTTCGTCGGTTGAAAATACACCTGTATAGTTAAGAACCTCCAAGATGTTCGAATAAAACGCGATAATTCTATTCAAGTGTAAAAATTATGGCATTACAAATAAATGACTAGTTTGATGCAAGACAAGGATGAAATAGATAGTGTGACTTACCTAATTTTATGCTGATCTCGCCAATGGCCCATGTGGCATTATTGCATACAGAGATGAGCTCCGGATTGAGATTCATCCCAAGTATCGGTAGAAAGTCTGGTATGTACATATGGACATGTTGGAAACAGGCTTTTGTTAAGTCCCCAAGCAGCGCAAACGATGACTGACGAACCTGACAATATAAAAAGTTATAAAATTGAAGTCACAGCCTACAAATCTTCTTCCTTCAACTTCCTCTATTTTTTTTAAATAATTTAATAATTTATTTTTCTTGTAAGCATTAAAGTAGTTATAGGTACATAATCTACTTCCGTATTATAAAAATTAACACAAAAAAAACTCAAATAAATGTCTATGTCACTTCAATTATCGTAATTAAAATTTAGAAGTGGAAGATTATGATGCAGGAAGACTAATTTTTATGCATTTTCAGGCAGTAGTTTACTCCTTTTCTTCTTGTAGACAATCCCAGCTTCAGAGAAAAGAAGTTTTGAATAAACACTACTTAATTCCCGGCCAAATACTTTTGCCTAATATTTGGCTATTCGGCCAGGAAGTCCACGGAATATTCGGTATTCGGAATATACTATTCGTTGCAAGTCTAAAGTTACAACAATATGAAAAAAAAACCCTGTCCGATCCTTGAGGTATCCTTGGTATTGTGACATCAATCTTTCCATAAAATCCTTTTCAGAGATTAAAAAAAGTACCCCACAATGATAAAACAAAGTTTAATCAAATGGGGAAATTTACATGGCAATTCATGCGGCTGGGGTGGCCATCGGGTAACAATAACATTCACAGACAACGTCGTCAATTTAAAAATTTATTAAAAATTGTAATTGTAAATAACAATATGTAATATTTTAAATAAAAATCACATTTTTATATTCAATAATAATCTGTTTTAATTTTTTTTATATCTTTATGGTACCTCCTTTTGGATAAGACAGGGCTTTCTTTACATATTGTATATGTCCCTCCGCTAGGCACAGACTTCCTCTCATTTCTGAGAATTTTTTTAGGACAGCAAGAGTCTACCGCGCTAACCCAATGCGGACTTCACTTGTCTTAGAATATATTTAAAAAATTTCAGATATGCATGTTTTCTCACGACGTTTTTCTTCACTGCCGCGTATGCTGTAAATCAGCACTTAATATTGCTAATAACAATTTAATTGGTGCCAACAGGAATCGAACCAGGGTTGTGCACACTGTAAAATTAACAGCATACATTTTATTAGTTATTACGAATAACACTGTTAGAATACGCGAGAAATGTTTTAACCCTGTTCTGGTTCAGCAAGCCAGGTTCCAATGATTAATAACATAATATACTACGCCTGAGAAGTAATAAGGCGGCTCTTCACGTTGGCCAACATAGTGGCGAATGTGTTGGCAAAGATATCAGCCAAGAGTTTGTGATGGCGTAGAGCTCAATAAAGCGAAAAGTTTCTTCATTGGTCGTTGTTACTGCCATTTTGTAGACACTAGTTACGATGCGTGAATATAAAATATAAATCAGGTGCGTGCGATCACTCTGGGAGCTCGTAGCAAACTAAACGTGCGCCCAACGTGTGGACGCGGCGGCCAATACTCTGCCACAACCCTTTGATCTTTTGTAAAAAAAACCGACACCACACGGATCTCGCGCCAACTTGTGGGCCATCATTTCAATACATACCAAGTGAAGCACAAACACCTGCTCTACACGATGGCCATCGGTATTGGCCAACACATTCGCCACTGTTGGCCAACATGAAGAGCCGCCTATAGACATAACATAATTATACATAACAGGGATAACATAATTAGGGGAAATTTTGTCAGTTTAAGTGACTAAGCGAGTGATTCACGCGAAACGGCAAACTCCGTTGGGCTTATTAGTAGTACTAAAGCTAGTATGCACAAACATTTATGATCTTTCATAATACACCAAAGTTACCTCAGGCATTGGATCTCGCATACACTGGTAGAGTAGCTGCATAAGGTTAGAATTATGTACAAGATGATCAATGTGTCCGTCTAGGCCTTCAGCTAATCCACTTAATAGATCCAACGCCACAATCATAAAGTCCTTGTCTGGTGCTTCAAACTGTTCTGGGCTTTGACTGTTTGCCTGTAAAGAAATTTAAAATCCATAACATTTATTTTATTTTAGCTCAAATTATACACGGCGTGTATGAGTTACCTTAGACAAAATCCCTATTAGTGGTGTTATACACAAGTTATACAACGATGTATTGGAAATCAGTCTTAACGTCAGAATAATAAGGATCAATGTTCTCTGTCAAATTAAAATATGTGAGAGTAAGAATAATACAAGCAAGATACAACGTCATGTTCATAGGCATAAAGTTTTTTATCAAAAGAGACTCCATTTTCGCATTGAATCGATTCGTTTTTGGACGACGTAATTATGCACTTGCTGTGTGTGTGTATGTAAAATAATGATTTCTCATGATTTGAGTTTGCTACTTTTAGTAGTGTCCGAAACTTGGTTGGTTTTCCTTTTTCAGTTAAATTAGATTTAGATATTTAAAGTAATCAAATAAGATACATATTTATATATACAAATTTCTATTGAAATATTTCTTTTTGACGCACATAAGTGTTTCATTTGACATAATATCTACGCATATTTAATACTTACAATATTTTGATTTAGTGTTTGTTCTATTAACGAAACACATCTCCTAAAGACTGGTTCGCAATATGGTAGAAATCCAGACTGTAATGCAGTAGCTACTGATGATAGACACTGAAAAAAGGACACAAACATCTATATATGCATCTTTTGAAAATACAATAAAATGCTTGTTTCCAAATACACACCTCTAGGAGAGGGAACAAGTCCTTGTCTTCGTCCTTTAACACATTCCATTTTGTGATAAGAGGAGGCATTAATAAATTTATGTATTCTGGTTTGTTCAAATGATGCCCAACAGAATCTGCCAATGTTCCAATAGCGTCATAGAGTATTAGTAAGTTTTTATGCTGATATTTACTGAAGGCATAGACAAGAGTCTGTAGAATGTGGCCGAGGTATGGAACAAGTTCTGTACATGCTTCTTCTTCGAGAGTTGCGAACGCCGAGCACGCCGCTTCTTGCACCCGTTTGTTGTTGTCGAGAACACGTTTCAGGAGCTGTTAATAATAGCAAAATGTACAAATCTATATTAATATAGAGCACAGACTAAAACTACAATCAATACACAGTTAAATACCAACAGTTGATTGATTAGGTAATGCCTTCTGGCATTGTTCACCAGTCAACCTCTAGCCCACTGTTAGCTTTAGTTTGTCTACAATAAAGCTGTAAATAATACGACCTGATGGTAAGATAGTAGAGCTCCTTTTCCTATGTATCCGGACCTGGGTTGGTACTTTACTTCACACAGCTGTGCCCCCATTGCTGTCTTCCATTTAAAGGTTAAGAGAGCCAGTATAGTTAAATGCTTTACATGCTGTGGGGTATTCTGTCTCAGTCCTCAGAGGTGACAACGCATCTGTAGCCTTTTTGTTTGTTTGAAGTTGGCTGCAGGTGTCTACGGACTGCGGCAGCCACTTACTATCTAGTGGACTATAAGCTTGTTTGTCAGTAAGTTTGTATATAAGAGCCACAATAGAGTTATGGCTGAATGGGTCGTCTTGACTGGGTTAAAACCACGCTCGCACACACACCAGCTTTGAGTGACAGTATAATACTGCTATTTTGTATGATGCATGTAGAACCTGAGACCCAATTTACTCGTAAAGAGGTATTCCATCTTCATCTGCATTTTCTTATTTGAGGATAGTTATATATAGATGTTTACGAGCCAGAGAATGTACTGACCTCCGTCATGACGGGGCGCAGGTAGAGGTCGTGCGACTGCGACACGATCCAGTGCGAGTAGCGCGACAGCGTCCAGCAGGTGATGGCGCGCACCAGCGCCTTGCGCTCGGCCAGGCAGCACACCAGGTACGGCACCAGGTCGGGCAGGTGCGGCACCATGCCGCCCATGCACCCGTCCGCCACCGCGCCCAGCGCCAGGATGCCGCTCTCCTGATCACCACATGATGCTTGCTTTCGTCTCTCACAAGTGTTGGCAGTGTCGATAAACGATTAAAAAACGAAAACATCAGTGTGGATGCGATACGGTCATCACTCACTATTGTTTTCCACTATTGTGGCTTATTGCGTGTTTGTTTTTTTAAACGACGGAATCGATTTTAACGAAAACTTTAACAAGTGTTCATTATGCAATGATGCATTGATATTGTGTATGAGTTCCGGTTCAAAGATTACGGAACACAAGTATAACTGCAGGCTATGAAGGATTTAATTATGTGACATTTTAGTGGATAGTGTTCGACAGTCAGATTAAATTGTCGCCACTCAGTTTTTACATTGTTGAACAAATCAAATGATTTGTTTGGACTATCTTCAGCAGCCCATAAACAGTCCACAACTGGATATGAACTACTCTAATAGTGGAAAAGATTTGCTTTGTTATATACGCTGCTCCCTGTCGCCAGTCTTACATCTAGCACGTAAGTTAGTTATAATGTCCTCTATCGATGGACATTAGATTATTCTAGTATTTTCCAAAGTCAATTCTTACAACACACGTGAAAAGTTAGGATGATGTATTATTTACGCCACCACCACAGGGTACGGAATTTATACTACAGGAAGTTATACATACAATTTACACAAGAAATTTTGATATTTTATTCTGTGAAAACAGTCATAGGGTAAACATTATTTACCTTCATCATCATCATCAATATCACTATCCCTTCACAAGTCCACAGCTGAATATAGGCCTTCGCCAAGAAATACCACAAAACACAATTCTGAGCCACCTGTATCCATCAGCTTTCTCCATGTCTTACCAGTCAAACATCTCGCTGGAGCTGTCCTTCACTTTGCTTGTCAAAATACTTTCTTCCTATCTTGTTATACTTTCTTCTTTCTTTCTTTTTATCGATTGTGTTGATGTACTTAATATGACTAAACCGAATAAAACACAATGTGTGAAAATATTACCTTTATAACCCAATCCTCGTGGAACAGTGTCTCCTTGAGGATAGGAAAGAGGACAGGCAACAAGTCCGCTCCGAACACGTTGGCGAGCACGTCGAGCGCGGCCGCGCTGCACTTGCGCAGGTTCCAGTCGGACAGCGAGCCGTCGTCCGCGTCCGCGCCGCCCTCGTCCTCGTCGTCCGACTCGCCGCCGCCCGACATGTTGCTGTCGCCCGCGCCGCCGGCTACACAACATTTTCAATTTTATTATAATACACAACTAAACAACGAACATTAAACCTTATGCAATGGAATGATGGCTGTAATTGCTTTGTCGCTTCTAAAGAATGAGGTGGATTGCCTCATAGTCCATAATTATACAATCTGGTATTTTCAATTCCACTTTATTAATTTAACTGCTTTTTTGGTCTAGTGGTCGTAAACGCGACCGCTGATCATGAGGTCACGGGTTTGCACCCCGGGTCGGCGGACAAAATCAGTTATTGAGTTTTTCTGTTAAGAAATTCCCAGTAGTAGCCCGGAGTCAGGAAGTCGGAAGTTGTCGGTGTTTCACCCTCGTGCTTTGGAAAGCACGCAAAGCTCTTTGTTGTTCCTGCACCAGATCAGCCTATAAGGGAGGGAGTGAATGAATAGAGAGTGCATCTGTGCTTGTGCATACACTCAAGCACTACAATCCTGTCTTGCAAAGTCTTCGTTGAGACTGGCCGCCGTGACCGAAATTCTGTCTAGAGGACATTATTAATATTATTAATTTAAGAACAGCTTAGGGCCGTCACCCACTAGATGGAATGACGACCTAGTAACAAGCCCCAATAACACTTTAAAAAGATGGACAGCGATATGAGCTCTCATTATAATCCAAAAAAAATTGCATAAATATGTTGTTTATACTTTTTGCATTTAATGATCAAAAAAATATATATGTAAATAATTTAAAATTTATATAATATACTACAATGTCTCACCATTGTGTTTGACGGTGTGCGAACGCGGTTTATGGAAGCGTGGGCGAATATCCGACTCTCGATCTGGTTCGGCATCATCAGCATCATCATCGCGATCACCGCGCAGGAGAATTACATCCATTTCAGAATATCGCATACCGCGAACCAAAACTGGTAGGAGAGCTGGTAAACGTGGCCCTAATACCTAAGGAAAAACATTAAGTTGTATTCTTTTATCAAAAATTGAAACTACTATCCCACTGCTTGGCTACTATTCCATCTGATGGAAAATGGTGACAGAGGAAGATGGTACAGCGCACTCACTTAGCTTAGCAAAAGCCTATTCACTCTTGCCTGGAAAACACCCACATTGTAGTTAAATGGAATGACAGATATTGGAAAACTATTCCACTTCTTTGCTGTACACATGATGGACGATGACGCAAACCATTTGTTTCTAATGTGTGGTAAGTCAACCACAAAGGAGTGGAGACTAACCAAGCGTCTGGTTGTCTGACGGTTGAAGGGAGAGGGAGAAATTAAGTTATGCAATTCCTGTGCACATACTCACTCTCCTAAATGTATATTTATTAGACTGGTGAGATTGGTTTTAACCAGATTTGGATCACCAATAAGTCTCTTAGCCATCCCATTATGTCCAAAGGTGCAAGCTGGCATTTGGCTGCACTACCCCATACATATATGGCAACAATACTCCATGCACAATGGGACTTGTGCTTTATATAGGGCTTACTATATTAGGTCATTTTGAGTACACAATTAATAAATATGTTTTATTTTTATTTTATGTAAAAATAAACATAATTGAACAGTTGCGAGTCAGTAGGGCTTGTGTTCACCCTGGAAGTGCCATTGTATTAGCAACATAGGTCCATTTACAAGTTGGCCCTATGTTGTTAGTTCTAAAATTCTCCCTACTTTAGAATTGATTCGCTCTACAATTACCTGGAGTTAGGTTAACATTTTCATACTTACTCACCATACTATGAGTACAACATGTAATTGATGTGAACATGCCATTGTACACTATTGTTAAAAAAATGTTTTCAAAAAAAGTGTTTTCAAATTAGTTCTGTTGCATCAGAGAGACTACTTTCTAATACAGGACTCCTACTAATTAAGTACTTATATCGGTATTACATCAACAGAATTGCATATCAATACATTCATACTGTGTTCACCAGCGGAAATAAAAAAAATTGACACTAACTATAACATTGATTAGATAATTCTAAAGATTTCTTACCTCACGACAAATATTTTGTTCTGCTAGAGATAGCCAAAATTCGCAAGCCTCTAAAGCCACTCCTTCCTCAGGATCTTGTGTGCGAATTAACATGTACTATAAAAAAAAAATGAATTAAAATATAAAGATAATAACTGTAGAAGTCCATTATATATAAAAATAAAATGGGTTCAGCATGAAACACTAAGGAAAATAATTATATTGCCTACCTCAATTATATTTGGTAAGTGTGGTATGAGCCTGTCTAATCTGACATCTAGAAGTAAAACCAAGGCATGGCAGACATTTTTTCTGACATCGGGATCTTCATCTGCAGCTAAATGGAAAAGGTTCTACAACAAAAAAAGTAAAATTATTTCAATGTTAACCCATTCGCTGTCCCGTGTACAACATATTATAGTTCATTGCTATTGTCTTACTATTGTATCTGACAATTGGAAATTGAAAGTGTTAAAATTGTACAAATATGCAAACATTAACCAATATTTGGGTTAAGGTTTAGAATCAAGTCGCCTTAAAGCCTAAAAGGGGTGGGGGGAGGGGTAGATTCACCCCCACCTTTTTCCCCTGCCGGACGTGCCTATTTTTTTTATATTAAATGTTGAAGATTAAAATGTTTATTGAATGATTTCTGAGAAAAATCGCTTTAATAGGGAGGGGGGGGGCTAAGCGGGGCTCCTATTTCTAACCTAACCTGTCCGAGTCGGGGTGCCCCAAGTCCCGAACTCGCTTCGCTTGCTCTTGCACCAAATAAAACACAAAAATCTCGCTCAGTCGACCCCGCCATCCCCTTCTAACCTAACCTGTTCGAGTCGGGGTGCCCCAAGTACCGAAAACACCAAAAACACCAAAGTGTTAACTTTTATAATTACTTTAATAAGTAAACATATTTTATTACTTCCACCATTTCCAAAAACGTCGTAAAATAGCAAGCAATCGGTCTCCAGAGGGGTAGCGAAGTCGTCGAAAAACAGGAGGCAGATAATAACAATAAGGAGCACATTCACGTAAACTCGGAAGCAACCAATATATTACCCTACCCTATGGAAGCAACGGAATGACGCTTATGACGCGAGTCGCGAAGTCGAGTATAAACGTAGTGATTATATTCTCTTTGGTCGAGTATATCTGTTACTGATTACTGTCAATGTCAAATGTTCCGTTTCAGGTATTAATTAGTGATTTATGAATAGTTTTAGAAAATTATATTAAATATTTCGACATAGCTCTGGCAGCTGAAATTGCATGGGGGCACTTCAAATAAGCTCCTTGACCCCCCCCCCCCCCACAGATACAGACTCCTCAAATTCAGGCGACTTGATTCTAAACCCAACCCAATATTTGTAATAAATAAAAGTATTATTCAATTAATTTTAACTATTGGTTGAATCATTATTAATATATGGTTAATATTTATATTCTTATATTTACGCGAATACTACACATGGAATAAAACTAATAATTAAAAAAGAACACAGTCCCCCCTGTGACCATGGGTGCTGGAAAGTGCCCGAAACGTCGGGAATTAAAATCCATAAAATTCGTTTTATTCCATAATTTTTTACTTTCGGGTTCTTTTACTTAGTAATGTTGAAATATAAACCATTCTGTCTATAAAGAGAATGGTTTTTCCAATGCATTTTCCACCAATATAAACAATGTTAAATATAATATTATGTAAAATATATTTGTGTAAATTTTCTAAAACTACACAAATCATTAATAATATTTAGATCAGTACTGTACAACCAGTGTGTGATGCCAGTAATGACATGGAATTAAGATCTCTTTTGATATAATGTTGTATTGTTATGCAAATAAAACAAATAAATAATATACTAATAATAAATAAATTATTTATTTCGTCAATTATTAAAGTTATATTATATGATCAGTGATCGAAGTCACCTAGTAAGCAAAATAATGCCTGTAACAGGTGTCTTCGCTCTTCCATAGCTAAAAATTACAGTATTATTAACGAAATAAAGTAACTAATAGGAATTAATAAAGATAGTAAAAACATGACTTTAGTATGTAGGTATGTAGGACATCAGTCTCATAGCATCAATAATAGGATATTTTACACCATATAAAAAAAACAAAAATATAAATTTATGATAATTTTGTAAAAAGTAAATGAAAAATATTGATTTCTATTTATAAAAATGCATTATAAATTTTATATTTCAATTTTAAGATTTTTTTTTATATGTGCCTCAAATCTGCAAAACGCCCTCCGCCATATTAGATACCGTCGTGACGTCACTGGTGAAGAGAACTAGCTAATGTGCTGTGTTATTTCGAAAATTTTCAAGTTATCATTACGATTGTTGAGTTTTATTCCGAATTTTATTGAAAAGGCATCATGGAAGACGGATTCGTAAAAGCAGAAAGTACTAATCTTTGTTCTATTAATTCGAATTTGTTTAACAGAACCCATAATCTTATATTGTGTGTAATTTTCCATGTCATTTTCCAGCTAAAACATGCAATAATCTTTATGACATTTGAAATCAAAGTGAGTTTATTACTTCGCTTTTAGCACTAATGTTATAGATATTATAATATAAGCTTAAGTGAGAAAATTTTTTTGTTATATTTTTTTACAAACCATGTCATTATTCCCATATAATAGAAGAAAACACGAATTAAGTAAAATACTGCACTGCACTTGCAAGGGCTGTCAAAATGGCCCACAAAGGGTGGGACAGACGAGCGATTAACCGAACGAGAACGAGTAATTTTTATGGCACTATTCGGTTTTCAAAAATTTATATAAAAAAGTGATTCATTATCACTCCAGGATTCATTTAAAACACTTTTTGAAAATGGGTGTAATACCCTGTTATTAGGTTGTATTTTATATATATATATACATATAGTGTATAAGTGTATTTGGTAGTTATAGTATGTGGTGTGGTATATAAATTTGAGCATGTTGTGTGAGTAGTGTGTGACTATGTACTGAGTATGGGTGTATGTGTTTTTTTAGTATCTGTATTGCAATAATGTCTCTGTTCCCTCATAATTTAAGGGAGTTAAAAAAATTGTAATCAATTTCTTACATTCCATTTGTTTAATTTGTTATATAGTAAACCGGAGCAACTTGAGTATTGTTTACTAGCAAATGCAGTTTTGGTTTTATTTAATGCAACAACAGCTTTTCTTCTTTTTTGTTTTATGCTGTCATCGTAGGTTAAGGTTTTATGTTTTGTAATAGCAGGACAAACACAGTTAGCCAATCCCAGATAGAAATTGCAGGAGTGTATTTTGATTTCAAAATCATGACGAGGTTATGATTGGACAAGGATACTGTAACAAATAAAGTTTGTCTTGTCTGTATTTAAGGTAAGAAGATTATCCTTTAACCAGTTAGCAACTAAGCTCATACCTAACTCCACTTTTTCCTTGACATCATTCCAATCTCTTCCAGTGAAAATAACAGCAGTATCATCGGCGTACGAGAGAATATGGACTTTATCGATTTTCAGACAAGAAAGATCGTTAATAGACTAGGAAAAATGTGTGGGGCTCAATACACTACCCTGCGGCACGCCATACGATACCGTGACATCATCACTCATGAATGTATTGAGCTTCACTCTTTGTGTACGATCCAAAAGATAACTCTTAAAAAGAGACAGTGCAGTGGCTCTTATACCAAGTCTTTCCAATTTATGTACAAGAACAGGGATAGAGACTGTGTCGAAGGCTTTTTTGAGGTCCAAGAACACTGACAAACATTTATTTCCCTTGTCCACCTGTTCAATTACAATTTGACTTTGGGCAGTTACTGCATTCTCTGTGGATTTACCTTGTATGGCATCAAATTGTGTAGGAGATAGAAGTTTATATTTGTTTAGGTAATTTAAGAGTCTAGTATTTATAAGTTTCTCTATTATTTTTAAATAATGGTTTAATTTCATAATCCTCAAACTTCATTTAGGTACAAGAAACCGGCACAATTATTCATTAATCACATAATTTTGAAATGAGATTGATAATATTTATAAAAGTAGAATTTAATTCTTTTTTATCTTTAAAAAAAAAATACTAGTAATGCTATTAAGCATTACTAATATTCCCTTAAACCACTTCTGGTAAGCTTAAAATGCTTGTGTTAGAAGTGGTTCACAACAGTAGTCTAATGGAGAATTCGAACCCACAACCTTTTGAGTTCACGGTCCGCACCCTGCTATTAGGCTTCTGACGCTTAATATTTATAAAGTAGAATTAAATAGCTTAATTCATAATGATTCAATACATATAAGTTTTATATATAGCTGGCATACAAAATTAAAACAATATCATTGTTTACATTAGCGCCTGCCAGTATCTGGCGACCTTCCATACAGGCCCAAACAGTTAACGCATAAAAAAGGAAAATGACCTTACGCTTGTGGGGCTAATGATAATGAATATTTCCAAAAATAGCAGCTTTCACTAACAGAAAATTAAATTGCAACAGACTCATATAATATTTTCGTAAGATTCTCATACAAATACAGGAAAATTGGAAACATACCTCTATAAATGAATCAATGTGCAACATAAGAGCTTGTGTTCTCCCCATTATGAAGTAATTTACACAAGCAATAGCATGGCATCTAATTTTGGGTGACGAATGTCTAAAAAACTGCAGGAATTTCGGTATTAAGACATTTAATGGTCTATTGAGTGCATCACTATCAAGTAGTTCTGCGGTATCTTCACAAATCTTTTGTAATGCTCCAAATGCTCCCTGTAAAATTAAAATAAAGTTTAGTTACCCAAACACTGGAAGGTAATAGCAATTAATTTATTTAATTTATTACCTCACAAACATTGTAATCTTGAGAGTCAAGCATCTGACATAATGCTGGTAAGAGCTCGGGCCAAGAAGTTAATTCACCTTTGCTTGCAATAGTGGTAATTATAATACCCACAGTGGCTCTTATTAGAGGAGAAGGGTCTCCAACGGCCGAAAGACATTCACGTTTAATAAATTCTGCAACTTCGGGTAAAAAGCTATTGTAGTGTGCTTTTACATTGTTTTTCAAAATTAAACCACTCAGAGACCTTGTAGGCTCTTCTTCGGTGACCAGTTTGGTTAATACAAAAATTAAGTAATTGTTAAAATCCGGATATTTATTCAATTCTTCCAATTTCTGATATAACATTGTTATGGAAAATATAATTACAACGGAAAGCTGTCAATGACTGTCATGTCGGAAAAATCGATTTTATCTCGAGCGTGGTAAAAAGATGCCAATAACTAAATAATCATTACATACAACTATTAAATGAATGCTTGTGAACATTAGATAATATCTACGAACAAATTATGAAAATAACGGTTTTATAACACAAAAAAACATCCACGCCGATGAAGACCTCAGACGTGAAATTTACAAAAGGATACTTGTTGAACAGCTCTTTGAGTTGCAGTGTCCGGTGATTGAGACTCCTTGAGAAGAGTAAGTATTTGTCGTAATCCTTCTTGTTCTGGTTCCCACTCCATTTTCATATTATTTCCAACAAAATTGTATTATTTTATTCTTTTCAAGTAAAGATCAACCATGCCAAAATTTGACGAATATGAATTGCCAGAATGAAACTTCAAAAATACCATTAATTCACATTGGCACAGACAAGTAAGCAAAATATTATCTCCACAAAATTACACGCCTCATTTGAACATTGACGCGGTCTCTTAAAAAATAAATAAAAAAGCTATTTAAGGTTAAGAAATGATCGAAGTTAATAATGATGAGATAAATTAAATAGTTAAATGTGAGAAGTGTGGCTGGTTTTACAATAATAAAATATTGCATGTAAAATATTAATAATAATAAATAAAAAGTTAACTGTTTCTAACATATTCTTAAGTTAATATTAGTTACAAGACTCCATATATATAATGTCAAAAAAAGGGTTAAATTTATAATACTTGTGATAGAAGTCTTCGCCCTCCCTTAAGATGGCGTATAAAGGCAAATTGTCAATCTTGGATCCAATTTTACATAGCTATAGCTAAATCAAGTTCAAAGTAACAAAAAATATTAATATGGATATTACATCGTAATTACGAGAGACTACATTGATTAAAAGCATAATAGAATAAAAATATCTCGATAGAAAAAAATGTCAAAGTTACTTCTTATTTTCATGGAAAACCGAATTTTCTGGCCGAGGTGCTTATTATTAACCCAAAAATGTAATAAGTGACATCAATACAAGCGCCTTCTTAAGCAAGTTTTAAAAATTAATTACATTTTTCTACTTATTGAAGAGCCGTGGTAGTTCAGATGGTTAGCGCTCGCTGTAAGTTTCACAGTACGCGAGCAATCCGGGTTCGATCCCCGCCGGCACCAATGAAATTGTTAATTGCAATTTTAAGTTCTGATTTACCACGTGCTCGGCGGTGAAGGAAAACATCGAGAGGAGACTGAGAAATCAAAAAAAATATTTCGAAGACATATGAAGTTCGCCAACACGCATTGGGGTAGCGCGGCGGACATTTCCTTACTCTAAAACTTACCCTAAAATCCTCTCAGAAATGATAGGAGGCCTGTGGTGTCTCAGAATACAGAGGCGCAAGGCTTCAAGTACGTTTTCTTTTTATATGAATCAGTCTCAGTAGCTCCGTTGAGACGGCAATACTGTGTTTCTGAGCACCGCGCCCGCGTCAAAAAAAAATCGTGGTGTACACGATGTACATAAATAGGTCAATCCTTTGACCTATTTATGTACATCGTGTACATAAATAGGTCAAAGGTACCTATGACGAACAATGAAGCGCAATAACGAAATTGTCGTTTTTATGTATTTTCTTAGACTAAAATTGCCTGGAAATATCAATCCTTACTACTTATAGAGTTGCCTTGCTTACTATACTAAACTCAAGCGATATCGTCATCAGCGTAGTAAAAGCAAAAACAGGTGATTTGACTGCTGTTGGTCGCTAAATTACTACAATAATACTTATTTATATTTCCGAAGGAAATAAATAAGCAAGGTCGAAATATAAACTTAATTTCCAATTGGAAAAACTATGCACAAGCAATGAATTTAAAATAAACGATAATAATTAATTGTTAATAAGTAAAAAAGTCAATAATAATAAAGTTAAAAAAACAATAATTGATATTGATTCAACAAGGGATTCGAACCCTCGTGATTAGCAATCGCGTTTACGGCCACTAGACCAACGAGGCAGTCAAGCAATAAAATTAGCAATATAGGGATGGCATTCAATGAATATAGAGTAATAGTTAAACAATTAAATAAATGAGATATAAGAATGGCATTCTTCCTAAAAATAGATTTTAAAAACGAACGAATCGATTCACATAAAATCGATTTTTCTGTTACTTTCCTTTTCTTTGAGCTTATATATTACAAGAAAAATAAAACAAAAAACGATATCATATAACTCAAAGAAATGATCATTTATCGCATTAAACATTATTAAATTTATAAAAAGTGCAAGCCTTTCTTAAATTGCAACTAAAGCGAAGAGTTAATTTTAATGAATCAATAAAATCATGTACTTTTATTTATTATTTTAGAACAATATAATTATGATTGCCAATCTTTTATTTCTTTTGAGGAGCAAAATCCGTACGTTTAATTAATTGTTAATATTTACATCGTTGCATTTTTACCAAAACAGAAAAAATCGTATTTCGATTTTTCAGTGACAGATCGATTCATTATTTAAAATCGATTGAATATATCGATTATCTTGACTCCTAAAATCCCTTATTCGATCTCAAACTGCCATCCATATAGCAAAAGTGAGCGAGTCTTAGGAAGCGCGGCAAAACCCACTGCTACACCCCGGATACTCCTTACAACCGAACAGCTCGTGACGTTTGTACATGTACACGCGCAATAGTGTGCATGATCATGGCTGTTTCCCGCTCTTTATTTGGGACAGCAGCGCAACATGGTGGCTAGCGTGCACAGTGACTTTGTACGGATGTTGTAGCGATCAAGTAATAAACATAAAGAACAATGGCCATTTTGGATTAGAAAAAACCACAAATTGTTACTAATATGAGACTGTCAGCAAAATGTAGAATAATGTCATTTTAATTAATAGCCCGATCACTTTTTTTCTGGATTATTTGCTATTTGGCGGTAACAATAACTTTGTTAGCCTACACTCATGAAAACGTGAGATCGGTTTTAGCGAGTGACGAAGACAGTGTCGCCATACACAACTGAGTTTAATGGCATCCTAGTCCGGTACGTCGGTGGCTCATGTTGCTTTATGGCATCCTATTATTATAAAACTGTACTGCATATTATTAGTAATAAATAAATAAAATTGGGGAAAATATAAATAATTGTTTTTAAAAAAACGTGTTTGTGTACTTATGTACGCACGTAAGAAGTTATACTTCTTTAGCGTAAAAAAAACAAAAAGAACTAAAATAAAACACGTTTTATAGATTCATATATATTTGAATATTAATGTAACTACCTTGAATATAGTTATCAGATCTCACGAAAACTTGATAGTTGACAGACAATTACCAACTGAAGTTGTCGCTTTTAGGTTTCAGTGTGCGCGCGCATCGTAACAACTTCATGGTGTCGTTTTTATCTGTTGGTGTGGGCGTACATCGTAAAAAAATCACTCTCATAATTTTTCTCAAACGCGCCAAAAGAAGTATAACTTCAATAAAACTTTGCTTATCAGAACGCAGTATTACATATCTTATTATTATTATTGAAAGCATTCGTACTTATTTATGTTTCTAAATATTCCTAAACAAAGAGTATATTTGTAATTACATTTTACTAGATAAGTCCATACTCTATAGTTGTAAAAAGTACTAAGGTCGTATAACTTATGTTGATTATTAAAATAAGAAAAGCCTTTCATTTTAAAATGCTACAGATTAATAATATACAACATAACTTCAAAAAACATATTGCATAATTACTAGAATCTGAGTAATTTTAAAAATATGAGGAATGCCGTACTTTGTTATATTGGAACGAAGTTCCTTATCGCATGGAACGAATTTGGTGGATGGGGGATAGGCGAGAAAAAGTATAAGATTTTTCCGTCACGACCCTTTCTATAGTGCGAGTGAGATGGAATAATATCCATCTCCCTCGCACTTTTTCTTATCTTGCCATGAAACAAAGATTATTTTAAATGACGCTTCATTTTAATAGACGCTAGTAATTCATTTATTTGTATTTGTTAATCAATAATATAATACATTTATAAATAATAATATACTACGAAAGGAACTTCGTTGCAACCCAGTGTTCCACGACACTCACGCATGTTTTTTAAATAGACAAATGAAACGACATATTATGATTCATCAAGTTAAGTTATAATAGATGTTACTAGTCCAAGCAGGTTGGCAGAGTGGTAATTCTTTATTACAGCCTATCAAAAGTCCACAACTGAACAAACCCCTACCCTATAAACGGCCTTATAGATGGGATTTTGCCATAGTTGCCACGCTTAGCGGGCTGATTAGCTATCTCAGATTGTTATAATTTTCAAGTATTATCAAGAAAATGCTGCTGCCTATCTCCTATTCTAGTTTCTCTCTGTCACCTTTTACGACACCCACGGAATGATATGATGATTCTCTTACTCTGCAACTTTACGGCAGCTAATGTATGCTATTATTATAATATTTTATGTGAACTTCGTCATTTTAAATAAGAAAATGAATATATTTAAGAAATAAAGTAATAACGTCCCAGAATAAATAAAATCAAAACTTTCACAATAATTTACATAAATACAAATATCTTGAAATTTATTTGCAAAATAAGTAAGCATATTATGTAAAAATGCTAAACGCAGCGCACTCTATCGCTGCGCGCCTTAACAATTTACAAAATTATAGCGTATGTCAGTGAGAAGTAGGCATGGGTCATTGACGGTTTCTTAGTTAATGTAATTTAACTGTTAATCATTAATGGTCAACAGGTTAAAAAAGCTGTTAAATAAATAACAGGTTTTAAAACTTCAATCGTTAGCGTTAATCGTCAATATAATGTTTCAACGTTTTCGATTAATTACAATTTTGTTGCAGATTAAGTTGAAGATTATTGATTTGATAAGACTTTAGACTAGATAAACATAATAGTCGCCGATGTACTAGGGGTAGGTTCAAAGTTCTGTGGCTGACCTGGCTGTGAGGAACTTGAATTTTCATTTTCCTGACTTATTGAAATGTACGTTGAAAAGTTGGAGATTGTGGATTTGTAACTAATCTTTTCTTGACATAAGTTGCATATGGCTTTATCACCAACGTTTTCCTTTTTAATGTGGTACCACTTCAAACTTGAGTTTCTACGTGCCGTTGACATAATGTCCAAGTTTTGCCACAAAACACTATTCACGTAAAATCCCAACCCAATACATATTATTTTACAGTAAAACTTAAACTTAAAAACTTAATGAAAAAAACTAAACTAAAAACACTCGTCTTCGACGCGTAATGCAAACAAAACAATCAAAACGAATTTTAGCCTTGATCGACATTCACGGATTGTTTACACACACTAAATAGCTAAATACAAAATCATAAAAAATAACAAATTAACTTTCTTTACTCGCTTACGCTCACACACACACGCACAAGACCGCGTCCGATGCTTCGACGCGACGGTGTTCGGTAACCTTTGGAAGTAACGAATATTTCCGAAGGAGACCAATATCACCGAAACGAATAAAATAATATTGAAATAATGCGTTAAGTGTGTTGACGTAAATTGACAGCTAATATTTTCAACATGTTTTTTCATTAATGAGTAACAGTTAAGACGTTGACAAATGAAAAGCCGTTAAAAATACGTTTATTGATTCAACGCCCACTTCTTCCCACTTGGAAGAGGAATTTACGCGGAAAGACCATGTTCAGAGTGGCAAGCAGCATCCTTTACAACCCATAATAGTTCACCGCTGAACATAGGCCTCCCCTATAGATTGCATACGAAGGATTTTGCCACAGTTGTCATACTTGGCAGGCGGGTTGAAGTACCATTATATTTTTATTAGTTCTCAATCATAAGTTATCAATCGGCTCACGTCTCCTCTCATGACTAGTAGCGTCGCTCTTGCTATATCGAGATTCTTCAACTTCATACTTGCTTCGTGCTTACCGTTCATATTCGCTAACGAGCGCTCTATAGCTTGCTTATGTATACTCCAAGCATTCAACTAAACAGAAAAAGCGTGTGCGCGTATGTGCGATGTGCGTAAATTTCGTTGTTGGCACTAAACCAACCTATTTTAAATTTATGTATTAAATATCTGCGCTTGTTAATTATAGGAAACGATTTACAAATGCTTTGATAGTGTTATAAATCATAAGATTTAAAAAATCATTTGATAACGATAGTGTCCGCTGGAGTAAGCTGTCGTCAACTTTACAACTTCGCAATATATTTTTGTGAATAAAATACATATCAGACAAGCCTCTTGGCAGAGAGTAATTGTGTTCTGTGGACAAGCCTGTACGGTCTAAGACTTTTGCCTACCTTAATTGGCAAATCGTAACAACTAACAACAATAATTGTAAATTTGTAAATATTGTTATAGTTTTTGTCCCTATATTGAAAGAGAAAAATAGGGTATTAAAAATATGCCTAAAATTAAAGTCGAAAAGAAATCTAGAATACACAATGAAATTGCTAAACAAGGTATTTTATTATTGCTAAAATAATTTTTAAGTCCTCATGTCTTATTCTGTTGAGGTTATGTATTGTACCCTTGTGTATTTCTCATAAATTTAAAAATGTTTTTAAATGCTTTATTTCAGGTATTCAGTTTAATAAGGATTTTGGTCAGCATATATTGAAAAATCCTCTTATTATAACATCTATGCTAGATAAAGCTGGTCTAAGACCCACTGATGTTGCTCTTGAAATTGGTCCTGGTACTGGTAATATGACAATAAAATTATTAGATCGCGTAAAGAAAGTTATTGCTTGTGAAATCGATACAAGGTGATCTAAGTTTTATGGACAACATATTGTTTAGTGTTTTTATTGAATATTACTTTGATATAATAATAATTTGGCTCATTACAGGTTGGTTGCTGAACTTCAGAAACGTGTTCAAGGCACGCCCTATCAGTCTAAATTGCAAATAATTGTGGGTGATGTTTTAAAAACTGAGCTTCCTTTTTTTGATATATGTGTTGCAAATATTCCATACCAAATTAGTTCTCCTTTGGTATTTAAATTGTTGTTGCACAGGCCTTTTTTTAGATGCGCTGTTCTTATGTTTCAAAAAGAATTTGCACAAAGATTGGTGGCCAAACCTGGTGATAAATTATATTGCAGATTGTCAATAAATACACAATTATTAGCTCGTGTTGATATGTTAATGAAGGTGAGATTTACAATTCGATGTTGTAAATGAAATATATATATTATTATCTTCATAAATTTTGAAATCATATAAACATTTAAATTGTAATTAAACTGTTAACATTTTATGGTTGTCTACTCCAACTATACAATTGAACCAAATTTAATGCAATTTATTTTAAAGTTCTAATAAGCAGAAATTAATAAGAGAATCGCAAAAACCATGTTATGCCGAAACACTAAGATCTATCATATATGGTAACAAAAATAATACAAGTTAGATGATGTGATACCCAACAATAATTTTATATTACAGGTTGGAAAAAATAACTTCAGGCCACCACCAAAAGTCGAATCAAGTGTAGTGAGGATAGAGCCTAGAAATCCACCACCACCAATCAATTTCGTAGAGTGGGATGGCTTGACAAGAATAGCATTTGTAAGAAAGAACAAAACATTGTCAGCTGCTTTTAAGCATTCAACAACAATGGCAGCTCTAGAAAAGAACTATAGAGTACATTGTTCTTTGCACAATAAGGTAATTAAATCATAAGAATTGTAACATGTTGTCACAAATTGACAAGTTATAAAGTTGTTTTTATAAAGATAGGTCCATAGGAACATGTAGCTTACCTGATTGATGGCAAGTGATCACCATCACCTATGAACATTTGCAACACCAGAAGAATTGCAGATGTATTATTGTTACAGTTCAGTGGCACAGTGGATTAGCAATGAGTTGCAGCGCTGAGGGCCGCGGGTTTCAATCCTGCAAGGAACAATTATTTATATGGCCTACAAATCATTGTTATAGGTCTGGATGTTTGTCCTTTTGAAATTTATGTATGTATACTGCCTCCATAATACAGGGGAAAATCCTAGTGTTGGGGTGGGTAACATTTTTTAAAATTTTTAAAAGGGCTCTTATAGAATAAGGGTGACAAACGAGAACACAGTCCACCTGATGGTAAGTGGTTGCTGTGGCCCATAGACATCTACATCTATCTTTGTTTGCAAATTAAAATGCAGATGCGTTGTCAGCCGTGAGAACTAAGATAGAATACCTCTTTTCCAGTAAAAAGGGTCTCCTGTTCTCTACACTCACCATACGAAACACAGCAGCATTAAGCTGCTATTTTACGCTGGTATTCTGTGAGAGCATGGTCCTTCCCCGGTCGAGCCAACCCATTCGTGCTACAACTATACTATTAATATAGCTGCAGCATGGCTCTACCACATACTTGGTAAATTGCTAAACAAGGTACCCAAAAGTACTTGGGGTGTGACAGCAGTTTGTACAAATCAGTCTTGCGAGTCTCCCTCAAAAATCCTCCTGACTATTTCCTCACTCTCATAGTCTTATGAGACAGAAATTCGATGCGACTGGAGAAAAATCAGGTGCAGGTAGGGTATCATATAGTAGACATTAATCAGGAAGCTACAGTACTATGGTGTCAAGAACACAGCGCTTAAACTTATTATTTCATATTTAAGTAATAGAATGCAGAAAGTTATTATCAATAGTAAAAGTTCTTCCGCGTCACCTGTATTAATGGGTGTCCCTCAGGGCTCGATTCTCGGCCCATTCCTATTTCTAGTATATATTAATGACTTACCTTCCCTTGTAGGGGATAATCATGATATAGTATTATTTGCTGATGATACTTCCTTGATTTTTAAACTTAAACGTCAATCATTTAAATGTGACGACCTGAATAATGCTATATCAAAATTAGTGCATTGGTTTAACGTTAATAATCTACATTTAAACGGAAATAAAACTAAATGTATTAAATTTACAACAACGAATGTTAAAAATCTTGGTACCAATGTGTTTTTAAATGGGGAAGAACTGAGCCCTGTTGAATCCACTGTTTTTCTTGGCATCACTCTCGACGCAAAGCTTCAGTGGGGCCCCCATATATCCAAATGATTAGAGGTCTCACTAGTGTCGAGACAGCTAGACTAGTTTATTTCAGTTATTTCCATAGCATAATGTCTTATGGGATTTTGTTATGGGGAAATGCGGCTGATTCAGATACTATTTTTGTTTTACAGAAGGGGGCCATTAGAGCTATTTACAACCTAAAACCGAGAGAGTCTTTTAGAGATAAATTTAAAGAAATAAATATATTAACTTTGGCCTCTGTATGTTTACGAAAATTTAATGTATGTTCACAAAAACAAAGGTAGTTTTAGTAAAAAAAGTGATATACATTCTGTAAACACTAGGAACAAACACAAGCTAGTGATACCAGTTTCTCGACTCCACAGAGTCAGTAATTCATTCTTGGGGCAATGTATACGCTATTACAACAAGGTCCCGGAAAGTGTACAGGCTCTCTCTATTACCAAGTTTAAATATTTTGTTAAGCTGAAACCGTATAAAAAGGGTTATTATAGTATAAATGAATACATGATTGATAATAACCCCTGGGAATGAGGTGGTCGCTACCAAGCAGTTTCTAAAATAAATTTTGTACTTAAATAGTTTGTACAACCATTAATGTAAAATTTACTTTTAAAAAAAAGTCCCGCTGGGTTTCTTACTGGTTCTTCCCAGAACAGAGGTTTTTTTTCGAACCAGTGGTAAAGTAAAAAATGACTTTCAATAAGAATTACACATGTTGGATAAAAAATTATTCTATTTTATCCATTTTTTTTTAATGATAGATAGTATTTTTCCCAAAAATAATTCAAAAATATAGTACTGTTGAGAAATTCAGGAAAAAAAGTACACATTTATTTTTAATCAATATGTATTTTTCCATATACATGTATATCTGTTATTGCTCTTTGCTTTGGCCGTCAATGATCTATTACCTTTAAAATAATTATAGGAATCTGAGCAATTTAGATTCATATTAAAATAAATTAAAAATTCATTTCTTTCTTATTTTTGCTTTTTTTTTGGGAGGCATGCAAAAATCATCATCACTTTCCATGTTTTTATTTTATTTTAACAGCAGAAAATAAACACATAAAAATCGGGCGGCATTCATCGACAAATTATTGACAGTTTGACAGTTGACGTTTTGTTGCCGCGAATGCGATTTCTGAAATTCCCCATGCTGCGCTGCGGGTGTGTTCCAGACTTCCAGTCACAGTTAAAATATAAAAAACCTGACAGTTGAATTAGGAAAGAAAATATAGTATTTTTCTATAATATATATAGTACAATTGACTGAAATATATACACTGGCCTCCAAAAAAATCGACCCACCTACGTTTTTTCGCAAAAAAGTGTCCTATGGGTTTTACCTTACCACAATCAATAGATATTTTTAATTTTGATAATGTAATATTGCAATTATAGGGTTGTAAAAAACTAAAAAACGGCGCGTGAAACGGGATATTTTACATATAAATGTGATGAGACATTGAAACCATAACATTTTACAAAATTTACAATTTTTACGGTGAAGATCGATATTTACATTTTTTGACATTTAAAAAAATGTAAACCTTACTCTAATATGGGGTGTTTCCTCCTCTTGCTTTTATCACCGCCTGCATACGCCTATTAAGGGAACGGATCAGCTTTTTTATGTCTTCTTGGGGTGTCTGTTCCCATTCTTCTGTTAAGGCGGCTTCCATTTGATCCAACGTCTCGGGAACTGGATTTCGGGCTCTAACCTTTCTTTTTATCTGATCGCAGAGATGTTCGATGGGATTTAAGTCAGGACTATTAGCTGGCCACTGCATAACTGGACTTCCGACCTCCTGAAGATATCCAGTTACAATTCCAGCGACGTGCGGTCTTGCGTTATCATGCATGAGTTGAAAATTCTCCCCAATATACCCAGCGTAAGGCATCACATGAGCTTACAAAATGTCCGTAATATAACTTTCAGCATTAACCGCACGATTGCGAAAGAAAACCAACTCAGTACATCCGGTTAAAGACATGCCACCCCAAAACATTGTAGAGCCTCCACCAAACCGGACTGTTTCTCTTATGCAATACTGAGCATAACGTTCTCCTGGTCTTCGCATAACGTTACGACGTCCATCAGAGCCTACAAGGGTCATTCGGCTTTCATCACTGAAGAGAACTGTCTCCCATTGACCAAGATTCCATTGCACGTGTTGCCTAGCAAATTCTAACCTTGCTTGCCGATGAGATGCAGTGAATTTTGGTCCCGTCGCTGGCTTGCGTGGTGTCAGGTTTTGCTTCCGAAGTCTTCTTCTCACAGTATTCTCACTTACAGACACTCCACGAGTTTCCCTCAGCCTACCCTGAACATCAACAGCAGAAAGATGCCGATTTCGCAAAGAAGTCAAGGCAATAAAATGGTCATCCGTCGGGTTTGTGAGACGTCCTCTTCCAGACCCTGGTCTCCGGCAGTACTCTCCCGTCTCTAAGTATCATTTATAAACTCTACGCACTGCTGATCGACTCAAATTTAATCTCCTTGCCACATTTCGCTGACTTAGCACTTCACGAACGAGAGCTACCACTTGAGCGGCTTCTGCTTCAGTGGTATCCATATTTTATGGTTAAAAGTAACGATATGTCTGCTCCAACAAAGAACTAAAAGATTAAGTCACTACAATGCACAGAACCAAGAATATTACGCGTCAAAAGTCCGAAATATACTAACCTTGCACTCTATGCACAAGTCGACAATTTTTATCAGTGCGCTTAAAATGTTACAAAAACCCACAATAGCACTTGTATTCCTCTAAAACAATGTCAAGTGGGTACTCAGATGTTAATTTATAACACATAAGCAAAAACATACAAATATGTCAACGCATACTTAAGATAACAACTTTGTTACTCAAAATTAACGGGTGGGTCGATTTTTTTGGAGGCCAGTGTATTATAGTACGGGTGGCAACCCTAGGTGCAGGACAAACAGCTTTATGTGTTTTCTGAGACACGGGGATGAAACATCGCCAACTTTCTGACTCTGGACAAATTATATACTTTTTTATAAAATATAAAAAAGATGATAGAATTTTATTAATAAACTAGCTTTTCCTTTCAACTTCGTCCGTATAGAACAAACAAAAAAATACTTCAGTTCCATAATAATTATTTGGTTTGCTGGGAAAATGTTTTTATTTGTTTATAATCATTTGATATGGGCCTCATCCTATGGTTTTTCCACCTCGCTGACCAAGTGCGGACTTGAGATCATTTTGGAAAACTCTCAGGCATGCAAGTTTTCTCACGATATTTTCCTTCGCCATTTAACAATTAAAGTATTATTAACTAAGAAATAAAACAAATTTCGTGTTATTATTATAAGTTTTATACGAGTAATTGTAGTCATGATCTTCGAGTTTAAGCGGCCGAACTCCAGGAATTCCTGTTGTGAAAAATGTACCCGCTAATATATGTCACAAGTACATTATTTGGTGATTTTAATTTTCCTGTCCTGTTAACCTGTCGCAGCAACAACGCGTTAACACAGCTTTTCGAACAGTATAATTATTGGAGCTTGTAAACGTTTCTCTTCTTTCATAGAATAAAACTTTAAGGATAATCTGATCACTCTTAAGAGCTTTACACATTCTATTTGCACTTTTCACAAAGAAATCAAATAAAGCACTCATCTGATAGTGAAATGTCATTTATTATAAAATGGCGGCCTTAGTTCCAATTTTGTCCACCTGAACAGATAAGTTGGTGGCACTATACTTTGACAGAGGGGAACGCCTACGTATGGCTACTCACCTCCGGTCCGCCGCGCCGGTGGCCCGTGTTGCTCTATGGTAATGAAGATATTTTTATTGGAACTTTAGCATTCTTGGAAACGACATTCTAAAAACGTTTTTGATAACAACAAAAAAAAAAGTTTCCAAATAAATGTTTAAGATTAACATAATATATTTTCCGCTGCCATAAACTTCGATTCGGCTAAAAAATGTTTTATACAAGCCTGTCTTGTCAGCGCCGTAATGACACACATAACTAGGCTTTTATTTTTACTGGATTAAGAAACTCCACTGTTTTTTTTAAAGCAATAACTTCCTTAGAATCGTGATTTGGACAAACATCAAACATAATTATACATCTATAGGATTTACCCTGCGCGAGAGTGAGATAGAATACACTGTAGTAAGCGACAGTAACCTAATGGCAGGGTGCGGACCGCGAATTCAAAAGGTTGTGGATTCTAATAAAAGCATTTTCAGCTTACCAGTAGTGGTAAAAAGGGATTATAAGTATTTTTAAAAAGAAAAAAATACATTGTTTCCTATTATCTCGGTCTCCGCTTTGTGAAGTGCTTTAAAGATTGTTAATATAAATTTTAACTGTTAGAATAAAAAATAAAAATATATTGAATAAATAAAATGAACCATATTGAATAAAATTATAATATCCAATCCATTCATAACAGTCCACGATTTTATAACATCAGGCCATCTAGCGCCTATTTTATGTACCACCTTGAGAGTTAATCAATTTTTGTTCGATAAAATGACGCTATTACAAAGCAATTTTGCTCCAAAGAAAATATTCTTTCGATGATTCATACACTAAAATTTAGTCTAAAAATAAGGATTTTAACATTTTTTTTTATAGAATATATTTCATTTCATTTCATAGTTTCACTTCTACTGCGTGTAAACTGCACATCTTTTTTGTTTACAGGAAATACCCGAAGAGTTTGACATAAAACAAAAAGTCCAAGAAATATTACTTTCTGCAGAAGCTGATCAAATGAGAGCAAGAACAATGGACTGTGATGACTTTATGAAACTGTTACATGCCTTTAATTCTGAAGGAATTCACTTCGCATAATAAATAATTGTTAGAAAAACTTATTTAATGATATTGCACGCCTCACAACGCGAAGCGTTTGACATAGTGTTTTACTCTCGACACGTCAAGGTCAAGCAATTTTGTTTTCTTAAAATGCCTCTATCATAACCATATTGCACTTATACGATAATATGAGTAGCCGTATATCAAGAAAACACTAATTAATCCATCTTATATTTTCTAAAAAATTATTTTATATTGCTACTTTGAAAAAAATGTACGTGCACGTCTGGATGTTGATTTTGTATGTGGTCACGATAACTCCCGAAAAAATTGACGTATCGAGACCGGATTTTTTTATTAGCTTCAGAATTACATCAACTGGTTCCCTATTTCATATCATTAGCCTAGTACGCGTAGTTTGTTGATAAAATGATTTTTTACTTTTATAAGTTTTATTGCTATCAAAATTTTTGCCCTTGATAGACAAAGGACTCGTGTACCATACAGCCTATATCGATTTTATACTTTATGTAATCGATTTATTTTGGTAAACATTTTTTTTCCCCTGTAGGTGGCACTACCTGTTAAAATAATAGAGCGCTAAATTTAAAACACGTAAATAATATATTTTCAAAGTCAAACAAGCCGGGAATACAATTTATTTTTTCATCAAAATTGAATGAAACGCTCATCAGACATGCACCTTTGGATTTTCCAAACTATTTTTGATTAATACAGGATTGTAGATATTTTAATTCTATAATTTATTAATTACAGCTTTTTACAAACCATTTTTGAGGTTAAACGGTTACTACAATAACAATCTTATTTATAATAGATTAATCAAGATTTAAATAGGGGATGATTTAAATCCTCTGTTAGCATAATCTGAGTCAAGAGTGCGTTCCGATTTAAATGGAAATCCAGGCTGCCCTGGCAGGACCATTGGCTTTGTTTTTGATACCCTCCAACCTCCTTTCTTAGTCCAGTTCTGAAAACAATAAAAACAGTTTGTAGAAAAATCGTAATTATATTTATTCCTTTTAAAGCCTTTACATCTTCGAGAGCCGACTAAGCCGCGCCTTGTCAGATGCATTAACGCTTTGAGCTAGAGCCCAATATGGGGGCATCATTTTCGACATTTGTGTTTTGTTTCAGATGGTGTTAGAACACTAGTGCACTTATTGGCACAATTAACATCTAGTTTCTGTGATGTTAGCGATGTTAGACTTTTTGGCTTTTACAGCTTCATTGGACTCAGCACAATTGACAGCCAAGATTACACAACAAGCCTAATTACCTTGCCTTATTATAATGAGCCATATTTCACACAGTCCTTGAAATGCAGAAGAGATCTTAATGAAAGCATTTTTGCTCAACTATATCTGTCTGGGCAAACACTTAGTATTCATACAAATGCCAGCCATCATAAATACCTCTGACTGAGTATGACTGATATGCTGGGTGACTGTCTCGCCAAGAGAGCTTCAAAACCGAGAGAAGGAAGAAAGAGTTGGGTTTCTATTTTGTTTGTTTTGTGTATGACACTTGCAATTCATTTTATGTGAATTATATTGAAAATTGCATAAAATTAATGCAAATTTTCACTATAATTTAGTTCAATAAATATTGAATGTTTTAATAGTAGAGAAATTAACTATATAAATATGAGATGGTTATTCAGTCTTCTTTTGATAGCTACCAGATGGTGCCAATTTAGTTGTTGTAGTGATGAATTCTCTTAGCTTACACAACATATCACTTATGATAAAATATTTAATATTTAAAAATCTAACTTATTCTGAGTAAATTATAAAAGATTTAAAACTAAGTAACAACTGAAACAGTATTTAATAATATGAAAATAGTAAATAGTCACTACATGAAATTAGGCATTTTTTTAAATGAAAATGTTATATAGTCAACTAGCATGCCAGGCAGACATTGTTTTGCCCTTTCCAACGACTCTCTGTCTTATAAAAAAAAATCTTTAAATTTGCAATAAAAAATATTAGGGATATAACTTATTGGGACAAAAAACTAGCCTTTCTCTCAAGTTGGTCAATACACATTTACAAAATTTCAATCAAATGGGTTGAGCGGTTTTGGAGATTTGCATGAATCAACTTTGTGACACAGTATTTTGATATATTAAAATATAACGAGTGAAGCCTTCAACATTGGTGCACCTTTTCTAGCTACATACCTGACTTAACTTTTTAAAATGGTAATGGAAACAGAACTAATTCTCAAGCAAGGGTGCAAATCAAATATAGTATTAATGTATAAGAAGGGAAACCTTGTTATTACTGTTAATCACAGGCCTGCTTGTTATTCTCAATAAACAAGCTGTTTTCAAATAGCGCCAAAAATTGATAACAATCAGGCAGTTGAGCAACAAGCCATATCCATATCCTGCTCTACCATCAATAATATTCATGCTAATGTTTGTAAAATATGAAAAATTTTACAAACCAATATACATAGCATTAGCAGACTATTCAAAGGTCTTTGATGGCATAACACACAGGTCTATATAGAAAGCACTTAAAAACTTAAAAATAAATAAATAAGAACATAATATACTCCAAAAGTGTCAGTAAAATAAAAACAGAAAATAATGAAATTTTCTATAGGGAGTATAAACCTATTCAAAAATCTAGATTGGAGAAATAAAGAGTGAAAGAACTATTTTTAGTGAAACTTCTGATCTAGAATTTCTAGATTAGAAGGAATGATTGAATTCCTAAATAAAGAAAGTTGAAGGGTAGGACTACAAATGAATGACAGGAAAACCAAAGAAATGTTTTGCATTCCAAATGTATTGATTGGAAAGAAGTATTGCCTAAAGCTGTGAAGATTACATAAAACAAGAACCATAACAAAACTCACAGATGCATTTAAACATGTTGTAAAACTTAAATGTTATCTAAAATATATAGAAGTAGGACATGTTCTACATATAGAACATACCTTATAAACAACAAAATGATTGGGTCCTATCGAAAAAATAAGCATAGGGGATTATAGGGCAGCAAAGGTAAAGGTGGGCTGACAATTTAATAAAAATAGCAGGAAAAATGTGGATAAATGACGCTAACAACATACAATGTTGGAAAGAGTTGGAGGAGGCTTTCACCCCTAATGGGAACCATACAAAAAACTTGAATACTAATCTTACTTATCCTAATTTTATACACTATATCATATATGTAAGTCTATTAATTTTATTAATTAATTTGAATTAATTACATAGTCAATCTGTCATTATTATCATTACAGCCTAACATAAGTCCCCAGCTGAACATAGACTTTCCACATAGACTGCCACAAAGTTCATCCATGGACTACCTGCTTGTTTCACTGGGTTGTCACTTCATCTAGTGCAGTGATTCCCAACCAGTGGTCCACGGACCACCAGTGGTCCACAAGAGCATAAATATGGTCTGCGAAAGAATTATATATATTACCACACATTTATTTTCCCGTCACGCGGGCAGTGCAACACCTCGCGTCACGTTAGTAAGTACCTACCAGCTTTTACAATAAATACACAAATAATACTGTTAATGAATGCTTCTTTTCAGTTTATTATATAACGATGTTAAAAGTTGTGATTATAATTTATTGTTAGATTAACAAAGTTTTTTCTTTCATCTTGTGGTCCCTGCTAACTACAAAATAATCGAAGTGGTCTCTGGTCAAAAAAAGGTTGAGTAACCCTGATCTAGTGGCAGGTCACCCAATATTACGCTTGCCAGTACTATTTGCTTTTTCATTTCACTATACCTAATCTTCATTATCATTACAACCCTTCACAAGTCCACTGCTGAACATAGTCCTCCCCAAAGGAATGCCACAAATCACGGTCACGGACTTCCTGCATGTCTTAGCAGGTCGTCACTCCATCTAATCGGGGGCCGCCCCACACTTTGTCTATCGGTACGAGTATGCCAATCTAGAACCTTTTTTCCCCCATCGGTTGTCGGTCCATCGCACTATATGGCAGGCCCATTGCCACTTCAGGTTACTAATCCGTTGGGCTATGTCGGTCACTCTGGTTCTACTGCGGATATCCTCATTTCTAAGTTTATCACGCAGAGAAACCCCGAGCATAGCCATCTCCATAGCTCGCTGAGCGACCTTGTGCTGCCTCATACGGCCAGCAGTGAAGGACCACGTCTCAGATCCATAAGTCATCACTGGCAACACGCACTGGTCGTAAAGTCTCGTGTTCAAGTTTTGAGGTATACCTGATGAGAAGATGTGTCGTAACCTCCTGAACGCTGACCAGCCGAGTTGAATCTGTCGATTAACCTCTCGGTCGAAGTTGGACTTACCTACTCGGACTAATAAAGATAATATACTCCCAGATAAATATACTCATCAAGAAATTCGAGCTTAGTGCTTCCAACAACTACCGGCATAGGTGTGACATGGACGCAACACATGATCTTTGTTTTGTCCATGTTCATCTTAAGACCTATCTGTTGGGAGGCACTATTGAAGTCATTAAGCATAGTGCTTAGGTCCTCCAGCGATTCTGCCATAAGGACTATATCGTCGGCAAATCGAATGTGAGTGATAAACTCGCCATTGATGTTAATAAAGTATCCTTTCCAGTCCAGTAGATTTAAAAGATCTTCTAATGCAGCACTGAAGAGTTTCAGGATATAACGTCACCCTGTCTTACACCTCTCTGCAGTTGGATAATTGGTAGGTATACCTAATCATTTCATTTCATTGTCACACATGGCAGACAGGTCAGTAAACAGTTTTATATAATTTAGTTATTTTTAAGATAACACTGCTGCCTATCTCCTGGTTTACTTCCCTATGTCACTGATGGATACAGCTGGCTCAGGACTATTTTTGATATTCTTTAGGGGAGGCCTATGTCCATTTATGGAGGAGATTTGTGTGCGCCGGCATCGCACGTGTTTATGTCGCAAAATCTCATTAAACCAGGTGCCAAACCCGACGAACTTAATGTTGTACAGGTGGAGACCATGTCTACAAGACTCGATTAAAATTCTTGTTGCAATATTAAAAGTGAGAGAGACAAGGCAGGCACGCCTTGATATTGAGTTCCCTGATGCACCAGTCACTTTCACTGTCATTCAGGGTTCTGTAACCTGTACATTTAATTGGTCAACAGTGGACTTTTGAAGAACTATAATGATAATGATATAGCACGGAATAAATAATAGTACAAGAACAGAAGGATCACTCTGATAGCAAACTTGCAAGTTTAAACCTAGTTACAACGTCGCTAATGTTCATAATACTTTGCTCGCCTCCGATACGACCTTGGTTAAAATAGCCTACCGATTAAATCGTCGAAAAAAAAATTTATGCGGCGCACGTATTAAATCAAAATGCACCTTACGTCCGCGTGCGAGAGTCTGTATCACTTAGCCCGTTACGCGCCTTTGTACTGTAGGGTTAGCAGTGCCGGATTAACCACATAGCAAGAGTAGCAAATGCTACGGACCCCGCGCAAAAGGGGGCATCGCGTATAACTTACTAAGACATGGTATATTAAATTTTTCTTGCTGTCGCAAAAACGTAAAACGTAACACCTTTTTCGACTAAGTGAATCCACGTCAGACAATCGTTAACCGATTATTTCGTTGGCGAAAATAAAACAGAATTTCATACGGTAAACGCACAAATTTCATCGCCCACCATGCCTAATGGTTCGGTTCTCGTACTACCGATCCGACCGGGAAGATCTGTTTACGCCTTGGCATATGATCTGACACAACTGGTCACTTCGCCCAGGAGTTTGGAGGATCATACACCTTCTCTGTTGAACCTTCTGCTGACCTCTCATCCGGACGGCTATCAGGTATATAAGACAATCTATTTTTGAAGTTAAAACTTCTTTAGAATCGTTGTGATTTGAAACTCGATGAAACGAAAAAGCGACACTAAAAAGAGACAAACATATGTATACATCTATAGGATTTATCCTGCGAGAGAATGAGATAGAATACAGTATACAGTGTTTTATCTATTATATACTTTAGTTACCATTAGCCATTCATGTAATTTTTTGAAATTGAATACTTGGAGTTTATATGTAGAATAAAATGTAAAATAATTTTTAAGCTTGCTAATAATATTATAACAAATACCGATAACTAACTCCCGTCGATGCCCCTCTTGGCACTTCGGATCACTGCCTGATCCGAAGTACAGTCCCCATCACTTGCTCATTGCAGGCACATGAGGCTGCCGCCATGTATGGCACTATAAGTCAGCGGATTGGGATTGGGTGCGGGCTCTTTTGCATCCTACCCATGGTGGCGGATTGGCTTTATGCTGGATGATCCCAGAAAAATTGTTGCTGAGTCTGTCGCCGATATAGCGCTTCCGGGGATGGAACTTTTCATCCCGTCATCTGTAGTGCCTATCGGTGGCAGATCCCAGCTTTGGTTTGGATGTTCTGCAAAATTGCGTCGCGGCAAAAGCAGGAGTGTTACAAGGCCTGGGCTGACACATCGGTGTCCCGGAATGCAAACACTAGCGCACTCAAAAAGAAGTACAACTCTGCCTCCAGATCTTTCAAAAGAGTTATCGCTAGGACAAAGTTGGAGCACATTGTAGTAGTTTGCCTTCCTTCTGGAACTCGTACGTTCTGATCCCTCGCCAAGGCTGTCTTAGGGAATTTCTGTAAGCCATCATTACCATCTATGTGCAGGGAGGATGACTCGTTGGCCCGAGCCGCAAAGGAGAAAGCCGATCTTTTAGGTTCTCTTTTTGCGTCCAACTCGACTGCTGGTGTTCCACAAGTCTGCGTGCTATTACCTACCCTGTTCCTTCTGCATATCAATGATATGTTGCATACTAGTAACATTCATTGTTATGCAGACGACAGCACTGGCGATGCTTTATACACCAGCCGTGCTCATATTTCTCGGGAACACGTCGTTGAGCGCCGGAACAAACTTGTGTCTGAAGTTTGTTGAACAAAGTCTCGAATTGGGGGCGACTAAATCTAGTCCAGTTTAACCAACAAAGACAGGTTTGCGCGTTTACCGCAAAAAAAACCCTTTTGTCGTATCTCCTCGATTTCAGGGCACTCCCCTCGTTGCCTCAGCTACCATAGGAATCCTTGGCGTTGACATTTCGAGAGACGTACAATTCCGTAGTCACTTGGAAGGGAAGGTTAAACTGGCATCAAAAAAGCTTGGTGTGCTTAGTGGATTACAGACGGTATTTCATGCCGGACCACCGCTTGCAGCTTTACAAAGCATAGGTTCGGCCTCATATGGAATACTGTTCTCATGTCTGGGTGTGAGGAGGTGCCCCGGCCTCAGTATCAGTTCCTTCCACTTGACCGTATTCAACGTAAAGCGGCCCCCGACTCCGATCGGCTTGATCCACTAGCCTTGCGAAGAGACGTTGCATTTCTATGCATCTTCTACCGCATATACCACGGGGAGTGTTCAGAGGAATTGTTCGGATTAATTCCAGCTGCAGAATTTCACCATCGTACACTGCGACAGAACTCGAAATTCCATCCTCATCATCTCGATGGCTGGCGGCCACTACAGTGCGATATATCCAAACAATGCGATCCACATTTTCAGATTTTGAAGCAAAAGCCAAAGATCTGACGGGCAGTCATGAATATCAGCAACAGACTTCAAGACGACGCAAGCGAAACACAAAGTACGACCATTTTAGCGGTTCTAGTACACTTGATGAATTTGTTGAAAAATAAACACCTGGTGAACAGTTTGAAATTGAGGTGTTTGTTATGACAACCAACACCTCAATTTCAAACTGTTCACCATAATAAGTTATCAATAATGATATTGATAACTTATTATCTGCTATCTACTTAGATAAATGCATGAAAGCATACCAAAATCTAACTAGTGTTTTTTGAATATTTCGACACTTAAAATCTATTACAGCAGAAGAGATTTTGAAAGAAACTCCAATTGTGGTTAGTGCTTATGCAAATGGTTTGGAAGACAGCATAGACGGCGAATTAGTGCAGTTTGCCGAGCTGCTCAAAACGGTTGTGGCTGGTGCGATTGAAAATACGAAAAACGAATCTCTGGAAATTTCAATATTATAAATTCTTAATGGATAATTGATTAGAATTTTGTTTCCCCAATTTAGAAACTGCTTTGCGCATTTATTGTCTCTCATGATCAATAACTGCAGTTCTGAACGTTCATTTTCGACATAAAGCCGTTTAAAAAATAAATTAAGGAACACTTTGAGTCAAGAACGGAATAATTAATCTCTCTGATGAATATAGAATATGATTTGCTTAGAGAAATTGATACGGATAGTATTATTTCTAAATTTACCCACATGAAATCTAGAAAAGTTACTTTGTAAAAGTTTGAAAAGTAATAAAAGAAACAAATAAATAAATATAAAATACATACCTACATAATTTAAAGTACATCATTGATAAAATATAACATTACCTATTCCTAAAATATAATATATTTTGTAATAAATATAAACTTTAAAATATGCACCAAAAAAGATTTACAATTATTTGTGTAGTATCGTCCAACAGGGCCTATAGTAATCTACTTTACTATTAAACACCAACAAAATTGTAACTTGTAGATGGCAAATAAACATATTAACTATTGAAATGTATTTTACCACTTTAGACATAAGAACCCATCGCAGATCAAGGGCCCCTCAATAGAATTTGCTACGGGCCCCGCGCTTGCTTAATCCGGCACTGAGGGTTAGGTGTTGTGAGAAAACAAATTGAATCCTTTGATAATAGTTGATAGTAGAATACACCAAGGTGTTATGCAATGTATTAGTAATTTGCTGATAATATTTTTTTTGATAATAAGAACATTATTGTTCAATGTGAGGAAGGTTAATATGCAACATCGAGAAAAATTAAGATTATAACAACATGAACGTCTTTGAAACTCAGATAATTTACCTACTTACCATTTTTAACCGACTTCAAAAAAAAAAGAGGGACTCAATTCAACTGTATTTTTTTATGTGTGTTACCTTAGAACTTTTTTCTAGGTGAACCGATTTTTATGATTCTTTTTTTATTTGAAAGCTGGTGCTTATAATTTCTATAGAGGCCATACTTGAATAAAAACTCAAAAATATATATCAAAAGTGCCTAAATACTTATAAGAGAAAAATACTTTTTGCTAACATAAGGCGCACGTCCTCACAGAATTAGCCTCATGTAGGCGGCCGCGCAGCGTAGGTATATTTTCATGCCTAAAGCGCAGAGTGAGACAGGCCTGGATATAGTCAAGTTTTTAGATTAAAGCAATTTAATAACTTTTCCTTGAAACCTATTCAGGGTTGTATTTATGAACTTGTGGAGGTCCCTTACTAGATGAATGGTTCTATAGCATTTATGTAAAGCTGTTTGTCATTGAACATATTATTAGCATAAGTTTCAGCTGATTTTTATGATTTTTGGTGGAAACCCAAACTGCTTGTTGATTGATCATAGATAAAATCTTTAAACTATTCATAAGATTGCATATTGTAATGAATTATCTGTGGATACTTACATTACCGTTATATTTAAAGTAATAATGTACACCCAATACTCCAAAAGCAATAATTCCAAGTTTTCCAGTGATATATCTATAATCTGCTGCACGCTGAGCTCCCTGTAGAAATAAAAGTTTAAGGCTTATTGGTGAAAATAACAAAACTAAAACTATCAGATAACCTAAGTATTATCTATATTGACAATGTTTAGGTTATTATGTAATCTTACCAGCACAGGTGTAAGAGCGTTGTATATAACATCCAAAGGCTTACGGTAAAAACGACGAATAGGGTTAATACGCTCTTTCCAATATTCTTCAACATAAACGGGCTCATTAGGAGCTAAAACTTGGTCTTTTAACCATTGCTTACGCCAAGCCCTTTCAGCATCAGTCATTCCTAGACATCTTTCTCTTTCAGATGCCACTCGACCAACAATGGTCATGGGCTTTACACCTGCCGTTTGCGACATTTTCCCGGCTTAGAAAAATATCTTTTCAAATATATATTTGACTGTTGACCGTTCACCTGTTCACAATATCATTTATTTCACTTCTTCTTTGACTTTGATTTGACAATGATTGACAATGACAATGACAAATAAAAAAGATTGTCTTATAGCCAGTTTGACATTGACAGCTAAAAAATTATAATTTTGTTTTTGTTATGTGTTTTACAAAATATATAATATGTTTTATACATAGACTTAGGATATACTAGCGTAGTATATTCTAAGTCTATGGTTTTATAATACCCCTACCCTATTAATTCAAGGCTTGCTACATATCGATTTATCTATGGGCAGGCCCATGACAGCTTAGTTCCATTCTACGCAACTTAGCGCTACCGTCGCAATTTGTTCTCTGTCTACGCACGCCATTTTGAGACGCCATATTGTGTTAATGTCAAATCAAATTGTCAAAAATCAAAATTATCGATAATCAATATTGATTACCGCCATTCGCCATTATTTATCCAATCGTCGCAAATTAACAGAGTTTAGCGCAAGTGTATTTCCTCGCATTTATGTTGCGTTGAGATCTTGGACGGACATTTTCCTCCGTTATTTGTGACAATATTCTGTTTTTGTGCTGCCCGTGTGCATATTGCATATACCATCATAATGGTATACGAAAAGTGCTGTGTTGGTGGTTGCAATACAACATGTGAAACGCACCGGCTTTTCAGATTCCCTAGGAACGATAATTTAAGAAAATTGTGGATGTATTTCATAGTATCCACAAATTACCAGATCATTGAACTTTCCAAATAATAGTTTCTTGACAAGGCAGAAAACTTCGATAGGTACTCTTACCCGTGCTTGCTTACTAACGATTAAATAGCTCATGGTGTGCCTCTTACTGCAACAGGCGAGTAATTTTATTACATTTCATGGTATTTAAATTTCGGCTGCTGAAAGTTGTGATTTCTAAGTAGGTATCAACTGGACCCCAGTAATGCAGTATTGAACCATACATTTTTAATAAAAAACATTGCATCATTTTGTGATTACTTCACCAGCCCTTTTTAATTATCACTACATAGCATAAAGTGGCGGTCACTTAGTAAAATTGTCTCTGTAACTATCGAAAGACAAAAAATTGTATAGATGATTGCTTAAATCATTATAAAAATATCACAAGAACAAAGCTTGCAAAAGAAGCAACAATTTATTACAAATTTTCAAAGATGCTGATTGCATGTGGTTAAATTTTTAGTTTTTTTTTTAACAAATAATGATGTGATTGACATCTTCTGATCACAACACTTTTACATTTATAAATTTTTCAGTTATATTTTATTTCACTTTCCTTATTTTAAAAGGTTATTTAAATGTTCAAGATTTGTTAAATCACTAATGTCCAAGATGATAGATCTGCTTTTCGACTGGTACTGGATGGCAGGAGCTCGTACTATCTGAGAATCTCATTAAAGCATTTATACAAGCATATTCAACTTACAGTTGTGACTTGTCGTCATATTGCAGGAACATAGGGCCTCGTAGTTGCAAGACTAAGCGAGCGAGACCATTTCAGAACCTTTTACTAGTAGGTATGGGTATTAAAGAATTAAAATTATAGTTTAGAGGAAGTGGTAACGGGACGGCTGTATAGTATTTATTTTTTGTATAATTGATATCTAAAACGAATGTTGTTGGACTTCCCTTAATTTTATACATTGTTCTATTTTTACTTAATTGTTATAGCTTACGGGGTATACAAATTTATTTGTTAACTCTACTGATTTTAATAATTTTAGCAATTCTTCAATATCTACAAGTAAAATTCCTAATTTACTAAAGATTACAGAAGTTTCGATTTCATTCCATCTAGTGTAGAGTGATTGGAAATTGTGTAAAAATAAATTGTAAATATTAATAAAATTACATATTGTTAACTCTCAAATATATCAAGAATTAAAAAATTTAAATTATTGTCATCCCCAACGCTGTATATTTATCAAGTTGTAACATTTATAAAAACTAATTCTGAAATATTTAATGATTATTTAATAATTGCCAATAAAATTATACAATTTCATCAGACAGCTTTACTTAGATAAAGCGTTTTTGGCACACTGTTTAAAATAAACAATAAAGTTCCATCTATGTTTCATGAAACGGAGAATATTCATAAATTTAAAAATAATTTAAAACATATCTAACTCAGACATATTATTACGCAATTAATGAATATTTAAGCGACGCATCGGTAGGCATATTACAATGACATATATCTTTTTTTTTGATATTCGATTTGACTATATATTGTAAATGTCATAACTAATTAATAAATAATTTAGTTACATCACTGTATATTAAATGACAATACGATTTATATGAAGCATTCTAATATAATTATAATATAATGATATAATTTGTAGTAGATTATATTAATTCTACCCATAATATTATCTAAGGGTTGAATACAGAGAATTGCAGCTGTTCTATATTACCTGTATTCACAAATAAAAATAAATTTGAATTTGAATCAGTCTTGATAAAACTATTTCTTGTAAATGTTACTTATTTTTAACAAGAGATTCTGATATTTAATTAAGGTAATCTTGTTCACTAGTGTATATCGACGAGTTTTAAATTACCAATCATATTTTCATACTTAATAGCATCTTTATAATCGAAGTTACCAGTAATAATCTTAATAATATATCTTAGGGAGTTTAGAATGCCTCGTTTGACTCTAAATGAAGGTAGTAACTGTTCAAATTGTTCAATACTGGAATTCGTTTCGAATTCAGTTTGAAATGTTATTAAGTAATTGAATGTTTAGAGTTTTTTTTTCAAAATAATTCTAACATGCTTATTTTTATTAATTAAGTTCACATATCTATTAATATTAAATTCTAATTTCTCATGCGTAACATTTAAATCTAAAACCTTAATTATAATCCACTTTTCATCACTTACACTAACATGGCCATCTCTAAGTAACACACCAATATTAATATTATAAGGCCCTAGGAATTGTTTTCTGCTCCATGTAATTCTAAATTTAATGTTGTGGTTAAATCTAATGAAAATTATTTGCAAAACTAATGGATATCTAAAACCTTCTGAATTATTATGCGTGGGTTGTGAAGTTTGTTAACTATAAGATTTATTTTAATTTTTTTAAGTCGGTATTGAAACAGCTAAGAATATTTTCTAATTCAGTTGCAATTTGATCTAGAATCACCAGAATCTTTCACTTAAAAAGAGATGCATCTTTTCCTATAATCTAATAGTTATACAATAAAATATTAAAATTTATTTTGTATACATATATAATCTTGTTCATGCCATAAAAAATCTTATAATATATTCATATTTCTTAATAAATAAACTTGAAATACATTGATCGCCATCAAACATGTTGATCAAGCTTTATAGATCCTTAGGTCTAATTTGAACAAAGTAACATACTCTTCCTTGTTCCATTTTTATTAAAAAAAATCAATACATGTATACAAAAATATTCTGTTAATTATTCTCTTTCTATAATTTTATCACTTCTTAAGACTATAATTATTTTGTTTTTATTTAATCCACTTTATTTTTCTTTATAATAATATTTACTTAATAAATAACTGCCAAATTTTGTGCAGAAGTCAAATAACTTTCAACGATTTTAGTTCAAAATTTACGACATAGAGCCATAAAGAAACAACCACAGTAAATAACTAGGATGAGACAGGATAGTAAAAAGGTTTACATACAGTCCGCTCACTGCAATTACGTTATTAAATGAGACAGCCTGTATCTTCAAAGTCCTGTTTATTACTGCATTAAATTTATAATTGTTATTACATTAGTGGATACCGTGAGCCACAATACAATTGTATAAAGGTTAACAAAGTCTGTTGTTGTAAGCAAATAAGAAGTGTCTTTTGGCGAAAGACTTGTAGTACTTTTTAATTTAATAACTGTAAAAGTAATTAAATTAAAAAGTACTTTTTTTTCAGATTATTCTCATTATGCAACTGACGCAACAATGGCCTCAACAGCAGAAGTTGTTGAATTTTTCGACACACTGACAGCGTCAATGGCTACCTGGGTGGTGTGCAAAGAGGAAAGTTACGGCGAGTGGTTAAACAAAATTCACAACATCACACTTTTTTGGATAGAAGCCATTAATAAAATTAAAAAAAAAATGGTTTTTGTAGACACCATGCTATATAGTAGCAAACATGCTATACAAGTAAGAAAACCTCGACTTGTGCGAGTGCCATCCCGACAAGGATGGATAACTTGAAAGTTTTATAAGGGTCTCCAAATTATTATTTGAACAGTATAATGTAGAATATTATTATCCAAAAAATATTAACCAAGACCCTTTAGAAATTTATTTTTGGATGTATAATAGCTATAAATTATAGAAATGTTGACCTAGATGCAAACATATTTATATATGCCTTTAAATATCTGATATTATTTAACATGGTTAGTCCACATTCGAAATTCTCTAATTGCGAAGAGGACTATGGAAACACATTATTAAATGTTATAAAGTGTTCTTTTCAAAAATGTTCATAATCATAAAGAAAATTACTCTGGAAACACTCCCAATGTTTTGCGAGATCTCCTATCCTCTTCACTAGCAAGTTCAAGAGAAAAATTGCTGTTGGGTGATGTAGTCATGGAAAAAATTAAAGACCACTGCTCAGCTTACACTGCTGGATACATTTGTCGGAAAATATCTAAAGGTATTCGTTGTAAGGATTGCATCAAAACATTAGCAGTACATAGACAAATATTCATTCTTACATAAAATCTAGAGAGTATAAATTGTTGACAATAATAATTTGGCATACCCTAACGAAAAATTACTTATCTTGTACAGGGATGGTACTCACTTTATTCATAAGTATTTGAATTATAGCTGTATTATAGATTTTCCTTGCTAGGATGTAATAAGCATGCCTTAATTGTAAAAAAAACTTTTTCATCAATATTTTAATTAGGTTACATGGGCCCAATTGGTGCAACATAAACAATAAAATATTGAAGGGTGATATTCAGGAAAAATTAAAAATATTAAATGACATCATCGGGATTTCATACATTTTTGGTCCAAATATGAAAGTGCCGGCCAATAAAAAAATATGCTGTATTCCGTTAGAACTTGTCCCCCTGAGTATTTATTATTATGACACCAAAGCTGTAGGGTCATTGTCCTTGGTTTTATTGGAGTTCAAAAATTCAACATCTTCAAACATTTTCAGTGAATTTAATAAACAAAAACAAATGATTTGTTCTACCATATTTTTATTTTCAACATCGTTTAGTAAAATATATTGGTTCTTGACCTATTTTGGACATGTTGATCTTGTTTTGTGTTTTTGAGGATTATAAGTAAAATATGTATACAGGGGTTATTTTGTTTAATTAAACACTATAAAATCATCATCTGGTACAACAATAATGTTCTCCAATCCATAAGCTGGAGGGGTTATTGCTGGCAAATGTCGTGCATGGCTCATGTACCATATAATGCACATAATATGGGAGCAGCATCCAATTGTTCGCTTTCCTATGATGCACGAACAATAATAGTGAGCGATTGCTTGTCGGCCTGATAACGACCTATCGATTATAATGTAGACATAATACTGTCTTAATCTAACATGCCGCGATTGCAGTCGGCCTCTTATCATCCATAAATCATTGCCCTGCAATTCCGCCAAGTCTTCATTTGATAACTCATTGCTGAGCTCAATTGTGAATGCTCCATTGTCAAGGACGTGCTCACCGTAATAGCTTTTGGCCTGTTTTAGTTGATAAACGCCCAGAGCGAATAATAATAATTCGTTCTCATCCATTCTTGGAAAATCTACAAACTCTGGCATATATGCAGTCATTAAAGTAAACTGAGCACGTCTGCGATTGTAGTTATGGCGTATTACAAGATCTGCCAATCTATTTTGCATATTAATTCTTTGGTGGATAATCTCTAAAATCGCAGCAGCATTTGGATTATCTTCAATCAAAACATGAAAACGATTTATCATCGCCGCTGCTATCTTGAAATAGTCGAACATGCTGGAAAGAGCTCTGTTATTATATACATTTCGCAACAGGCGAAAATCTCTTTTGAACCTGCCGTTGACCACTTCAACCACCCAACGACAGATTGTTACCAGTCTGGACTTATTGGCCTGATCCGTGGTTAGCTGTGTCTCATTTGGATACTTTGTTTGAGGCATATGTTGTACGTATCCGCAAGATTCCAGATTTCTTGCTGAGTCTCGAAAACCACGGTCCAGAATAAAACATCGCCACTCCTATAAAACCAGTGGAAGGCACTGTCAGCATTATTAAGCATATCATTCATTATATCTGCGTCAGACGTGGTGGCAGCATATGGTCCGTTAACTTCGATAATGTGTCCATCACAAGAAACCAAGAGGAACGGTTTTAGGAGGTTTCTGTATTTGTGATGGCTGTAAGACTTGCGTTGGAAAAATAATTTCCACTTTTTGCAGATAGATGTACGTGCCATCACAAATCGTGATAGCTTTCCTTTCATCTTCTGGGCTCGATGGGTTCCCAAACAGATTGTTGGGTAGAAAAGATTCCTGTGCTACATCCTCACGGGAAATATGGTCAAACCCAACATTTAAGGGCACAAAATCTTCTAACAGAGCGTTGCGTCCGATTTTAACCACGAATGAAACGCTGTTTCGCTACATTTAAAAATATTAGCAAGCCGCGCGTTCGAGTCACCTGTTCTTAACTTGACTAATACTGCCGCCAGTACGGTTCTTTTATTCTTTTTAGTTCTCAGACTTGGTAAACTGTCTAATAATTCAGTAAACTGATCTTGAGTCAGTCCTGTCCAAGTATGAAACTCGGCTGGTGCTACATTTTCATACTGCTCAAAATCAAGTATTTCCTCCGTAATATGTCTTTGTAACATCGACACGATAGTCATTATTTGAGCTGCAGTGAATTCCTCAGAAGAGTTGTCTTGTAAAGGAAGTAAATGCCACAGATTTTGCTCCACGTGTTCATTACAGACACGCGCGCTTTCTGGCACGAAATAGCTGTAGCGGCATACCATGCGAAAAATTATGTTCTCTGGAACACGACGGCGAGATTCATTCGTACAATGTAGGAAAATGCAACTATTTGCGGTGTTTGGAGCACGAAGAAGACGTGGCAAAATCAGCGAAATTGGTCTTGAATTTGGAACTTCCGATGAATCACGGTCTTGATCATCTTGCTGTTCAGCCTCCCGAATAAGTCGCTGGTGCGTTCGTTCCGTTCTTTGCCAACAGGGTCGACAAATGAACGCAGTAGGCTCCAACTGTCCAGCTACTATATCTTCTATCACTATTTGGGCGATATCAAGATATTGCATTTCTCTGGAAACCCAATCATATCTTCGCCGATTCTCTGTCGATGCACGGCACGCGATACACAACTCTGTCATGACTCGCAGCAATGTTCAAACTTAACAACGGAGATAACAAAAACAAAACAAATCAAAGCATAAGAACTAGTGGGCATCACACAGACATACACGGCAGCGTTGCTTTCGGTACTAAACAATAAACGCGAATGCTAGCAAACGAATGAGCCTGGCGCGATGGCGGTAGTTCGCGGGAAAGAGAGGGGCATCTGCTCGCTGCACCGTATTCCATTGTTCGCGTGAGTGTTTACTTGCGCGGCCATTGTTATTGCCATTTTCTAGGAAAAAGTCCCGGCATCCCAGCCGATTATGCAGTAATATTAGTGGTTTAAATGTTATCTTGTCAGAAATAGGTCAAGAAATATTTCTCTGTTTTCGTCAAATTGTACCTATATACAATGTTATGTACATTTTTAATATAACCTAATGTACCTTTAATTTAATCCTAAGATTACGTGTGTATGTATATGATATTGGTGTGCTTGATTAAAAAATAAATATTGGTGTACTATAATTGTTTCATTAAGTAATATTTTAATAGAACTATATAATGCACCTTACGTCGATATCGATAAAATGAGAACATCACTAAATATCGATATCGATGATTTGAAGGATGTGTGCTTGCAATCACTAAGTTATACATAGCTATACTGAATTTGTATAGTCATTAGTCATCTGTCAAAATAGGCGACTGCAGCGCCAAAACGCGTAGTTAGGAAACTTGACTAAAAGTCACTGTCGTATCTGTAGCTTGCTACATATTTATTTATCTATGATTCATCCCGTATTTTATTCTCAGACGACATCCTGGCTCCTCGTAATGTCGAAACTCTTGAAGGCATCGCATTTGTCAGTAGCATCCTTCGGTCAATCCTTCTCAAAGTTTACCGCTGCCTCCCAAGACTTCTATTCAACCTTTACAAATTTCTGAAAAAGACACTTTAGAAGCAATTATGTCATTTTCGAATGGCTCTGCTGGCGGCATTGACGGAATTACGCCTCAACATCTTAAAGATCTTGTAAGCGCTTCTGCCGGTGACGCCGGCGGAGTACTTCTTAATGACATTACAAAATTATGTAACTTTATGCTTTCTGGTAATGGTAATCCAAATTTCATTCCATTCTTATATGGGGCAAGATTATGTGCCTTCAAAAAAAAAGATAACGGTATCCGTCCTATTGCCGTTGGTTCCACATTTCGACGCTTAACTTCAAAATTAGCTTGCAGGCACATAATCTCTAATCTTAAGACAAAATTTCAGCCTTAGCAACTAGGCTTTGGCACTAGAGGTGGCTGTGAGGCGGCGGTACATTCAGTGCGTACATTTTTAACAAACTCTGATGCAGATGTTCTTGTGAAGGTTGACCTAAGCTTGCTACCCTATCGATAGAGTTGAATGCTTTAACTCTATCGATAGGGTAACCCTGCTGAAAGAAGTGGCTAACAATACCCCCGAAATGTATCACTACGTTTGGCAATGTTACAGTCAAAATACTAACTTGTTCTACGAAAACCATGTTATCGATTCTGCAGTCGGTGTTCAGCAGGGTGACCCACTAGGTCCAGCACTTTTCAGTTTGGGAATTCAACCCATTATTTCAAATTTGAAATCCAAGCTGAATGTCTGGTACCTGGACGACGGTACACTGGGAGGTAGAGCAGATGACGTCCTCAGTGATCTTACTTATATTTTTCGAAATTTTAAAAATATTGGTCTTGAACCAAATAGCAATAAATGTGAAATATTTTTTCCAATAATTTATCTACTTTCACAGAGACACTTTAATTCAAAATTTCAATCATATTTCTCCAGGAATAAAACTGTCAGTACGGAATCACTATACCTTCTAGGTGCCCGTTGTTTTTCGATAGTATTAAACCTGTTTTAAAACAAAATTTGATCAGTTTTAAACCACGTTGATAAATTGTATAAATTAAGCCCCACATTGCGCTTACTATCTTAAAATATTGTCTCCTTGTACCTAGATTTACATACTTACTCCGCTCGAGTCCAGTCTGGAAATGTTCGGATATTTTAAAAGATATTGATAATAATCTTAAAATAGCAATAGAAAAAATTCTAAATTTAACTTTAAATACAACAGCCTGGACTCAAGCTACTTTACTTATAAAATTTGGTGGTATTGGTGTGAGAAATCTTTCTAGCGTTGCATTGCCTGCTTTCCTTGCTTCTGTGCATAGTGTCAGTAATTTATGTAACATAATTTTAAATAATAAAGTAGACCTGTTCTTTGCTACGGAGGCAGGGCAGACATGGCAAACGCTCTGTCCCGGCGAAAATGTTCCACTGGAAGTTAACCAACAAAAACAGTGGGATATTCCGTTGGTACAGAGGGTGCAGAAAGATTTGTTTCATAATTTCCATAGTGACCAAGATAAGCCACGCCTTCTAGCTGTTTCGACTAACGAATCTAGTCACTGGTTACACGCTTTACCATCAAGTAATCTCGGCACATTACTTGATGGGGAAAGCTTGCGCATCGCTGTAGGAATCCGACTAGGAGCGGCGATTTGTCAAACCCCTTCAGTGCCCCTGTGGTAGCAGCGTCGACAAGTTTGGGCTCCATGGACTTTCTTGTAAGAAAAGTGCTGGTAGGTTTTCACGGCACGGTTCTTTGAACGATGTCATCCGAAGGGCTCTTGTCTCTATAAATGTTCCCTCGGTTTTAGAGCCTTGTGAAATATTTAGAGACGATGGCAGGAGACCCGACGGTATGACATTGGTCCCTTGGGAGAGAGGTAAAGCCCTAGTGTGGGATGCTACTTGCGTAGACACTTTGGCGGCCTCTCATCTCAGGGGTACCTCGTTTAGAGCCGGGGCGGCATCAGAGGCAGCTGAACTGAGTAAGTGGCGCAAATATGAGTCTCTGAGAGATGACTACATATTTGTGCCATTTGCTGTAGAGCTGTATCGGTCCGTGGGGTCCACGTGCGGTGAAGTTCTTAAAGGAACTCCATCCGCGGCTGGTCGTTGCTGCTGGTGATAAGAGGGCTGGCTCTTTTCTCGCTCAAAGGCTAAGTATAGCCATTCAGCGGGGAAACGCAGCCAGCGTTCTTGGCACGATACCGCGTGGAGTAGGACTGTTTGATAATTAAATTACTAGTTTTAGTTTTTTTTTATTATAGTTTTTAATATTGTATATAATAAAATATTGTATATTATGTTATGTAAGTAAATATTATTATAAAGAAAAATAAAGTGGATTAAATAAAAATAAAGTAATTATAATCTTAAGAAGTGATAAAATTATAGAAAGAAAATAATTAACAGAATATTTTTGTATACATGTATTCTTTTTTTTTAATAAAAATGAAAAAAGAAGAGTATGTCACTTTGTTCAAATTAGACCTAAGGATCTAAAAAGCTTGATCATCATGTTTGATGGCGATCAATGTATTTCAAGTTTATTTATTAAGAAATGTGAATACCATTTTTTATGGCATGAACAAGATTCTAAATACAAACTATATATTATATATATTTTTTTTTATAGGAGAGGGGGCAAACGAGCATGCGGCTCATCTGATGGTAAGTGACTACCGCCGCCCATGAACAACTGCAACACAGGGGAACCAGAGGAATTGCAGATGCGTTGCTGGCCTTTTAAAAAGGAGTAGGCTCTTTTCTTGAAGGTCCCTAAGTCGTATCGGTCCGGAAAAATCGCTGGTGGTAAACTATTCCACAAGGAAGTTGTGCGAGGAAGAAAACATCTTCTAAATCGCACAGTGGTGGACCGCCAATCATCCAGATGGTGTGGATGGTATCGGGAGTTCTGCCGCGATGTGCGTTCGTGAAATTTGGCGGCTGGGATTAATCCGAACAATTCCTCAGAGCACTACCCGTGGTAAATGCGAAAGAAAATGCAAAGAGATGCAACATCTCTTCGCAGCGCCAATGAATCGAGCCGATCGGAAAGGACTCGGTCGTCGACGATCTGAGCCGCTCTGCGCTGGATGCGGTCAAGTGGAAGGAGCTGGCACTGGGGAGCCCCAGCCCAGAGATGGGAACAGTATTCCATGTGAGGCCGAACCTGCGCCTTGTAAAGTTGCAGGCGTTGTGCCGGCATGAAATACTGTCCCGCCTGCTGAGCACACCAAGCTTTTTAGAGGCCAATTTGGCCTTCTCTTCCAAGTGACCGCGAAACTGCACGTCACTCGATATGTCGACGCCGAGGATTCCGATACTGGCTGAGGCAACAAGGGGAGTGCCTTGAAACTGAGGAGATACGACAAAGGGGTTCTTTTAGCGGTAAACGCGCAAACTTGTGTCTTCTGAGGATTAAACTGGACTAGATTTAGTCGTCCCCAATCCGAGACTTTGTTCAGCAAAGACTCGACTTCAGACACAAGTTTGTTCCGGTACTCGGCGACGTTTTCCCGAGAAATATTCGCACGGCCGGCGTATAGAGCATCACCAGTGCTATCATCCGCATAGCAATGAATGCTACCGGTTTGCAACATATCATTGATATGCAGAAGAAACAGCGTTGGTGATAGCACGCAGCCTTGTGGAACACCAGCGTTAATAGGCTTTTAGTCGGAGCATGCACCGTCTACAACGACCTTGATGCTCCGATCTGCAAGAAAGCTGGTGATCCAAATGCACACCGGGAAGCCCATAGGAAGGAGCTTCGAAAGAAGCGCTTTGTGCCAAACCCGATCGAAAGCCTTCGCAATGTCCAAACTAACGGCCAATGCCTCCCCCTTGGACTCTACTGCCTCCGCCCATCTATGAGTCAGGTAGACCAGAAGATCACCAGCTGATCGACCCCGACGAAAACCGTATTGGCGGTCACTAATCAGCTGGTGATCCTCAAGGTACCGCATGAGCTGGCAGTTTATAAAGGATTCCATTATTTTGGAGAACAAGGGGGTGATAGCGATAGGCCTGTAGTTGGACGGGTCTGAGCGGTCGCCTTTAGGATCGGTTGGACAAAGCTGTCTCCATGATTTCGGGACTACGCCTAGAGTAGGAGTACCGGAAAAGACGCGTTAGAACCGGTGCCAACTCCGGAGCACACGTCCTCAGCACAATTGGGGATTCTGTCAGGCCCACTCGACTTGTGGATGTCCAGGAGAGAAGTGCTTTGCGGACCGAGCGCTGTGAGAACCGAACATCCGGCATGGAGCACTCACACCGCGGGATGGCCGGCGGTGTGTTCTCCCGTCATCAAGAGTCGAGTTGGACGCAAAAGTGAGCCTAAAGGTCGGCTTTTGCGGCGTGGGCCAGTGAGTCGTCCTCCTGTGCAGAGATGGTAGTGATGGCTTACAGAAATTCCCTTGGACAGCCTTGGCGAGAGACCAGAATGCACGGGTTCCCGAAGGAAGTCGAACTAGTTTCTCGCCAATCCTGCCTATGTGCTCTGACTTTGCCTTGGCAATAACACTTTGAAGGACCTGGAGGCGAAGTTATACTTCTTTTAAGCATGCTGGTGTTTACATCCCGAGCCGCCGAAGCCTCAGCCCAGACCTGATAGCACTCCTGCTTACTGCGTAATGCAGTCTTACAGGAGCGACCAAACCAAGGCTGCGATCTGCCTCCGATGGGTACCACAGATGATGGAATAAATAGTTCCATTCCCTGTAACACCACATCAGTGACAGAGTCAGCAACAGCGCTGGGATCATCCGGCGAGAAGCAAACCCGCCCCATGGGTAGGATGCAAAGAAAGACCGCATTCCGTCCCAATCCGCCGACCTGTAATGCCAAACACGGCGGCAACCTGCAGAACGCAACCGCGAGGGGAGCGTGAGTGGCACCACACTCCGGATCAGACAATGGTCCGAAGAGCCGAGAGGGGCATCGACGGAAACCTGATATCCGTCCGGATGAGAGGTCAGCAGAAGGTCCAACAGGGAAGGTGTATGATCCTCCACATCTGGAATCCGCGTAGGCGAAGTAACCAGCTGTGTCAGACCATATGCCAAGGCAAAGTCATAAACAGATCTCCCCGCATGATCGGTTAAACGAGAACCAAGCCATTCGGCGTGGTGGGCGTTAAAATCGCCAAGGATCACGATCTCTGCGGATGGGACCTGTTGTAGCAAGGAATCTGTAGCCATTTGGACGTGGTCGATGAGTCGGTCTGTTTCGGCATTACCGCTATGGGACCTATAGAGGCACCCGTAGACGCGCGGATGGTCGTCGCTATCTACGCGTAGCCAAAGGATGGACAGGTCTGAACCTTCAAGACTGCCGAGGCGTCGAGAACAGATGTCCTCTCTGACGTATACGCAAACTCCAGCCCGAGGCACAAAGGAGTGTTCCAATTTGTACCCTGGTAGGAGAGATACGAAGTATCAGCCGGAGAGGACACCTGCGTCTCGGTCACAAAGAGCAAGGCCGGCTTCGCCGTCTCGAGATGGTAGTGGATGGCGTTTAGGTTCGAGTGAAGTCCCCTGATGTTGCAGAAATCCACGGATAGCGTGGCAGGGGTCGCCTTGGTCTTGTTGCTCAGTTTGCCCCGAGCAGTTAATGTTTTGAGCGGAATTTTGCCCCCCCCAGAATACGCTGGGCAGCCTGAGCACCCACGCTCAGGAGTGGAGTAGCATGGTCGTGGATGCTCAGCGAGGATTCTCCAGGGTGCTGGTACCTCCTGGGGTAGTCTAAAATTTAATTCCGCTACCATGTTGATGGGGAGAATTGGGCCTCCGGTCACCTGCACTCACCAGACGAAACGCAAAAGCAGAGCTTCCACTTCACGCCGGTATTCTGTGAGGTCGTGGTACTAACCCGGCTCGAGCTTGCCCATACGTGCAACAGCAAAAGCTGCTGCGTGGCTCTACCACCGTTAAAAATTATTTTATTGTACTTACTTAATATAACATTTCAAACTGCATTCGAAAATAATTCCAGTATTGAACAATTTGAACAGTTACCACCTTCATTTAGAGTCAAACGAGGCATTCTAAACTCCCTAAGATATATTATTAAGTATTACTGGTAACTTCGATTATAAAGATGCTATTAAGTATGAAAATATGATTGGTAATTCAAAAACTCTTCGATATACACTAGTGAACAAGATTACCTTAATGAAATATCAGAATCTCTTGTTAAACTAAACAACATTTACAAAAATAATTTTATCAAAATTATTTTTATTTGTGAATACAGGTAATATAGAACAGGTCACATCTTTGAAAAATTACATTCGCTGCATTCAACCCTTAGGTAATATTATGCGTAGAATTAATATAATCTACTACAATTAAATTATATCATCATATTATTTATATTATAATTATATTGGAATGCTTCATATAAATCGTATTGTCATTTAATATACAGTACTGTAACTAAATTATATATTAGTAATGATATTTACAATATACCTAGTCAGGTCATAAATTCTGTCACATGTTTAATATAAAATAATTGAAACAAATTTATTCATTATGTAACCATTTATATACCAAAATGAACTTAACAAAACATAGATTCTTATGACACTAAAGTTTATTCAAAATGACCTCCGTGATTTTGAATACAGGCCTTTAATCTGCGCGGCCAGTCGTCTATCGCAGCACGAACGAGGTCCATGTCAATATTGGCGGCTGCCTTAATCAAGGATGTCTTGGGATGAGGCTTTGAGCACGCCTTTTCCTCCAAGTGTTGCCATATCTTGTAATCTAAAGGATTCAAATCTGGACTGGAGGAGGGCCAGTCTTCGTGCCGGATGAAGCCGATTTCACGCGCCGCCAGCCAGTCTTGTGTGCTCTTCGCTCTATGAGTTGGCGCTGAATCTTGTTGGAATACCCAGTGCCTGTTATTGAACATGGTATGAGAAACAAAAAGAATTTCCCGATATTTTTTTTCCGCGTGCCGTTTCAACAAAGCGCGGCATCTCTTCAGTCTCAGGTCCATTAGACGAGCATTCAAACGATGTCCTGTTTTTCTTCGATATGCCCGAAGCCCTAAGTCTTCATTTACCACCCTTTTCGCCGTGGTTCTGCTTAACCCCATCTGAAGGGCCAACAGTTTCTGCTTACGTTTGGGATTTCTTTGAATTCGCGCCTTCACAGCATTTATCACTGCTGGAGTTCTAACAGACCGAGGGCGACCACTTCTTGACCTGTCATCTACATTAGAGTCTTCATTGTATCGTTTGATGGTACGATAAACAAATGTTTTGGTTATATTAAAATTTTTCAGTATGTCAAAAATTTGAATTGGCGCGTAACCGCAACGATGCAACGCAATAACTGCAACACGGTCTTCTTTAAGCGTCCACTCCATATTTAAAAATGAGTAAAATTCTAAAAAGTATACAGTTTTATTTTCATGAAAAATTCGAAATTCGAATTCAATAAACTTTTTTGTGGCCAGCATTCTAAAAGAAAAGTTTTTACTGTGTGACAATACTTATGACCTGACTGTGTATAGTCAAATTGAATATAAAAAAGAAGATATATGTCATTGTAATATGCCTAGCGATGCGTCGCTTAAATATTCATTAATTGAGTAATAACATTTCTTAGTTAGATATATTTTAAATTATTTTTAAATTTATGAATATTCTCCGTTTCATGAAACATAGATGGAATTTTATTGTTGATTTTAAACAGTGTGCCGAAAACGCTTTATCTAAGTAAAGTTGTCTAATGAAATTGTATGACAGGTGGTGATAGTATTTCTGATCCATACTTATAATCACGCCTGTAACCCTTGCGGGGTAGGCAGAGCATCAACGGATTACTTAATATCGTCTGCGAGGTTATCGCCTATTCTGTGAATTACGATGCACCAAAACGTTTGAAGAAAATCAGCTGGTGAATTTTATGTTTTTATCGCTCCCTTCCCGGTCCTGCGTGGAAAAATACAGATCTACTATTACTATTCAACATTTTTTATCTTAATTTTGGTAAAAAGACATAATAATCCAGATATTCTGACCTTCTGTGTTCGTCCATCGTACCGTCGTCCGTCTTGTAGAATCACGGTGGCGCCACCTAGCTGAATTTAATTTTGCAACATACTCGATTTTCCCACGGGAATGATATGTTTTTCCGTTGAAAAAAGTAGCCTATGTCACTCTACAGCCACCGAACTATCCCCATACAAAAAATCATGCCATGCCGACGCTCTGTTGCGACGTAAAAGAAGGACAAACAAACAAACAAACAAAGAAACACACTTTCGCATTTATAATATTAGTATGGATTTATTTAAAAACTGCAACTTTATACAATTAGTGTACACTATAATTATAATCACATTAATTATAATTATTTTTATTATAACAAATTGTGAAAAATAAAAATTAATCACCAGTTCACCAGCTTCATTAAAGGAAAGTTCCTCAGACAGTAATTATTAAATGCAACATATGTTTTAATTATATTTATATTTGTCAGTGGAACAAATTTGCTTTAATAAAGTTGGTGATGATTTTAATTAAGAATAAAATTCTGGGCCAGTTTTTTTACATTGACCTTTGTTATCAACATCGCCTTTAGAACTGGAACCTGTAAGTGATTTTTTTCAGACGTCCACAATTTATTCATAATAGAAAAATAGTTTTTCTACTGAAGCATTTGTACCAGGTAGACATAAAATATATTCGATTAAAATGCAAAAGAATTTATGTTAAAGATTGTTGGTGCGAAAGTGTTTGAATACTTCCACCCAACGAATTTCTGCGAAAACTTTTAAATTATCCCATTCGGTTAGTTTTTGGTCGGTCCCGCTCTCGCACCGTTCGTGTCTGACGAACTTTATAGTTTAAAATTTTCGCGCGGTTGAGGAAAACGGGACTATTTTGCGTCCCGGAGCTTTGTTTGGGGACAACGGGACAGGTGACCGAGAAAAGGGACAGTTCCGTTCAAAATGGGACGTATGGTCACTTTACTTTAATATTCCTTTAAGCAAGATGAACGTTGACGCTAATACTCTATATTTGATGAGTGTAAATGTTTATTATATGAATATATTTTATCATTGCCTAAGCATGACTCTGTTTGCAGAATCTCAAGAAACGTAATAACTTTTTCATTATTCCACTCCATTATAGCCATACGTGCGACCCCGTTGCGCTCACCGTGCACAATGAGACAAACGTAGTGTGGCCGCTTCAACGCGTCAATTCGTGCGTTAATCTCTTTGATGTACAGCCACTCGAGTTATCGCCCAACGGCAAACGGCATTGTTAATGCCGTTGTAAAATTATCGCGTTAAGTGGTGGCCACACCTACATTCAACGTCCATCAACGCAATAATTAACGGCATTTCTCGTTAGTGTAGCCCCAGCATATGACAGTTTATCTAAAAAAATACGAAACTTCATAGGCGTGAGCTGTCACCCCCACCATGTTATAACGCACCAACCTGCCACCCTGCTCCACCCACCCCCCCCCCCACACCCCAAGTAAATATTTGTGGATCTATAAATATCAACTAGACAAAGTCGTGGCAACGAGACGCACATCATCCATGCTTAAAAGATGTACGTTGAATGAATACAGACGAATATGTAAACGCGTTGTACTCGTCCACGAATAACTCGGCGAGGTACTCGGCGAGTTGCTCGTGCTAATAATGTAAACGTACCATTAGAGGAGCGCGCATATTGCTCATTGCCTATTATGCCAAGCGTTAGCAGATGTTCTATAGTTAGATACTGATACATAGTAAGAGCGGTTGAATAGTGATGCGCCAAGATTGACGCCTATGCGTTATTGTACATCTTATCTTATCTTATCTTATCAGCCCATAACGTCCCAATGCTGGGCAAAGGCCTCCCCAACTTCTTTCCGCCTTTCACGGTTCTGTGCTATTGAGGACCAGTCTTCCATGAAGGAGTCCATTTCATCCCGCCATCCTTTTCTGGGTCTGCCTCGGGGTCGTCTGCCATTTATGTTTGTGTTGTGTTGTGTTGGCCCAAAGTTCTTCTGACATGCGGCAGACATGACCGGCCCAGTACCATTTTAGTTTGGCGGATTTACGGGAGACGTCAGTGATTTGGGTTCTGGAGCGCAGAGTGGTATTTCTGATGCGGTCTGTAAGTCTGACTCCTAGCATGCTGCACTCTATTGCTCGCTGACACACCCCGAGATCGGACCTCTGCTCTTTGGTGAGAGACCAGGTTTGGGCACCATATGTCAAGACGAGGAGGATGCACATGTCCATGAGTTTGCATTTAAGGGATATTGGTGCGTCGCCCTTCATTAGATGTTTTAAGGCCCAATAGCTCTTCCAGGCGTTTACTGTTCGTCGGGCGATCCCAAATAAACATACTCATGAACATATTCAACCTCCACGTCATCTATATGTATCCTGTGCTTGACTTGGTTTGTCATTAACTTGGTCTTTTCCATGTTCATCAGAAGTCCAACCTCCAGGCTGTTCGTAGCTCATTGAGCATTTCTCCCAGTTCGTTGGCCGAGGACGCGAAGAGAATAATGTCATTAGCAAATCTAAGATTGCTTAACCTCTTTGATCCGATCTTGATGCCTTTCTCGAGCCAACTATCTGCCAGTTTCCGAAATACTTCTTCTAAGTTGGCAGTGAATAGTTTAGATCGATCGAGTTTAGTTCGATGTCAGTGACCAGATGGCGACTTATGGATCAGCTTTACGTAGATGCACCAAATGCTATCGAAAACTGATGTATGAAATTATATGGGGTACAAGCTACAAGTCCAATGATTTTATTGACTATTTGCCTAGGTACCCGGGAAATATCACCCTAAAATTTAAAAGCCTATAACTTTCTTGAAAAATAACCGATTCCCAGACCATTTACACTGAAAAAATGCGACAGGCCAGGACTTTTATTTTTGCATTATAAATATATAGAAAACGTGTGCCTAAAAGATACACAGCACTTTGACCAAGTAGAAAGATGTGCATACTTTTGGATACACAATGTTCCAGACAATGTGTGCCAAAAAGATACACATGGCGCCGATGTTGTTAAACAAAAAATTTGTTAAACGAAGATTTAGAATGAAATGAAGACTTGGCTTAAAAAACAAGCATCCAAGCCAAAGTATTAATAAAAAAGTTAAGAAATACCTTTTGACAGATGTCACATTTATTGCACTAGGCATTCCAACTGAAAAATCGTTACCTACAATATTCGATTCTTATCGAGAAATCGATATCGATTCTTTGGAGTTTATAATTATTTACAGTTTTTTCTAGATTACCCAGTCATCATCATCATTACAGCCCTTCACAAGTCCACTGCTGAACATAGGCCTCCCCCACGGAATGCCATAAAGCACGGTCCCGAGCCACCTGCATCCATTGACTTCCTGCATGTCATACCAGGTCGTCACTCCATCTAGTGGGGGGACGCCCTACACTTCGCCTGCCGGTATGGGGCTACCACTCGAGAACCTTTCTTCCCCATCGGTTGTCGGTTCTTCGAGCTATATGGCCGGCCCATTACCACTTCAGCATACTAATTCTTTGGGCTATGTCGGTTACTCTGGTTCTAATGCGGATATCCTCGTTTTTAAGTCTATCACGCAGAGAAACGCCGAGCATAGCCCTCCCCATAGCTCGCTGAGCAACTTTGAGCTTGCTCATACGGATTACCTAATACCGAAATATAATTAGAAACAGATAACTCAAAACACAACACTTTATCTCTAGAAATTAGCAGTAAGCAATAAATATGAAGAATTTTTTGCTTACTGCTAATTTCTAGAGATAAAATTATATAAAAAAAAAAATCACTACAACTAGTTGAGATGTCCTCATCATCATTGTTGTTTACATTAACTATTATTTGATTTTCTATAATGCATTCAAAATGAATGTCTCTTTCATAATCACTTTGTCTCAGTCATCACTTGTGTAGTAGTTTTATTTTCTACAGATCCTCCTCCAGAGGATTCCACATGGCAAATTATGAGGCGCCCACCTTTCACCACGGGCACTTGTCATCTGTCCATGTCTGCGCACAGTGTGGTTGGCGTTCAGCCATGTTTAATCAATATATAACGTTGTCCCAAGTTATATTTTTAATTTACCTTAAACATGTTATTTTATGCATTCATGTCTCTAAATAATTATTTTGAGTGTGTCATTTTTTTCTATCGGAAGCCAATTCCTTTTCAATTGGTTCAAATGACTTCCTTGTACAAGTCCGTATCTTCTAAACTTACTCGCAAATTCGCCGCATTCACTAGGATTCACAGAAATTATAAAAAAATTAGACTTATTTAATTCATGATTCATATAATTCATGCAACTCTAATAAATAAAAATTTAAATAAACAAATAATACTTTCATTAAAAATGTAAAGGTTCAAATATTTTTAACGATTATTCGCATTAGCATAAATTTGAATCATCCAAACACTAAGGTAAAGTACATAACAACACATCATTCACACAAAGTCATGCAAAAAAAATTGATTCTGCAATTTTTTTATATTTTGCTTTGTTTGAAAGAATCGAATTTAAATTTAGAATTCTTTGGATTTATGTAAAAGGCTATTTTAAATCGCGTGAGTACGCTTGTACACAGTTATTGCGGAATGATTAATGTGAAACCTCAACAGGTATTTCTTAGATTGTAATGTAATTTAGTAATGGACGTTGAAAAAATACATCCATGTTTTTTTCGATCTAATGCATCGCACAGTGGCATCGATGTTATGTCGATATATGACATAATACATCGATGTTTTCCATACATCGATTGGTTTTGCAAACACTAACACATCAGAGCAAGTTTCAAAATGGATTCCTGCTGAATAATTTTGGGAATCGAGATGAGCAACTTATTAACTTTATGAAAACAATACATGCACTCCTTATTTGTTTTCCGTTATTAGATGAGTGAATGAAGTGAAGTAACTTGAAGTAAATAACGAGGGATCGGCCATTTCCATTTCTAGTTTTTATTTACGCTTAGCTAGCATGGGAGCCACTCAGCCATTGGCAACCGGTATGGGAGCGAAACTGTCACTTGTTTGACCGTTGACACTTTCGACGTTATTAGCCTAAATTCAATTCCATTAAGGAAGTAACTAAATTCAACACAAAAATAATTTAATTGACATTCAATATCGGTTTCTATTACAACTTGTTACAAAGTATTTGTAGCAGTTGGATACCATTGCTTTCGCATAAGCACCACTTTGCGAGTAGTCATTGAACCGAAAAGACAAAGTCTGCATCGCCATCTATGGTAAACGAATTGAATCCTCCTCGTTAAATCAATTATAAAAAACGGCAGCGTGTATGCGGGGAAAATTCAGTGGCTTAGCAATATCTTGAAGTGCCGGGAGCCGCGGGTTTGAATCCCGCACGCAACAAGTATTTATATTGCCTACAAATAATTGTTCCGGGTCTGAATGTTTGTCCTTGTGTGCAATTTATGTTTGTAAACTGCCCTCACGGTACAGGAGAAAATCCTAGTGTGAGGGTTACGCTTACAAAAAATCCTCGTAGGATAAAATTCGTCAATTATAGAAAACGAATTTTATCCTTCGTTTTCCGTAAATGGCAATACGGACTGTCTTTTCGGTTCGATGACTATGCTCAAAGTGGCGCTTATGCGAAAACAATGGTATCCTATATGCGTAAGCATCATATTAGTCTGTGTATCCTATATAGCATTAGCAGGTTTGCCTCTTCGATGCATCGAATAATAAACATGTTATTAATTATTCATAATTGTTACTAAAATTAAATATTTTAATAACAATTATGAATTAGATATATAAGGATATTTTGTATGGTACATTTTAGTCTTCAGATGACTGTTTTCTTTATATTTAAGTGTAGACTTGTTACCCTGCTTGTTGTGCAGACGATACCATTTACGATCTGCTTCATAATGTACATAATATGTATGTTCTCAGTAAGAATTTATAAAACATCGGATTGATTTGATGTATCGATACTTTACATCGAGTGTTTTTATTTTTTATTTTAATACATCAAAGTATGATGTATATCGTCCATCAGTAAATCAGTAATGTAATTTTGATATCCAATCCGAGTGTTCATGAATAAATTATAGGATTATAGGATTGTTTACAGATTTTTAATAGCGTAATCAAAAGTGAAACAGTTCATACTAGACTGAAATCAGTATGCCTCGATACCATACGGTAGAAATTAATAAGACAGAATGGATTGTACCAGAGCGGTATCAGATGCTTACACCTGTAGGTTCGGGCGCCTACGGTCAAGTGTGGTATGTATTAATTCAGATAAACTATGAAAAAGCAACATTCTAGTTATTCTTTTAATACTTTTTGAGTATTGTATAAATCATTTGGTATTCTCAAAATAAAGGTTATTCGATCATTTATGTGCATTGCCCCTGTGTGGGTGGAACTGGTTTAGTAATTTGTCTATCATTACTATCTGAAATATTTTACGTCACTTGAATATTCTGTGTTCAATCCATCCTCAATCATTCCATGCTATTTCAGCTTAATATTAAATGGTGATAAGTTTTATATATTTTGATCGATTTAAGCCTTTATTGATATTTGGTGTAAAGTGCACTATTATGTGCAGCTGAATGAAATGTAAAATTCCTGTTGGCACCTAAATATTTTCTCCTGACTTTTGACCTTTGTTTACAGTTCTGCTATAGATACCCTTCATAATATGAAAGTGGCTATCAAGAAGTTGGCAAGGCCCTTTCAGTCTGCAGTTCATGCCAAGAGATCTTACCGTGAACTTCGTTTGTTAAAACACATGAATCATGAAAATGTTATAGGTTGGTGTTAACATTTTTACTGCATTCAAATTTAAGGAAATTAAACACTGCATTTTAAATATTAATGAGCACTAAATTTTAAAGAAGACATAAAGTAAATTAAATAAAAGTATTTGGTTTTCAAACACAATTAAATCTTTTCAGATGATTTAAAGATATCTAAAGTCAGAAAAATTAAAAATATATTTTGGGTTTAGGTTTACTGGACGTTTTTAGTCCTGAGAAGAATCTTGAAGAATTTCAGCAAGTATATCTGGTGACACATCTGATGGGTGCAGATTTGAATAACATAGTGCGTACACAAAAGCTGTCAGATGATCATGTCCAGTTTCTGGTGTATCAGATCTTACGTGGCTTAAAATATATTCACTCTGCAGGCATAATACATAGGGTATGTAATTAATATTGTTACTATTATTTTATTTACTGTTGTATATGTGTAATCTAATGAAAGAGTTGGTGATATGTGTTAAACATTGATTCTGTCATAATACAAAGAACACATAAAATTGTGCTGTCCCTGTGAAAATTTTGTCAATTCATTTAAAGTTAGCTATAATATACCTACACTTTTTAAATATTATTTAGTAACTACACAAAAATAATCTATTTCGAAATTATGAAAAGAAGAAAAAACAATTGATACAATGCAAAATATAAAGGTGCCTTGATTTAATTGCTCCCAAGTATATCACAGAGTTATCAATTATGGCTGAATTAGATTAGAATTTTATGTATTACTACTAAATTCTTACTTATTCTTCTTTGAGCGAAGAAAGTATAACAAACATATTTAGTAGGTACTCAATCATTAATTTGACAAACACTAATGCAGTTACTTGCTGGTATATTGTTACATACACTGGGTTAAGGTTCTTCTTCTTCCTTTATGGCGGTTACGATGAATTCGCCAATGACATGTTACATGAGAAAAGGTTTAATTGGGACACAAACTCTGCTTAAAAAAGGAAATTGATAATACAAGAAATGGTAACAACAAATATTATGTGAATGATTTTGGTCAACTTATCTGTTGAATTACCTAATACAAAAGACAGACAATGTTGTTAGAACAATACTAATGTGTTATTATATGACAAACAAATTATAGTTTAATGTTGTTAGAGTTAATAAAATCACATAAAGTATATACAAAAGAGGTATTTGTGAAGATTAGAAGGGACTTAAAGTCTATGGGACGAGGGATGTCAGGGGGCAGATAATCGTAAAGAGATGATGACAATTTGGTGCAGTTAAAAAAATATGGTTAGTGTTTCCCTCATCTAAACCACATTTGCACATAGAACTATCCCTAATCCTGAGTTTAGCTAGGTGAACATATGTACAGGCATGTCCAATTCTCAACCGGCAGACAATAGAAGTAGCACGTTTGTTTGCTTTATTAAATATGTAAAACCAAGGTCTTGATGGAATATTATCTTGTATAGCAGCATAGTGCTTGCCTTTTAGTATTCGTGATGTTTTCCATATCTCATTCCACGTGTTAACAAGCTTTTTCCTAGCAAGTGAAAGCAAGTCATGGGAATAAGTAAAATTTAGTGGGGTGCCATTTCTAGTAGCCTCTTTGGCACACAAATCTGCTTTTTCATTTTCACAGATACCACTATGACTAGGTATCCAGGCTAAACAGACAGAAATCCCTTTAAGATGACACCTATACAGAATGGTTTTTATATCGAGAATTAGGGGAAATTTATATTTACTTTGAAATTGGTTAGCAAAAATAGCAGATAAACAACTCTTAGAATCACTAAAAATCACTGTCTTGTCTAGGCTATGTGATTCAACATATAGCAGAGCCTCATGGATTGCAATTGTCTCAGTAGTAAAAATGGAACATAATGAAGGGCACTTAAAGCTGAGGATTATTTTAAACCTGGGGATCCAGACAGCTGCACCAGTACAGCCATCGTCAGTAATTTTGGATGCATCTGTATACATGGTGATCCAATCTTTCCAATTTTTCTCTATGGCTTCTTTTAATTTTAATTCTGCCTCAGGGGAACCTTTTCTAATATCTAGGTCAAGGTGAATGTTAGGTTGATATATAATAGCTTTGAAAGGAGTATTAAAGAGTGGACTTGTATTGCATGAGAAAATGGGCCCAGGAATTTGTAGGAATGAGACTAAGCTATTAAATAAATGTGGACAATCTTTATGGAGCCAGTACCTACTTGAAGATAAGAATTCTGAGAGGAGGTGTAGCCTGGGAATTAGGGATGAGAAGAGAGTTGACAGATCTTAAAGAAGAATCTGTCTGAAAGATATTGTCTTCTTATGTTGAGAGGAGGATCAACACACTCTACTTGAAGGGCATTAATCGGGGAAGATTTCATTGCACCAATTATAATGCGGAGACATTTATACTGTATCTTGTCTAGACTTTTAAGTGATGATTTATTGCATGGCTCTAAAAGCATCCGTAATCTAAATGACTACGAATTACAGCATTGTATAATAGCTTTTGTGAAAAGGGGTGAGATCCCCACCATACTCCTGAAAGAGAACGAAGAATATTTATATTCTTCTCACACTTTTTAGAAATGTACTCAATGTGGTGTGTAAAGGATAATTTATTGTCAAGTACCATACCTAAAAATTTCACCTTGTCCCGAATAGGAATAGGTAAGCCTTTATATAAAACTGGAATATTAGGGACATTCTTATGGCGGGTAAAAATCACTATACTGCTTTTGGAAACAGAGAGAGATAGACCATGATCAGTTAACCAGCATTGTAAATATTCCATGGTAGAATTTAACCGGGAATTAGCTGTAGTCAGGTTGTCTGTAGAAATATATAGGGCTAAATCATCTGCATACTGTAGGACATTACAAAATGAATTGACTGCAAGATCTAAATCGAAAGTGTAGATAGTATAGAGAATAGGACTGAGGACTGAGCCTTGTGGAAGACCTTTCCAAATATGTCAGGGAGGGAGTAGTGAGTTTTGAAAATTTATTAAAATAGACCGAGAAGAGAAAAGTTTGATATATAATTTACTATCTTCACTGGTATACTCAGCTTTAGCATTTTTGCCTGAGTACAGGAAGAAGTACATTGTCGTATGCGGATGAAACATCGAGAAAGACTCCAACAAGGTATTCATTTTTAGAAAAAGCAATGCGGATGTCAGTCACTAGTGTACTGAGGCTATCCATAGTGCTTAAGCCTTTTCGAAAGCCAAATTGGCTTTTTGGTAAAACATCTTTACTCTAGGAACCATTCTAACCGATTTTTTATCAGATGTTCCAGTATCTTTGCCATTGTACATGACAGTGCTATAGGTTTGTAACTTGAAAAGTCTTCACTGGCTTTACCGGTTTGAGAATAGGAAGTATTATTTGGGTCTTCCATTCTTTGGGAGGAATTCAGAGTCAAAAATGTGGTTCAGAATGTCAAGAAATATAGTTTTAGTTTTTACTGCTTTTAATTATGAATGAGTAAGAATCCCATCTACTCCTGGAGAGGAGTCCTTAAGACTCTGAAGAACTGTAAATAATTCCTCGTAAGAAAAGGGGACATCAAATTCATCTGGGGATTGTATAGAAGGAGAATTAAAAACTAAACATTCAGCATGTGTGGGCGCTGAAGGAGGGGCAAGATTAAGTGCAAATTCTTCAAGCCAAATTGAAGGATCATTGGAAGATACATTTTGTTCAACTGCCTTAGAACAGCGATATCTTTTAATGTTTTTCCAGACTAGAGAAGGTGGTGTGGAAGGAGATAAGGTAGAACAAAACCTATGCCAGCCAGTTTTTTTCTTCTGAGACAGCAATTTTACTGTTTCAGCTGCTATTTGTTTATAGGAAATGTAGTTTTCCATGGTCATTGATAAAGAGTATTTTTGTTCAGCCTCTTTTCTTTTTTTGCAAGCAGATGTGCAATCCTGGTCCCACCAAGGAGGTGAGGCCAAATTGTTTCTGTAGGGTTGTTTTAAAGGAATAGTCTTACTGGCTGAAGATAATAATGCATTTTTGAATTTTGAATAGACTGAATGTACATTTTCATGATGCAAAGAAGGAGTTGTTGATATTGCTTGATCTAAGACAGAAGAATAGTGATGCCAGTCTGCCTTTGATAAATTATATTTTAACCTCGGGTTGAATTCAGAATTTGCTCTTGTAGAGTCAACAGATGTGATAAAAATTGGATAGTGATCACTACCATGTGAATTTGGTAATGTTTTCCATGATAGAAAGGAAACTAAGCCAGGAGAGCAAAGTGTCAAGTCTACTGCACTTCTTACGTTCTGAGAAGGTGAAACACGGCGGGTAGGAGAACCATCATTAAGGGTACAAAGATTTAAGTCGTCTATCATATCTAAAAATGTAGATGATAGAGAATCGCAGTAATGTGAGCCCCATGAAGTATGGTGAATATTAAAATCTCCCATGATGACAACAGGAGGGGTTAGAGAAGAAATAAGATTAAAAAGTTCATTTAAGATGGTAAAATTAGGATCAGGAATGTATACAGACAGAAAAGATATGTTGAGGGCCTTGACTGCAACAGCATTAATTGAGGAGCTGTGGGAAGGAAGAGGTATAGAAGAATATGTAATTTTTTTTGAGATCAGAATAGAGGAACCAGCGTGTCCATCGCTCCTATCATCCCGAAGACATGAATAACCTGATATCCTAAATTGGGAGTCAGGTCTAAGCCACATCCCTGGATGGCAAGAACAAGTGGACTAAATTTGTTAATATGAAAGATAAGTTCATTCTTTTATGTTTGATACTCCGGCAATTCCATTGTAGAATTGTGAATGTTGCTAGTTATAGAAGTAAGCTGAGTAAGTTTTTGACGTAAGCTGAGGGGAAGTTCTGCATCACTGAAACGGGAAATCATGTTAATTAACATTGATATCATAAGTTCGCAGAAGTTATCATTATTAGAAATGTTGTCATTCCCCAGTAAAGCACACCCATTTGGAAGGGAAGAAGTAGGATTCTCAACAATTGCCTGATGGGCTGGCTTATCATATCCAGAATTTAATGATTGGCTGTAAGTACGTTGAGGAATAAAGATTGTATTTTTATATGATGTAGATTGTGAAGGCTGAGCCGAAGGAGTTAATAGACTGTCATTTAAGAGATAAGGGGTCTGTTGAGAAGAATTACGAGGCGGGCTTCTTGTTGTGTCAGCAAAGGATCTTCGTACCAGAGGGACTCTAGCTGCAGCTTCTAAATATGATATATTTTCTTGTGACATAACTAGTTTAATAGATTTTTGCCTTAGATGTTCAGGGCAGGTAGGGTCTTTTGCTGTGTGGGGTCCTGAGCAGAATAGACAAGTAGGAGTTTGCCTAGTACATGATAAACCTTCATGATTTTGTGCACATATAAAGCAGCGAGGGGATGATCGGCACTGGGAAGTAACATGACCAAATCTGCAACATTTATGACACTGAATAAGTGGCAAAACATATTTTTCTACTGGCATAGAGGTGTAAAAGCAGTAAATATGGGGTGGAAGTTTTTGTCCGGAAAAAGTTAGGACTACTGTCTGAGTTGGAACCCATGAAACGCTATTACTGTCACTCACTGATCGTCTATTGAGTCGGCGAGCTTTAATTATTGCACCATATCCAGAGGGAATTTCTATAGCTGCAATTAATTCTTCTAATGTCCACTCTATGGGAACTTGTCTGACTAGCCCCATACGAGTGATACTATATGAGGGAATAGTTGCTTCATATTTAGAATTCTGAAGAGCTGGGTGATCAATAAAAGTGTTTGCATCTGCTGCTGTTTTAAACTCAACCGATATCCTGTTTCGTCCAACTTTTTTGATTCCGTCACAAACTATATTTTTAATATTATTATGATACAGAAAGTGACCGAATTTAATTGGTTTAAGAGTTACTCCGGACACTTGATCATTTGGCATTTTACTTACGTGAACTAGAAAAGGAGCGGTATCATCTTGAGAGTACTTTACTTTTTTATTAATAAAATCAGGATGGGTATATGAGGATTGTATTGAAGGAAACTGTTGGTTTGGATCAGTAATAACTATTTTTTGTGGATGGGCAGACCCATTACTTACTTGGGCGCGTTTACGGTTAATAGGTTCTACATTATCAATGGGTAAAGTAAAGGAGTCATTGCGAACCCTTTCGGGATCAGGAGGTTCGTCCTCCATTATATTTCTACAACTAAAACTTACATAAAAACGGCACAACTAAAAACACTTACTAATCTACAGATGTTAAAACAACCACCAAGACAAAAAAATTAACTATAGTAACTCAACAGCACTTAATAAAACAATAAATTTAAGGGAAAAAACTACGACACTTGTATCTCTCACTTAACCTCAAAGCAAAGTCCGGGTTAAGGTTTAGAATCAAGTCGCCTTAATAGGGGGGTGTGGGGCGGTGGGAAAGGGGTGGGGGAGGGGTATATTCGCCCCCCCACCTTTTTCCCCTGCCGGACGTGCCTATTTTTTTATATTAAATGTTGAAGATAAAAATTTCTCCTCGTCGAAAAACAGGAGGCAGATAGTAACAATAAGGAGCACATTCACGTAAACTCGGAAGTAACGGAATGACGCTTATGACGCGAGTCGCGAAGTCGAGTATAAACGTAGTGATTATGTTCTCTTTGGTCGAGTATATCTGTTACTGATTACTGTCAATGTCAAAAGTTGCGTTTCAGGTATTAATTAGTGATTTATGAATATTTTTAGAAAAATATATTAAATATTTCGATGCAGCTCCGGCAGCTAAAATTGCATGGTGGCACTTCAGATAAGCCCCCTTGGCCCCTCCACAGTGACAGACTCCTCAAATTCAGGCGACTTGATTCTAAACCCAACCCATCCTCTGTGCTTTTATTGGTGTTTCCACAAAAATCGGCTGTACTTTCTACTTGATATAATTAATAATTATTTTATTTTAAGATTGCTAAGTAACAGTTCAAAGTGTGTTTTATATATTCCCCAAACTTTGTTTAAAATAATAATATATTACACTCTTGTAATCATTTTTATTGACTCCAAATGTCAGTTCCTAGCCGCACCGCAACGCACCGAAATTTTGTGTTTGGGCATCCATATTTCGAAAAACAATTAATTTATACTTTAAATATCTCTACAATTGTTAAATATTAAAGTACTTACAACTAATTTCATCAATTTTTGTAAATTAAAAAACAATAAATATTTTTCCTAAAGTTGAAATTAGTGTCCTCAACTTTAATCATCAGTCTCTAGCCAATAACGGATTTTAAAATATTGCGGCATAATATGAGTGAAGACTGAATGTAAACCAGTTAATTTTAAAGAAAGAGATGATATTATCCGCAAACTACACTCACTTTGGCTATTCTGTAAATCAGTGCAAACGCAGCAGTTGCTGTGCAAACACCTGTTGATCCAGTCACCTTGTCAGTCCCTAGGTAAGTAATTATATAGTTTAATAATATGAAATTGACATTAATTGATTGACATAATTTAATATTTACAAGTGATTTATCGATCTTGTTCTACCGACAGCCTACGGTCTAGGTAAATCGACAGAATCGGCACTTCACCAGGCAGTAACAAAGATTGAAGAGGCCATCCAAAACAAAGAAATATGTCTAGGTTCCTTCATAGATATAGAAGGTGCTTTTGACAGAACGAACTTCTACAGCATAAAAGGTGCACTCAGTAGACATAAATTTGAACCGGCACTGATTGACTGGATAGTAAACATGCTCACATGTACACAAACAATAAGGATTGCTGGTGAATCTCAAACAATCCAGATTAAGAAAGGCTGCCCGCAGGGTGGGGTTCTTTCACCTCTCCTGTGGAATATGGTCGTTAATGAACTCATCAGCAAATTAAATGCCAATCACTTCTACACAGTAGGTTATGCTGATGACCTGACAATACTGGTCTCTAGAAAGACAGCAAGCATGGTGTGCGACCTGACCCAAGCAAAAGATGGGGTCTGACGCCAAAAAATCATACTGGGGCTGTACAAAACTGTAATTCAGCCCATGATCACATACGGTGCTCTAGTATGGTCGATGAAGACAAATGAAGTCACCACTTTAAAGAAGCTTCAGCGCTACCAGAGACTGGCATGTATGGCTGCCACAGGCTGCATAAGGACTACGCCAACAGCAGCCTTAGAAGCGATGCAAGAGCTAACCCCACTTCATCTACATATACAACAAGAAGCGACTTTAGCTGCCATCAGACTCAAGACCTTAAATCTTTGGAGTAAGAATAGTGTCCCTTATACAGGCATAATTGATAGAATTCACTCAAAAATTCCTATCTTACAAGCCAAGTACAATAAAATCCCTAAACAATTTGTATTCGATAAGAAGTACAAAATACAATTAAATGAAACCAGCCAGTCAGAAGGATTAAGCCCAAAAGAGCTTAGAGTTTTCACCGATGGTTCTAAAACAAATGAAGGTGTAGGATCTGGAACTTTCTCTGAAGACCTCAATGTCCACATATGCACACCACTGGGTACCTATAACACAGTCTTTCAGGCGGAATGTATGGGTATCATTTAAGCGGCCATAGCAATAGATACTAGGAAGGTTAATGACTTCTCCATCAGAATACTGACCGACAGTAGGGCGGTACTACAACCTCTGAGTTGCAATGTGGTGAACTCGGGACTAATATATGAATGCCAGCAACAATTAAATGAGGTATGTAAAAACAACAATGTGACTCTGCAATGGATAAAGGGACACAGTGGATCCAGAGGCATGGATGCAGCAGACGAACTGGCCACAAGAGGATTGGCTCTGCCCACTATAGGGCCGGAACCAATCATACCAATCCCCTTTGGTAACGTTCATTCACTGGTATGTAGACACTTCACTAATCAACACACTCAGCTTTGGAAAAATCTAGTAGACTGTAGACAAGCTAGGGAAGCCCTGCCTGAAATAAACAGTCGCTTAATCAAAGTTCTAATGAGACTGAACAAGCCGCAGATCAGGATAGTAACAAGTGCTATCACAGGACACGGCACCTTTAACAAACATTTATTTACCATAGGTGTTACAGATAGTCCCCTGTGCAGGGCATGTATGGAGGAGGAAGAAACGGCGGCCCACGTATTGCTGAAATGTCTGGAGGTCGCTACATACAGGGCTAAACATCTCGGCACGCCAGGATCACTCCCCGAAGTTGCAAGCAACATCAAAGGACTGTTGAACTTCTTCGGGGAGATCTCATGGCTCGAATAATTATATTATTCCTGCTCACACGCAAGATACGCGCTTAGACGTGGAGTTGCGGAAAACAGCCCGTCGTAAACTAATTAACTAACTAACTAACTATCGATCTTGTTCAGTAGATAGTGTTAAATATCATAGTATAGTAGTCGATTAGTATGTTTTTTTAGTTTTACTCTGTAATGTCAGTCCCTGAACCGTCTGGCCCTAGTTGTGAATGGTGCTAGGGACTGACGGGAGTATCAGGGACTGACACGTTCACTTTTAATAATTATATAACATTTACTGGACAACTACACATATTGTCTTGTTCTTAAATATGTTTATTTACTTAGTGGAACTAGACAAGTAATTTAAATGAAATATGTATATATAGATTATTATTTTTATGAATACATAAAACTAGGTCCAATGCTTGCCCTTTCATGAATTCGAATCTGGACTAAACAAGGTGGTCTGAAACCACGAGACCAAACAGTTTATCTACACTTATTGGTCATATTTTCTAATAAGTGTTGTTTATCTGCTTTATAGCAACGTGCTGCCTGCAAAGAAGCCAAACTTATCTTAAGAGGAGATAGCCATAAAAAATCTACTGCTGCAAAAACACGTCTGGATGTAATTAAAAGCAATCCAGTTTTATTGGCTGAATATAAAAAGAAAGAAAGACTAAAATATCTAAAAAAGAAGGAGAAGGGATAGCGAAACTATTAGGATATGACCCCTCGTAGGCAAAGAAAAATTAAAAAAGAGTGGAAGAAGTACCTATCTGATTATAGAAAGAACCAAAAAGTTAGAAATGTTTGTGACTAACTGTGACTGTGAACTGTGCCACTAAAATGTAGCTCCAGAACCGCTGATCAGTATTTGAAACAACGAAAATGTGAATGCTGACCTTAGACTAATTGAAGGTAAAAGAAGAAGCCTTCATCAATAGAAGTTAAGAAATAAGGTGTTACAAAAAAAAATGCGCTATTATTGTCGATTTAAAAAAAAGCTTAACACGAAACAAAACAAATACTATAGACTGTTACAAAAATACAAGAACTTTAAGAAATTTCTGACGCCTAAAAGTAAAATTGAACAAATGTCAGAAGATCCAAATCAAAGTAGAGAATTGGTTAAAAAGGAAAGGAAGGAAGTTTTGCAGGCCTAAATTATAGAAAATTTTTCAAAAGCTAAAACTCATCAAGAGTAATCCAATTTCAAACGGCTTTTGTATGGCTCAAATGTTAACATATAAGTTTCGGTGCAATAGTTCTAAAAAGAAAATTAAAGCTAAGGAAAACTGAGTACTCCACACGATTCACAGATTCCAGTCGCACTGCAGCAGGCAAAAAGGAGTGTATTACTCGCAATGGAATCAAAAAACAAAAACTGTATTTGTTGGACTCTGAAAAATTTTGCACAAGAAGTTTTTTTGAACAAGTACTCTGACAATTAGGTATTCCTTATTTAGGTGCTAACGTTCATTCTGGGTCTTGCCCTCGAAACTTATGGACCGTGATACTTGTGCCTGTGTTGTACATGGAAATATAAATAAATATGTCTCAAAATCTATACACATCTTATTTTATTATAATATCGTTATTGTTCATCAATCCCTAACCATAACAGTCAGTCCCTAGATGCCTAAATTCGCAAAACTCTAATTTTCTCATAAAATACTACATAAAGTGACTGAACCTTTTAGGTATGACATAATAAAATAATCACCCATTATATACATTATTAGGAAATGCTATAGCATCTTAAATATAATGAAGACAAATTACTTCCAAAAGTGGCCTTAATTTTATGGAAACACCTTTATATAATAAATTCTATACTCTACACATAATGAAGAGTCAAGTTATAATATATGAAAACAATAAAAACCAAATCAAAACATTGTTTTTGTAGGCTTTAAGACAGTTTGTGGATTATTTTATTTAAAAAAAAGCTATTGTATTACACCTTGTGTTTAAGTATAGTATACATTTGGATATAATAATTTGTATAAAATATTTTAATGCACTCTACACGTAAACAGAAGAATTTTTTTTATTTAATGCACTCTACACGTAAACAGAAGAATTTTTTTTATAACTTTCCATATGAAGTAGGTGTGCATTTTCAAGTTTAGTTTAAGATTGTGTTGTGAGGTTAGTGGTATCAAAGAAATATTTTTGTAGGATCTCAAGCCTTCCAATATAGCTGTAAATGAAGACTGTGAATTAAAAATCTTAGATTTCGGCTTAGCAAGACCTACTGAGACAGAAATGACTGGCTATGTAGCTACAAGGTAAGCCAATTTATTTTTAATTGAAAAGCTTTAATTTCAAAGTTAAAATTAAAAAAAGAAAATATTGTTCAAGAAAAATATGTTTATACTTAAGTATATCTGATATCTTATATATTTATATTTCATTCATCCAACCATTACAGCCTTTAAAAGTTTACTGCTGAACATAGGCCACCCCCATAGATTGCCTCATAGGGGGGATTTTGCCATAGTTGCCACGCTTAGCAAGTGGGTTGCCAACCACAGTTTTTTTCTTATTTTGATTTTCTATCAGGATGATGCTGCTTCCCATCTCCTCTTTCAGTTTCCTTCTATAGCCTTTTACAAAACCCACAACACAATAGGGGGCAGTGGATATTCTTAAACCGCGTATCGATTACGCGCTCCTGGCGAGCGCGATATGAATGACCGCGCCGACCAGTGCGCTCCGCGGAACGCGCTCCAAATGTTCCAAGTGTATCAACTAAGCGCTCCTGGTGCGCGCGGCAGCCGCTCCAGTGTTTGAACGTTCAACATGGATGTCGGTCGTGTACGAGCATCTGCCGCTTTCATAGTTCCATGCATCTTCTTTGAGCGCTTTATTATGATAAAAGCGACTTATATTATATGGTTCAAAATAACTGCTATTCCACAGCAGTTATTTTGAACCATATAATTTTATGAATTTACGGCAACTGGTTATCCATAGCTCGTTTCGTCATTCGTGCATCGTGAACTTCACATTCATTGCATTCGCAACGAACACACGAATGATGAAAACAACCGTCCCAACCGGCGCGCGCGCCATAACTTAAACTACTTTTATGCGTGGTAAAAAACCGACACCCGCTTCACGTTTGAGCGCTCCAACGAACAATTTGGCGCGTGCTCCAAGGCGGTATCCATTTCGCGCGGCTGGAGCGCGCGCCAATTTTCGACCTCTTGGAGCGCATAATCGATACGCGGCTTTACACTGCCACTTCCTGGTCTATAGATTTATATCATTTTATAGTTAAAGTAAAAGAGAGAGGTATCAACTCATATATGTCCTTCTGTTGGCCATATACCTCTCTTTCCTAACATATACAAAACAACATTTATATACAAAACAGACACAAGCACAGCCATACTGCTGTTAATTATGTTGGTACGCAAATGGGTCAACTTGAACAGGGAAAGCCTACTCTCTTACAGTATGCCAGCATAAAAATAATATTAAGGTCCTTCAGACCGCATTATGCGGCCAGTCTTAACAGACTACTAACTAGCCATCTGCGCAGGACAGAATTTTAGTGCCCAAGTGCATGGCGCAAGCACTGGTGCATTCTCTAGTCCCTCACTCATATAGTCTGATGGGACTGTAATCCGACACGATCGGAGAGAGATCAGACGCAGGACAAACGGCTTTACATGCTTTCCGAGGCACGGGGGTGAAATACCGCCAACTTCCTGACACCGAGCTGCTACTGAGAATTTCTTGACAGAAAAACCCAATTACTAATTTTGCCGCGACCTGTGATTCGAACCCGGGACCTCATGATCAGCAATCGCGTTTACGACCACTAGACCAACGAGGCAGTCAATTCGTGTAATATAGCAGCCTGTAGAGACCCTTTTAACTGGCAACAAGGCACTCTATCTTAGTCCTCTGAGGTGACAATGCATCTAAATTTTGATTGTTAACTGATTATTATGTGTTATGATGTGTGTATGTATATGTGACCCTTATGCTATAAAAAAATATGATTTTCACTTCAAGCCTTTTTTAATTTTTTGTAATCCTTTGAAATTTTAATAATTTATGATGTTTTATTTAACACAAATCATAATTTTTCATATGTTAGATGGTACAGAGCTCCTGAAATAATGCTCAATTGGATGCATTATAACCAGACGGTTGATATATGGTCAGTTGGTTGCATCATGGCTGAACTGCTTACTAGCAGAACTTTATTCCCTGGGTCAGATCGTATCCTTTTTATCTCAAAAAATTAGAGTGAAAATTGTTTTAATACAAGAATTATTTTGTTGTAATTTAACAGCCTTTGGGTAAAATCTAGTTTGTAGAGCAATGATTATAATCATAATAACTACAGCAATATTACTATATTGTGATGCTATGGTATTTAATGTTTTATATATTAGTATTTGCCTTAATTTTCTTTTAAATCTTAGTATCTTTTAATGTTTATAGCTCAGCTTATAGTTAAATGTCACCTCCTTTGTCTGTAAACCTTAATAAATGAGACAGATATTCATCAATTGAACTTAATCATGGAGATACTTGGAACACCGAGTCAGGAATTTATGCAGAAAATTTCCTCTGAGTCAGTAAGTAAAATGATGTTAATTAGGAATTAATAATTCTGTCCCTTTTCTTTATTGCGAGTTTTTGCATTACTTTTTATGTACGTAAAATTGTCTGCAACATTGTATTTTGTAATATATGTACATGCATCGTAATGTAAACATAACAGCTTTGTATTAACATGTGGTGTGTTGCATCAATACTGGCTTATGTAAGTTTGGTGCTTGTTGTAACCTTAACATCTGCGCATTCAGATATTGATCATCTCACAAGGATATTATTTTTATGCGGCAAACCTGATCAAGAAACTATTGACAAAATAACAAGCGAGGAGGTAAGGTTAAATAACATGAATAGCATATTAAGCTTTTCACATAAAGAGTTTATAATTATTCCAAGGAATAGACAAAGCATAGTAAAGTGGCAGTCTATAAGTATAAGGTCCCACAGCTGGGCACAATCCTCCTCTCTTTTTTGAGAGAGTTTTAAGGCAAGGAAATGTCCGTCGCGTTGCCCCATTGCGTGTTGGGGGACTTCACGTCTTCGAAAAATTTCTTTAATTTTTCAGACATGCCGCTTTCTTTGCAATGTTTTTCTTTACCGACGAAAATGTGGAAAATGAGCACTAAAAATTGCAATTAACAATTTCATTGGTGCCCGCGGATATCGTGCCTTTACTACTACCACGGATCTAAGGAATTCTCTCTTCCAAGGAAAAGATATAGTCAGGAATAAGTTTAAATAATAAATGTGTGTTAGTGCAAAGCAGACAGCAAAGTTCCTACTAATAATATTAAAATCGCATACTAACTGATTGAATAATTTCTGCAAACTGATATGATAAATGTATAAATTTTAAGTTATTCTTTTTGAAAAATTATAACCTCACTTGTGTGCCTAAGACAAGGATGTCACCTCTGCATATTTAAAAATATATATAAATTTAACCAACCATAATAGTAGAGGATCCGGCATAAGAAAATACCCCCACATTCTTTTCCTTGATGATTTTTTTTATATATAATAAAATATATAATAAATACAAATCGGGGTGATTGACAGCCTTTAGTTTTGGCAAGGCTATTTTTAATTAAAAATTATTTAATTAATTTTTTTTTACCGGTTATGATCATTCTTTTCCGAACGCGTGCCTTTCTCTTTTCCGGCAAGCGTCTCACGCGCAGCCGCAATCGTGCATCCTTCCCCGCACATAATAATATATTGTCACGCTCTACTTTAAATTAAAATTATTGAAACGTTAAATCGTGTCAATCACTAGTCTTGCCACGATTTGAAAAGTCAACCATATACGATTGGATTCGCAATAAAAATATCTATATTTACACATTTAATTTTTTAGGAAAAAGAATGAGGGTAAATTACTAAATCAGTTTACCTGTTTACACCTGGTATTGTTCCGTAGAAAAACCATGCTGTGGCATTTTCTATATATATATTTTTATCGATTGAGACCAATTTTATCAAGGAAAAGAATGACCGTAACCGGTAAAAAAAATTAATTAAATAATTTTTAATTACAAATAGCCTTGCCAAAACATAGGCTGTCAATCACCCCGATTTGAATTTATTTATATATTTTATTATAAAAAAATTATTTCATCAAGGAAAAGAATGAGGGGGTATTTTCTTAAGCCGGATCTTAGACTATAATTGGCTACACCTATTTGTAGCCGGAGAAACCAAAGTGTACCGTGTAGTTAGGTAACCTGTAACACCGGCTATGATCAAAAGGATTGACAGATCGAGCCCATTTTAGTTGGTAGAAATTAAAGACAAAGCGATGCCAATTTACGATTTTTTTTTAATCATTACCGCGGGCTTTGAAACATGTGAACGGCAACGATGACATTGCGATATCGCTTGCATTTGGTGGTCTTATGGAAGGCTTAATGATGCGCCGTATTACTTGATAACACTAATTACCATTTATTTTATTGAAATATCTTTTTATTAAGTTGTTAATACTATTAGGTATTTCGAAAAGTATGTTTAATGGTGATCTGACAAACTATTTTGTTATACTTAGTGTATAAATTTTTATTGAATAATATAATACCTTTTGTCATTTTTCTGGCCATAGCATAATCCAACGATCATAAAACTTCTGATCTCTGCTATCAAAAACTTATCTAAGTAATTTTTGACGTCCTCATTTGAAGAAACATTGATTCAGTGAATTGGGAACATCCTCAGTGATGATTCGCTTCAAAAATGGATCACTTTCTTGAAGTTTGAAAAGTCAAAGTGGTGAATGTATATTTTTGTGTATGTATACATGTGGAACCAATTATGTCTATAATTGAAATTAAACCAAGGCGTTTCACGTGATCACGGACGGTTGAATCTCTTAGCGATCTTTCGATTTATTGGCGGATTACATAAATGAATGCTTTTTCTCTTCACCATCTTCAACTGGCAAAAATAACATGGTGCATCTTTAACAACAAAATTGCCGAAACGAAATGTTGAAATCAGATTTGGCACTGGCATTCTATCACGTCTGCTCTACACACATTGAATAATCGCTATCGTCCACCACGTTAATTATGACGTCTAAGTAAGTTTAATTGGACAGCGATAAGAAAATAAACTGGGAAATCATTTTCAGTTCACTATGGTTGTTATTGTGGTATATTTACAGTTATTATGGCGGTATTTACAGTTCACTTTGGTGGCCACTGAGCGCAAACTATCGACAATGCGCATTAGTCGTACACAATCTCAATCCATAATCATTTTATGGCCGCGACTGCCACAAACTTTGGCATCTACCTGCTTTAATTAAATGTCGATTATTATTATTACAAGCTTGGGGTTCGAGACAATTAAAACCTGCCGAGTGAATTACCAAAATTGACACTTTGATTACAGAACACTAATTACAACTTAAAAGCACACTTATAACAAACACAATACTGATCACTTTTGTTCGCAGTTGTATCGCTTCGAAGTATTCGCTTGTATCGTCAATTCAATACTGACCCTAGTCGCGGTCTATACCGGCCTTATATAGGGCCTCAGATAGTTTCCAGAACCTTCTACTTTAGAAACGTCTAGAATGTTCGAGTTCATATCGGTCCCGATTGACTAGGTGTCGATAGTTCTAGAAAGTTCTTCCATGGAAATTTCTAGAAGGTTCTTGACTCTCCTAGTTCTGCTACTCGATACTAGAGGGCGCTAGTGGTAACTAGTGTCGCCATGTACCATGTATTAATTGTGGCGCGCAACACTTCCCGCTCCTAAGAGCATTATTGGCCCCATAATAACGCGCCAGTCGATCCACAGGACGATTTTAGGAGTACCTCTTGCACCTTTCTGTATCCGGTAGGTCACGTCATTGATCCTTGTCACAATCCGGTACGGTCCGTCTCATTTAGCTTGAAGCTGAGGAGATTTCCCTTTGCTACGAACTGGATTGTGCAACCACACTAGTGAACCTTCGTCGAACCCTTTGTTGTTCATTTTGCGGTCATACCGGGTTTTCATCTTTTCAGACATTTGCTGGCCCGATTGTCTGACGTGCTCATAAATGTCATTCATTTTGTTCCGCAAGTCATTTGCATAATCGGTTATACCGCGTGGGGCGTCAGGTGGTATTCCGGTGATCAGGTCTGCAGGCAGCCGTAATTCTCTTCCAAAGTTTGCAAAAGCTGGTGTCACTGATGTACTTTCGTGAACAGCGCTTCGATATGACAACAAAAACGGTTGTATGTGCTTGTCCCAGTCTCGTTGCCGCTTTTTCAAAACTTTTGCTAGGTACCTCTCCAATGTCTGATTAAATCGTTTTACCGTTCCATCAGATTGTAGGTGGTAAGAAGTTGTTCTTATTTTATGAGTACTCATAACTCGGCAAGTTTCCTGGAATATTTGAGACTCAACATTCCTTCCTTGATCGCTGTGAATCTCTAAAGGTACTCCAAAATGACAGTAGACTTCATGAACTAGTTTATCTGCAACTGTTGAAGCTTCTTGATTTGGAATGGCGGAGACTTCTGTCCACTTAGTGAAGTAATCCATCACAACCATGAAATACTTGTTACCACTTTCACTTTCTGGAAACGGCCCCGCAACGTCAAGGGCTATCCTTTCCCATGGTGCACCAACATTGTACAATTTCAATGCACCTCTACTACGAGTCTGAGGTCCCTTTACAGCCGCACAACTTGTACATTTGCGACACCAGTCCTGGACATCGTCACGGCAGTGGACCCAGTAGAACCGTTCTCGGATCTTCAGTAGAGTTCGTTTTACTCCCAGATGGCCTCCTGAACAACCATTATGGTACAGCTGTAGAGCATCCGGTACTTTAGCTTTAGGGACAACCATTTGCAAATGACAGCTGTCTCTCCCGAACATTTTCCCATTTACGGCACAGGACTCCATCCTGAATCAGCAAGCTGTCCCATTGGGCCCAATAGCTTTTCGTGGTCGAACTCATCGCTGAGACGTCGCTCCACTTGGGCTTAGGAGCACTGGCCTTCATATATTCCAGAATCGGCTTGATGTCCGAACCTTCCTGCTGTGCATGTTGTAGGCTGTCCTTCCACTCATTGCTGAGCTGGTTTGTCCTGAGCATGCTCACAGATACCACTTCCTTACCCTCTTGCCTAGTACAATGTTTGCAATCTTCAGGACAAGGTCTTCTTCACAACGCATTTGCGTTGCCATGAGATTTCCCGCTGCGATGTTCGATCACAAAGTCGTAATTCTGCAGTAGTTCAATCCATCTCGCAACTTGTCCTTCTGGATTTTTGAACTGCAATAGCCATTTCAGTGCAGCATGGTCAGTTCGTAAGTGAAATTTCCGCCTCAGAATATATTTGCTAAAATGCTGCAACGACTTTACCACAGCAAGCAATTCCCGTCTTGTGACACAATAGTTCCTTTCCGGCTTTGACAATGACGTGCTGAAGTACGCTATCACAACCTCTTGATCACCATTCCTTTGAGACAATACACCGCCAAGTCCTATATCACTTGCGTCTGTGTCAACTATAAATTTCTTGCCCGCATCAGGGTGCCCCAAAATAGGTGTTTTGCACAGACGGTCCTTGAGCTCCTGGAATGCGATATCGCAACTTTCATCCCAGCAGAAATGTCGCTTCTCCTCGGTTAGCTTGTGCAGGGGTTTGGCTATATCTGCAAAGTTCTTCACAAATCGCCGATAATAGGAGCACAAACCCAAAAATGCTCTAACCTGCATCTTGTCTTTTGGAACCGGCGAATCCTTGACAGCGGCAATTTTCTCTGGATCCGTGCGGATACCTTCTTCCGACACTACATACCCCAAAAAGCTAACTTGCCGTTTGAATAGTGAACATTTCTTCGGACTCAACTTGAGGTTGGCACTCTGGACCTTCATGAGTACGCGTTCCAGGTTTTGAAGGTGTTCATCAAACGTATGGCCTACGATGATGATGACATCCAAGTAGGCAAGACAGGCAGTGCCAATTAGCCCGGTAAGTACAAGCTCCATCGACCTTTCAAACGTTGCTGGAGCATTGCACAATCCAAACGGCATAACTTTAAATTGCCACAGACCCTTTCCTGTCGAAAATGCAGTTTTCTCCTTGTCCTTAGGGTCAATTTCAACCTGCCAGTAGCCACTTTTCAGGTCCAGCGTGCTAAACCACTTTACGCCTGTAAGCATGTCCAGTGTGTCATCAATTCTTGGCAAGGGATAGCTGTCCTTCTTCGTTACGTCGTTCAGACGGCGGTAGTCAACACAAAACCGCATGCTGTCGTCCTTCTTTACCAGCACCACAGGTGAACACCATGGACTAGATGAAGGTTCAATAACACCATCCTTCACAATTCCCTCAATCATGGTTTCCACTTCCTTTTCACGTGCTACTGGCAATCTTCTTGGCCGCCGACGGATAGGCAATTCTTCTCCTGTGTTTATTTTGTGTTGAATTAAGCCAGTCTTTCCTATGTCAGCATCGTTTGACGAGAAAACATCGGCGTACTTGAGTAACAACTTCTTCGCCTTGACCATTTCATTCGGGGAGAGAACGCTGCGATAGTCCTCTAAAAGTGTGGTCACTCTCGTTTATGCATCCTTGCTGGGGTCCCAGTCGATAGATATTGGTACCGACGCATCCAATCCACTTCCTCACTAGTACCAACCAGTGTGCCTTTTTCTATAATCTGTTCCTGATCACAAAGATTCAGCACACGTACTCCTGAGATGTCGGTGGTTCTGACCAAGGTTCGGGCCACTTTCCATGGAAGGTCATTGTCTACCCTTTCAACGATTACACAACGATGAGCTTGCCCAGGATTCCGAGGAAGACTAACCGGCACAATTGTTTCCGATCTCGGTGGAAGAACAATCTTCTTAAGGCTGTACATATTCGCTGGTAACGCCCCTTCCACGAAAAGTTCCTATTGTCCACATTTCAAAACACCTTGCTTAACGTCGATCTCACAACAATTCTTCCTCATAAAGTCTAGGCCCAGGATGCAGTCGTCCATTATATCAGCCACGATGACATTATGCAGGGATCATGTTGCCTAGCTTCAACTCCATCTCCTTCTCTCCACGGACGGGTATGCGCTGACCGGTGGCTGTCACCAATTAATGCGTTCTCGGTTGTATGCGGAGTCCCCAAGGAACTGACTTATAAGTTGGGAACTGACAACCGTGCGAGAGGCTCCAGTGTCTATGGTCAGTTTACGCGGCGTTCCGTTGACATCGACCTTGATGATTAGGCTGTTCCCACCATGGGTTTGTGAGATCGAAATCCTTGGGGCTCTTTTAACATCAGCCAGCATCCGCCCCGCAGTCCTGGCTTTTACTCGTTTCCCTGCTGCTGCTGGGTGGTGCTGTTAGCCGCACTACCCTCTCGAGATCGATTACCTTCGCTTTCTACAGTTCGCCTAGGGTAGCTGGGTCTAAGATGGCCCCTTTCTCCACAGCCGTAGCACCTAGGGCTGTATCCTTTATTGCGGTCGCGAACTGTAGCTGCTGCAACTTCCCTGACGCGATGGGAACGATGATCCTGCCGTACAGCTTCCACCTCCAGTGCATGGGCCAAGGCGTCCTTAAGCGTCTCGTGGTGCCCGAGCCTCACAGCAGCTCTGACTTCAAGGTCGCGGATGCCGTCGATGAATGTCTGCACCAGGTTCCCTACAATGAGCGCAGGTACAGACTGGTATGTTTTTCGAACCAGCTTCTCCACCTCAAGGGCCCACTGCTGCAGGTTTTCGTTGCTGCGTTGCACGCGATCTTTGAGCTGCGCACGAAAGACGTGTTCCAGGTGAGCGTCGCCATATCTCGCCTCCAATGCCTCAAGGAGCTGCTCGTAATTCACTTCCTTACCAAAAGCTTCTAGAACAGTTAAGGCCTGGTCGCGCAGGCCTAGGGTGAGAGCAGTCATGGCCTGACTTTTATTCCAGCCGTTCGCCTTCATGACAGTCTCGAACTGGATTTTGTAGGCCGACCAGGAAGAAGTCCCGTCGAACGGCGGCACTTTGAATCCACGTAGCGAAGGTGTTGTAGCTACCACGGGAGCTGTAATTCCATCCCCAAGTTTGAGGTCGTCCAGCGTTTTCTTCACGTCAGTCATCACGTTGTCAACCCGATTGTTTACTTGGTCGTGTTTCAGCTTCCGACAGGCGGTTGTCATGCTGAGCAACTCTATCCTTCACCTCCCTTATCTATTTCCTGAAGGTAGCGTGAAGGTCCTTCGTGAGGTGCATCTGCTCTTCCTGACCGCGCTGCAGCTGCTCTTCCAACCGGCGGGCCTGCTCCTATAGCATCATCATAAGAGCACCTAAGTCAGGTGCAGATGCAGGAGCTGCTGACGGCCTCCATGGTCGGCAGCAGGCCCTCCGACGTCTGCGGCGTTGCACCACCAAATCGTCTCTGGTCCGCCTCCTGCTGGTGTTTACTTAGGGTACGGATACCCTCCGTTTCGTCCTTAGGTAAAATCGGCATGATTTAATCCCACTTCTGACACCAATTGTTACGAGCTTGGGGTTCGAGACAATTAAAAACTGCCGAGTGAATTACCAAAATTGACACTTTAATTACAGAACACTAATTACAACTTAAAAGCACACTTATAACAAAACTCAATACTGATCACTTTTGTTCGCAGTTGTATCGCTTCGAAGTATTCGCTTGTATCGCCAATTCAATTCTGATCCTAGTCGCGGTCTATACCGGCCTTATATAGGGCCTCAGATAGTTTCCAGAACCTCCTACTGTAGAAACGTCTAGTATGTTCGAGTACATATCGGTCCCGATTGACTAGGTGTCGATAGTTCTAGAAAGTTCTTCCATGGAAATTTCTAGAAGGTTCTTGACTCTCCTAGTTCTGCTACTCGATACTAGAGAGCGCTAGTGGTAACTAGTGTCGCCATGTACCATGTATTAATTGTGGCGCGCAACATTATAACATAATTTGAAAATATTTTTTTATTTATTTACACATTTGAGTTATAATGACAATATTATTGAAATAAATATTATGGAGGGAATGAAACGAAAAAAGTAGAGCTAACGCCGTTTCCTTACTGCGTTTCAGCTCTATACCGGCCAAGGCCAGTCAAATATACGTTTTAGACTTTAATTTTTCTTAGTTTACGAGTACTTTGGAAGAATTCAGTTTACAATTAGTGTTTTTTTATGGAATTAATGGTGACAAACGAGTACACGGACCATCTGATGGTAAATGCATGCTTTGGCCCAAAGACACATAGATCTATCTTCGATTAAGAATCAAAGCGCTAATAAACTGCAACCATTGAGGATCATTACCCCGTTACCAGTAAAAAGGGTCTCTGGTTCGCGTCACTTAGCATACAAAACACAGAAGAATTATGCTGCTGTTTCACGCTGGCATACTGTGCGAGCGTGGTCCAACCCCTCTCGAGTTGTGCAGTACACTGCTGCAGTGGTTTTACAGCACGTATAAACATGTTGCGTAAATTTGTAATTTTATATCATGCTCACATTTTAATTTCAGGCCCGCAACTACATTCAGTCGCTGCCTACCCTGAAGCGCCGCGACTTCCGCGAGGTGTTCCGTGGTGCCAACCCACTCGCTATCAACCTTCTGGAGCTTATGCTGGAACTCGACGCTGATAAGTTCGTATTACCGCATTTTTCATGAATTGCGACTCGCAATTTGGATGTCGGTCAAGTTAGAAAGAATAGCGCCTTCATTTATTAAAGCCGTAAAGTTTTAGTTTAATTAAATGTGTAGTATTCACGCAAATATAAGAAATCACTACATTCAAACATATTCTGTGATGAGAAAAGAATGATTAAGCAAATAAATGCTGCAGAAGTGGATGGTAGAGATAGCTGATGAATGGCGATATATTAAACATGGGCCAAATTTAGATTACCCTCAACCGACGAGTATGTATACGTAGATATATAGATGTGAAGGAAAGAAAAAGATGTGTCAGGATCATGCCCTTTTCCGAGGCCTATTTACGTGAAATTGCTAGATCATCTTTTTATTTTAAACATTTAGAGATTTTAAACATTGGAGTTTAAAGTAGCTTTTTTGATAAATGAACTAAAAGCCTAAAGACCGCTGTTATAGATCTGCAGGATTTTTTAAAGTTTTATGCAAAGTCTAAAAGCTAGTAAACAATGGAATTCAATCTACATAATATGTTCTGAAATAGATGAACACATTTCGAACATATAATACTTATTATAAATTATGCTTTTAATATTTTATTTTAAAAGCGATACCTTGTTATGAAGTGTGCCACGACAAATTCGATATTTCCCTAGTGTTATTAAGAAGAAATGCAGGTGGCGAGGCTTTTGAGGAATATGTTTATTTAAATCTATTGCTGTCGCGCTGTGTTCGAATGACCGAGCCATACGACCGATCGAACAGCTCGGTCGGATTATACCTACGAAAAGTTGACAAAATCATTATCTCGTATACCCGTTTCCTTCTCAAAAACTGGATCGATTTTAATTTTTTTTAAGAACAATATAAGGAGGATTGTGGCTTCGTCTGTTAAGTTTTTTCTTTTATTTTTATGTTTATAAAATTTGTTGCTGGATGTCTATACTCCACCAAATCTAAGAAATACCTTTTGACGTTTCACATGAATCATTCCGCAATAACTTTGTACAAGCGTACACACGTAAATCCAAAGAATTATGAAGTTATCTATATTTCATTACAACATGTATGGTTCTTTATCACTAATTTAAATTCGAATCTTTCAAACAAAGCAAAATATAAAAAAAATATTCATAATCAACTTTTATGCTTCAAGTTGTTTCAAATGATATGTCGTTATGCACCTTACCGTAGTGTTTGGATGATTCGAATTCATGCTAATTCGAATAATCGAAAATTTAAATTTTTTAATGTATTATTTTTATTTAAAATTTTATTTTTAGAGTTGCATAAATTACTTGAATCATGCATTAAACACGTCCAATTTTTTTTATAATTTCTGTGAATCTCACTGTGGCGAAGTGGCGAGTAAGTTTAGAAGATGTCGGCTTGTACAATGGTAGTATAGTACCTAATTGAGAACCAATTTAGTAAGAAATTGACCAATAATTGACAAACGCAAAATAATTATTTAGAGACATGAATGCAAAGAATAACATTTTTACGAGAAATTAAAAAATATAATCAATACAATGTTATATTCATTGATGAAACATGGCTAAACGCCAACTACGTTGTGCCGCAGACATGGACAGGTGACACGTGCCCTTGGCAAAAGGTGGGCAAAATTTTCTATTTTCTATTAATAGAAAAATATTTGAAAGAATTGTATACGAAAGTAGGTACATTAATTTTAAAATAACATAACTAGCGACCCGCTCTGGCTTTGCCTTGGTGGGCTGTATTAATGTGGCGTTATTAAGACTTAAAATAATCATTAAATACCATTTATTTTTTATCTTATCAATATTTCTATTTTAATAAAATGTCTAAATTTTTCTCTCTATTTGTTCGTAAAGTTTTATTTCAATGAGGGCTAATAATTTTCTGCTCACCAGATGTCGCTAGTTGACACTGAGGTAAAGTTTATTGTTACACAATGTAATTTAATTGAGAAGTTGTTTTTTAATAAAAGTTTATCAGTTTCTAGAGAATTATATTAATACACAAAACAATGCGTCAGTGGTTTGCTCTTTAATTTTTCTGCACATTTTTAACTTTTTTTTAATTTTTCTACTTTTATGTATATCTGTGGTTTGGTTTATTTATTTTAATGTTATTAACTTCCCCGCTATGAAATCTGTCAAATATTATAACTCACTTTCTAGTGGCGCCGCCCTGGTGGCAGAAAAAGTCGTGGATGCCCTCATTGGTTTAACCATCCGAAGATTAGTTCGGACAGACATACAAACGAAAATTTTAAAAATGGTTACTCATGTCTCAATAGCATGCAAATATTTTATACAAAAAAAAAACAAAATCAACAATAATTATTTAAAAAAACTCTCAAAACGCGTCGTAGCTCACAAATTAGCGAAACCGGACTGAATTTTTTTTGTAGTTTATGGCACTTTGTTATCATTGATTCCAATGATAAGTTGGACTGTTGAACTTAAGTTATAGGACGTACGAAAAACGCATATCGCAACATAGTTTTCTTTGCAGTCTTTACCGGCGGTTGTGAGTGTAGATAGCGACATTGTGCGAGCGAGAGATGAATAGAGGCGACGCCATTTTCAATCCCGTTCTTTAACCTCACGGGTAGAAAATCACACATATACAAGTGGTAACATTAAACATTTTGTACAACCGACTACAATATAAATATAATTTAAAACTATATAATTTTTAAAAACCGCTCGACCGATTTCGATAAAATTTAAATGGAACCACCTGGGAAGTATATATACCCTTTGAAAGAAAAATATAGAAATTTTTTCCAAATCGGTTGAGGCGTCTTCGAGTAATCGGTGAGCATACATAAAAAAAGGTTCCAACGAATTGTAAACCTCTTTTCTTTTTTGAAGTCGATTGAAAATTATTAACTATCATTTACACTTCAAAGTATTATATTTTATATGTTCAGTTATCACTCTTGTCAGTACAATGTCGTATTTTATGACAATTTGTTGTTCGATTATCAGAAATTGTATATGGAGTACGGTAGTTACTATATGAAAATATGTAATAGAATATTAACAACAATGGAGGGAGGGAACGTAACACCAAAACGCGGTGCTCTACTTATAGATGAACGAAACCGACTGACAAAATAAAATAAAAAATCAGTTTTTAAAGCTTTCAGTAAATATCTCTTATTATTCTTAACACCATCATTTTTGTATGAATATTTTTTGGTGTTTGGAATCTAATTTTTAATCACAATCGAGTGTTATTTAATAAATTTTATGTTTTAACATAATTTATTATATCAAAGCCAGAGTACGATAATAAGAAATAAAGCACGCGTGGTACGTAGTTTTTATATTATTTTATGAACGTATGGTTGTTTGCTAGGCGTATAACAGCCGAACAAGCGCTGGCACACGAGTATCTGGCGCAGTACGCGGACCCCACGGACGAGCCGATCTCCGCACCCTATGACCAAAGCTTCGAAGATATGGACCTGCCCGTCGACAAGTGGAAAGGTATCATATAAATTTATCCTATACACATTTATCTCGTGCTAAATATGCGAAGTAGAGTGCTATTTCTTATTTTTGTTCGCAGACATTACACAAAAATCATTTAATATGTAATATAAATCTTCTCTCTTTTTTACAGAACTTGTTTGGAAAGAAGTAGTGGAGTTTAAGCCTCACCCACAACACATGAGCACGGTTGTCGAAGTCAACGTGTCGTAATTTAGTGTTTGTTTGTATATTGTTGCTTACGAAGTTTTAGTATATAACACTGTAAAAGTTTTCATCAGGCAATTATGCATAGGTATATTAGTTTTTCAGTAGTGTCTGTTAATTCTGTAGCCAGTATAATGAAAAAAGGTAAGTAGATAAAATATGTAAAGGTATATTTTTATGAGAATATATATAATGATACTGTATATGAAATTAAATCAACGAATTTTTGAAATGTAATAAGGTTTTTCTTAGAAATCTTAATATATAGAGATTTATTTATAATGAAGTCAATTTATAGAAAATGTTACAGGTAGCAGTATTTAATTTTTTAATTTTAATGCATACTTTTTTATATATGTATTTTTATCTAAAAATAATATTTATTATAATAATTATTATTTAACACATGGTACACGAACAGGTCAAATTGGAAAATCGGAGAATACTGTCCATAATGTACTTAATCAATTTTCTTTAAATGGAGGCGTAATAAATAACAGAATCGAAATCGACCGCAGTGCACACTGTGGCAATAATATTGTAATTTTTCGGATATACATATGTTGAAAGTTTGTCGTTCAATAACTTATATATCGAGTATCTTTGGTTATTACCATTATTATTTTAAAAACTGTTTACAATACATATTGTGTAGTAAATTGAAATAAGACTATAAGATAATGGATGGTTATTATAGAAATAAAAGTAAATAACATACTGTAACCACATTCTAACTTCTAGTAACAGTCGGTCATCGAATGCGTCTAGACGGGGCAATCGTGCGGTGCGGTGCGGGGCAAGACGCGGGTGGAGCATGAATTATAATGGTTCACACTACATCTGCGGTAGAAAACTGTGGGTCGTCCTCATTTAAAGATAAAGAATTAGTTTCATCAGTTTCCACATACACATTAATTTGTTTAAACGTGAAATAAAATAAAATCAGTTTTTTTATTTTTTTATTACTCCCCGTTCTGACAACCCTAGCAATTTATTGTTTATGTCGGCTTTTCCGACAACATCAAACGCGATGACTGACTGTATGTTCTTAGGCTGTGCTGTAACTGTATTGCAGTCCTGCTAAATCTGTTTTGTTTTTACAACTATTTTGGTGATAGCCTTTACTTACGTAATAGCACAGTTGTCATTAATGAGACTGGAAATATTTTTACGCGTTGTCAAAACGAAACGTACAAAATTAAGCGAATACGCATAAAGGCGGGTTTATACGGGCTTAGTATTTGTCATTAGTACTAATCGCTTAGTACTAAGCTGCATAGTGACAAGTGAGAAGTAACCGTCTACACGTTGGAATTAGTAGAAAGGTATTAGTGACCAGACATTCGAAATGGAACGCCGCCGCCGCCTGATTTTGCGTAGTGTGTTTAAACATTATTCTAACATAATTATAGCAGCAATAATAGAGCTTGAAAGAGAAGCATTAAAAGAAAAACGTTTGTGGACAAGACAGTGGTTGCTGCGCAGAGACAACCTGGGCAATTCTGCTCTTCTATTAAGAGAGCTAGCAACCGAAGATCCAAGCGAATACAGAATGTGTATGAGACTATCAACGGATCAATTTGAATTTTTATTAAAAAAAGTCGCACCGGCAATTCAACGATTAGACACAAATATGAGGGGTGCAATACCAGCAAATATAAAATTGGAGGTTACTTTGTCATTTTTGGCAACAGGAAGTAGCTACCGCATGTTATCACATTTCTACAGAGTTTCTAAACCTGCGATTTCAAAATTCATCCCTGAAGTGTTGGATTCAATTTACAATCAACTTTCGGATTATTTGAAGGTAAATAAAACTACTGTCTTTGTTTATTTATTTATTTATTGCATAGGTATATTTTTATTTTTCACTTATTAAACTTTATTGAACCTTACACATAAAGTAAAGGAACAAAAGGCGGACTTAATGCTAAAAGCATTCTCTGCCAGTCAACCTTAAGGCAGTGATATAACTACGAAGGCGGTTACAAATAAATATACATACACACATACATATACATATTATACATACATATACATATATACATACATATACACACATACATACATACAATAATATATACATATATCAATATACACAAGTATATAAATTTATATATTGTAAGAAAATATAATATAATACAATACATAAAGATACGTAATATACTAATGATGACGGAAACATTAGCAGTTGTAAAGCAATTTTAGAAAATGATCTCGAATGTTTTTCTTAAATGTTTGTTTGCAGGTAGGTTGTCTTAATTTTTCAGGCAGGTCATTCCATAGGCGCGCAGCTTGGACAGCAAACGATGAAGATATGAAACTCGAACGGTGAAGGGGTATAAAAGAGAGCAAGAGTCTCCGATGAACGAAGCTGTCTGTCATGAGTGTCCCGCAGAAACTGAAACTATGTTTCAGATAATTTGGATAGTGGTTATCGAATAAAATAGAAAAAACTGTGTTAAGTATCCTAATGTGTCTTCGCTGACGAATTGGAAGCCATTTAAGCTGAGTACGAAATGAGGATACATGATCAAACTTGCGAAGACGAAAAAATAAAACGGATACAGTTATTGACGAGACGATCCAGCTTATCAAGGAAAACCTCATTGAGATCAGGAAAACATACATCAGCATAGTCAATAATAGGCAAAATAAGAGATTGCACCAGTTATCTTTACCTTGACCGGAAGAAAGTTTCTGAGGCGGTTCAAAGCACTGAGCTTAGCAAAAACAGAACCACTGATATTCTGAATTTGGGTGGACCAACTTAAGGTTGTGTCAAAGTAGATACCCAAATTTTTAACGCTGTCAGAATACGGTGTGATAGAATTATCAAACGTGACAGGTGGAACGCAATGGACATCAAGCTTACACAGTTGTTGAGCACTACCAATTATTATAGCTTGGCATTTATTGGGGTTCACACCAATACCAAACTTACAAGACCAACTGTGGAGATTTGTTAAATCCGTATTTAGTCTGGCAAAAGCGTCACACAAAGAGTTGACGTCTGCTTGAACATATATTTGCAGGTCATCAGCGTAAAGATGGTAAGAGCAGCTAAGTTGAGAAGAGAGAAAGTTAATAAAAATGGAGAACAGAAGTGGAGATAATATACCACCTTGTGGCACGCTAGTAGAGAGTTGACACCAGTCAGATATATCACGACCATTAATGACAGCTTGCTGACGGCCACAAAGGTGTTCATTGTATCATTTGTGTAATAATTTCAAAATAACAGCATACATTTATTATTTTATTTATTATTGTGTTACATCTGACATTTGATCATTTTCAAGTGTCATAGCAATGGCCTGTAATAGAATATCATCTGAATTTTGAGCTATTGTCTCAGAAACTGAATTAACTGTGGATGGATCACGTATTCCCTCTGATTCAGAAGATGATGCTATGGTTTCAGTGGAAACGGACAGATTATTGTACATGTAGTTCTCGATCGCGAGCTCAGTCAAAATGTTCTGTATTCTCGCTTGTGCAATCATACCTCTCTCGAATGATAATGCTCGTAATTGCATTGCCACGTTCCTTCCAAACACATCGAATCTGTCTTCTTTTTCAGATACATCCCTATTGACAGCTTCTTGTAGTTTTTTTAACTCCCCAATATCACGGAAGATTCCTTTCCGCTGCGACACATTTTTAACTGCAGACTGTGAACTGTGACTTTGCTCTAAGACAGTTTGTGAACTATGACTTTGTTCTGAGCCAATTTCATTTACAGCCTCTTCAGTAGATGGCACAGAGTTATCTTGCTCGTTGCTTGTAGATGCTAAAACAAACAAAAACATTTCAGATTCCTCCTTCACATGAAGAATGGAAAATAGAAAGGGGTTTCAATACGCGTTGGAACTTTCCAAGGGTTTATGGTGCTATAGATGGCAAACACGTAAATATTCAAGCACCACCTAACTGGCAGTGATTACTACAATTATAAAGGATGTAATAGCATCATACTAATGGCCGTCGTCGATGATGATTACTGTTTTGTATATACAAATATTGGGGCAAACGGAAGATGCTCAGATGGCGGTGTTTTTCGGAACTGTTCGCTATTTCGTGATCTCGAAAACAATTTGCAGCCAAACGGTGGATTTTTTGTTGGAGATGACGCTTTTCCCGTAAAAACATATTTGTTAAAACCTTACAAGCATAGTCCTTTGACGTACCCACAGAATTTTTTTAATTATCGATTGTCTAGACCCCGAAGAATCGTCGAAAACGCTTTTGGCATCTTAGTCAATCGCTTTAGAATTTTTGGAAGACCAATACCAACAAAAGTTACAGTTATTGATAAAATTGTTCGTACATCATGTACTTTACATAACTGGCTCAGAAAAACTTCAAGTACATACCTAACTGGGGTGTGTTGACTATGAAAATCTGGATACTGAAGAAATTATACAAGGATCATGGAGAAACGACAATTTAAATTTGCAAAGTGTTTCAGCAAATAGGTAGTAATCACTCATCAAGAATGGCCCGACAATTAAGAGAAAGATATACGAGGTACTTTGTAACTGAAGGTGCAGTCTCGTGGCAATCTAGAATGATTCATTAGTTTATGTAACCTTTCGTCTGCAATGCAAAAGATACAGGCTAAAACCCAGTACAACAAATAAAATGAAATACCTACCGCGTGTGCCCGGAGCCATCGTGGCGTCAGTGCAGACGATCGTACATATTTCAAAATAAATCTAATATCGTGCAAAATATGATATTTTATTACTTACATTTTCTATAGTTGTGCGCCTTTCATCTACGTCTTTCAACAAACAATCCATTTCTTTGTACCATGGTATATTTGGCACGTATACAGTATCACTCCCACTTCCTGATCGTACTGAATTTTGGATCTTTTTCTTTTCCTGGTAATATATTGACCGAAGTGTTCTCATTTTTTTGCCTCGTGAACTCCGAAACCAGTATGCATCTTGTTAACAATCATCTGATTTTTATATGAAACCGATTTATGGTTCCATAAACATTCGTAGGATTTAAATTCTTACTTGAATTTTATTGTTGTTTCGGAATTCCATCTTTCCGCCGCCATAATTACGAAAAGATTTCGAAAATATAACCTAAATACGTAAACAACGCACGTGTTTTCACTTGCCGGTGCAATTTGTCACTAAGCACTTGTGGCTGTTTACACACGGTCAACAAGCGACTAGTGCTTGATAAATTGAGGTGTGGGTATCGACTTGTAAATAGGACCGACTTCTATTCATTTGCACTGACACAAACTAATACTAAGCACTAATTCAGCATGTTTACATATTGGGTATTAGTGTAAGTGGCAAATACTAAGCATTAGTTACTAAGCCCGTGTAAACTCTCCATTAATGACGTCATAGTTTCTAGTAGTCAAACATGGTAATTTGTATATTTTTAAACAATGAAATAGATTAAAACGATTAAAAAAAACATAAGCTCACTTTTTGTACCTAAGAAAAGGGTGTGATTTTTGGAAATAAGATTAGACACTGTTTTATCTGTATTAGAATATTTTTTTCGTAGATTTAATTATCTGATTATGAAAATAAAACAACGGTTTTTTTTCAAAGTATATTTTTGAACTTTATAAACTTGTTTGCATATTAGCATAGATTGCATACAAAAATTCAGTAATGGCCTTCTTTTTATAATTTTTGTACATTTCTTATTCACAAATTATCGATTGATATGTTCCTGTAGTGGCGATGTAAGAATATTATTCACTATCCTAAATCGTCCCGTGAGTGTCGTAAAAGGCAACAAAGGGAAATAAACCAAGAGATCGACAGCAGCGTCTTCTTAATCACAACCAAAAAATAAAAATTTATGGGGGAGGCCTATGTTCAGCGTTGGACTTTGATAAGCTGGTATATTCCTTAAATTTTCAGCGTTGTTATAATTATTTTTCCTAAAGAATCTTTTACTATTCTCCATAGGTCCTTCTCTTTATTATTTGGGTTACAGTCCCATCTTCAGCGACAAGTGGGTCAGATCGGGGGTATCGGGGTCAGAGTTAGAAACATTCTCTAGTTTAATAGAGAAACTTTCTGTGGTTTAATTTATTATATAAATGTTTTTATCGTAAAATGAGTCGGAAAAAATTGTTTTTAACATTTTTCCAACATGGCGACGCAAGCGGCAAAGATACGAGGTGGCAAAGTAGAATTTTCAAAAGAGTACATCAAAATCTATAAAATCACCAATTTTTAAAATTCCCGGAAAACTTTCCAGGTAACCTCGTTTTTTCAGTAACAAATGACTACTTATTAATGAGCATTAGTTATTGAACGTTATATATACTATTTTGAGGTAATTTATAAATAGACCTTTAGTTTTAAGTGATTGCTAAGTCTTTTATTATAAAGTAACAATATTGTTAAAAAGAAATCATAAGTAGGTAATACAAATTTAACTAATAGGTAATGTGCTCGCTTTTCAATTTGATTACGCCTTTACAAGCTGTTGTTAAATAAAATATTTTGTATGGTAACTAAAACTTTGAATTTGATGTCGATTATTTTTATTTATAAAAAAGTGCGGTAGAATAGTGACGCTATTGATTTAGGGGCCTAAATCACAAAAATTAACGCATTAGCATTGACGCAGTTATATTATCATCTCTAGAAATAAATAACACAACTCCCCCTAAATTAAAGACAACTTTAATATAATGGATTTCCGCAAAGTAACGCCTGATTCTAGTAATTATCCCCCTAAATTGTTCGCACATTTTGTGTGATGGAATAGATTTCAAAAATATAAATAACCGTCCATTTTGATGTTATATTATTTTGTTTGCTTTGTAATTTGAAGTGAAACTTCAATGTTTTTCTATTTTTACTGTGTGGACTTTGGTAATTTTTCTGCCTAATGTTACCGTAAGTTTATAATGTTTAAAGAATATTTTTAATGGTTAGGTAACACTATATTATCTTGTTTACCTAAATGTATAGTTTCTTAGAAATAAGTTTTAAAAATCAAAAAATAAAAGTCTTGCTACAGCAATCCACATGTTTTATTAATTTCATAGGAGTAATAGTGCAATACTTATAAAGAAACTGCTTAGTATTGGAATTTATTATACTTTTACCTATCAAACGTCCGCTGATGAACATAGGCCTCCCCCGTAGATTGCCTCATAGGGGGGATATTTGCCACGCTTGGCATTCGGATTGGCAACCTTAGTTTTTTTTATGGTCACACACGCAAGTCCGACACGAAGACTGTGCTTGTGGTTAAAAACATTTCAAGAGCGAATCTGTAAAATATTGCGAAGTAGTAGAGTAAAAAAACTAAAGTGTATGTTTGCCTGCGTACCAATGTATATGTTTATGTACACTTACCGATTATAGAGCAAAGGCTTTCTAATTTGGCTTGGTCTGACTTAGATTAAATCTGATAAATAGACGAGTCTCGTTAATAAAGTGTGTAGGTGCATATTTAGCATTTGGAAGAAAATAAAACAAACCAGATCTTTTAAATAAATATTTAACCCTCAACCATGGACGTGCGTATGTGGTACGTCGCCCAAACGGTTTTTCGTTTCAAATTGCGCGGGATTTCGAACGCGTCCTTTTTGGTAGTTTCCTAGTGACGCCCGCGTGGCAGTGGAGAGCGGACGGAGCGTCTAAATAGGTAAGTTTGATACATTGTCGGTGTTAGTGTGAGTTTTTTAAATTATGTGTTTATGTTTTGTAGTGCTACTAATAACGAAGAAATTATCAAATCTTAGCTTGGTGAATCTGATGAATCATCGGCAGATGAAAATGATTACATTCAGTCGGACCACGATGATTCTTCAGAAGAGGAGTATTGTCATGATGGAGAGGCCGCTAGTGGAGCTTCGGACCCTGACTCTTCTGAAGATGACATGCCTTTGTCACATTTTTCCCGCCAAATTGATTCTGAAAAAAGGCAAACTGGCGTCCAGGTAAGCGATTCTGAAATAAATACGGTTGCATAGGATAATGTATCGCAATCTCACATAAAGTTCCATTACGCAAAAAAACGCTGCATGAAGTGGTCTGCAGAAGGGCCATCGAGAATTACACGAACACCTGCGCACAACATCGTTACTCCAAAAACTATAATTGATTTTTCTCCTGATAGTCTGCCTTCACAATTATTTAGTTTGCTATTGAGAAGCTAGCTGGCTGTTGATTTTTAGTGCAGCATTCAAATCGAATGATGAAGACATAAATGCATTGTTTGCTACTGATGGAACTGGGAGAGATATTTTTAGAGGAGTTATGTCCAACGATCGTTTTGCGTTGATTCTTGTAAGTATTCGGTTTGATGATGCATCTACCAGAGATGAAAGAAAACAGTCTGATGTCGCTGTTCCTATCTCGAGCATATTTTATGAATTTGTCGCCAATTGCCAAAAGTATTATAAAATTGGGGAAAATACAACTATTAAGGAAATGTTAGTGTCTTTGCGAGGCAGGTGCAGATGGGATAAGTACATGCCTAACAAACCCTGCAAGAATGGGTTGGAAATAAAATGTCTGACTGATAGTACCATTCTATACGGAAAGAACAGTGACGACAACGGACTAACCGACGAACAGAATTTGTTTTACGTTTAGCAAAACCCATCATGGGAACCAATCGAAACATCACTGTAGATAATTACTTCTCCTCGATTGAAGTATGCAGATAATTTAAAAAAAAATGTTTGACATATGTAGGGACACTAAACACAAAAACAAAAGGGAAATACCACCTGAATTTCTTTCCAAAACTCGACCAGTTCACTCAGTTCTAAACGGTTTCACGAAAGACATTACCTTGTTGTCCTATGTACCAAAAAAAAAAACACAAAACTGTCACAATGTTGTCGTCGATGCACCATACATAGAGCATGGATTCGGTGAAAGGGATCCCATAAATAATGTCAACTCTTGTAAAGGAGGTGTCGATTCCTTAGATGAAAAATGTGCCAAATACTGCTGTGCAAGAAGGTCTAGGCGATGGCCGTGGATCATATTCCACAGAATTTTGGATATTGCTACTGTCAATTCTTTTATAATGTCAAATTATAATACTTCGGATCGTCTGAGCTTCATGAAAAATCTTGGAAAAAGTTTAGTAAAGCCGCACCTCGAGCGAAGATACACGACGCCGCAACTTTCACATGAGCTTTCGAGTCTTATTGGTCGTATCTTGGGCAAAGATAAGGCTACCGAAGTGGGTCAACCAAGTAATTAAATTATAAAATTTGAAACCATGAAGAATTGCTACATCTTATCTATACATCTATTCTATACAAATAAATAAAATTGTAGTGTCTGTTTGTAATGTTAAAATAACAGCTTTTTACTAAATGCATATGAAAGTATATACGGTACTAATAACAAAAAAACAATTTTTAAAATTTTTGTAACAGAGTCTGTCTGTTTGTTCCGGCTAATCTCCGAAACGACTGGACCGATTTTGACGGGACTTTCACTGGCAGATAGCTGATGTTATAAGGAGTAACTTAGGATACTTTTATTTTAGAAAAATTATTAAGGTTCCGCGCAAACAAATTAAAACCCATGAAATCGTAGTAAATTCCCACGCGGGCGAAGTCGCGGGGGACAGCTAGTATGTTATAAACTAAAACGTTGCAAAACTAGATACAGTTGTCAAGCACGCGGTAAATCTGTCTGTTTGCAGTGCTCTAAGTCAACCTGCAACACCTGTTGTTAAAAAGTGCCTAACTTTCATAATTTATGTGATTGCTATTTTTTATAATTAAAACTGTCCTTAGTAAGTAACAAAACCAAAAATAAATATTCCTATTCTTAAAAATTATTTTTTTAGTTTATTTTTGAAAAAAAATTATGTTAATTTCATTACTTCTAAGGTTGTTGATTAATAAATATTTTTCTTTAATTATCTGTTTTTATTATCTTTTAATTATCTGTTTTTTTAATATCCCTAGGTTATAATAAATATATTTAACCAAAATGTAAACACACATCACAATATTTACACTCTTATCGATGCACACGAGATCTTTAAATCATAAACGTATGTCATACGTACGTTAGTGTAAGGCCCATATTAATAAACGTTACTCAGCTCAAGTACACGCACTTGAGTACAATCTTGAGGTTATGATCTTATTATTATTAATAAACATATCTCAAAATGCGGTTTAGGTTTACCATATCAGCTGAGTGCCACACTGATTAATAAACGAAACTCGACTCTCAAGTGTGTATACTGAGTGCAAGTCACAGAACAGTATTCCTAAGTACAGCGTTTTGAGATACTGTTTTTATGTGTTTATTAATTAGCAACGATCTTGAGATGCTGATTGAGATGCTGAAGGGCGTATCAAATGATTACGCACTTGAGTTCGTCGTTGAGTAACGTTTATTAATACGGGCCTTAGTATTACTAAATTGCACGTCAGTGGTTGGGGTTAATTAGAATCAGTCGGAAGAGAATTTAGTAGGAGTTTCAGTTGTTTCGTCTGTTACCTATATTTATGATAGATTTTATAATTAAAATAGATAAAGCTGTAGAGCTACACGGGCTACCGGCAGATCGGAGGGAAGTAGCCATACGCAGGCGTTCCCCTCTGTCAAAATGTAAGTCCACGCGGTATACATACAATAAAACTAGTTGCAGCCGCACTGCTCACAAGACTAAATCTAGTTGCGCGGTTGAATCTAGGTACGTTGATACCAAAATTACTACAAAAATTGTTCAGTTTTTTGCTGCAAAAAGAAATCTCCCACGTCAAATATAAATCATTTTTAATCATATTATTGCTATTTACTTCTTTTTAAACTTAAAAATTACAACAACAACGGTCATGTTGTTTCGGATTTGTTTACAAACATAGGCCACTCGCAGTCATACAATATGCAGATTGGTTGAGCGACTGATCCGGGTCTGTATTTGAATTGTCGCTGTCACCGAGCGGTACTGTTATAATGTATCTATGTGTGTGTGAAATTGTTAGTTTAATGTTATAATTATTGTGTGAGTTTCGTAGTGACAGGCGATTGTTTTTGGGTGCGCAGATTTCCCACCGCAAAAAATGACAGAGTTCTGTATCGGGGAGAAACGCTATGGCTACTCCCCTCCGGTCCGCCGGTGGCTCGTGTTGCTCTATGAGATAAAGCTATCGTTTCATTCATCTAATTTTGATTCTTCTCTTTTGACGTGTTAAGTATATGACTTAAACAATTTTTCCCATTTTTTACACAAAACAAACTTGACCTCAAAGGACCATGCTCTCACAGAATACCAGCGTAAAATAGCAGCTTAACACTGCTGTGTTTCGTATGGTGAGTGTAAAGAACCGGATACCCTTTTTACTGGAAAAGAGGCATTTCATCTTAGTCCTCACGGGTGACGACGCATCTGCATTTTGATTATTTATTGAGGATAGATGTAGATGTCTATGGGTCGCAGCAACCACTTATCATCAGGTGGACTGTGTGCTCGTTTGTCACCCTATCCTATTAAAAAAAATCGGAGAAATGATTAGTCGAGAGCGCATCCCAATATCCCTGGATAAGGAACACAAATATTTTTTATGTTAGAATTTATATTTGCCACCGCCTTGTTCTTGTTTAGTTTTTTTTTTCATAAAAATCAACATGACGTGCGTAATCTAGAAACTTCATACGCTGTCATATTGAAAATATATGATGTGGATCACGTGCACGCAGCAATTGTTGCATAGTGATTACGAGGCTTAAGCCTAAGCCACAGTGCTTGTTGACGGGATTTTCTACTTCCAAAGAAAAATAATTCTGAAGATGATTCTATGAACAATAAAGAAATAAATAATTTAGGTTTCTTCACGGTGTACGAAATGAAACTTTATCAGCCTTTCAATTAACAGCCAAGCCTTTAAACTAAATAGCGCCGTTCGACTAGCGGCCTGAATGATATACAGCCGATGCGTCTATAAGGCCGCATTTCCGCCTGCAAGAAGTGTCCGACAGTCTGTCAGACAGTAGCTTGCAGATGTAAACTACGTAGCAAGCGCACTCGCGACAGTTTGTCAAGCATTTCCTGCGAGTAGTTGCGAGTGCAGTTAATTACCTACAAGTCTAAATATGTTAACATCGACTCGCGACAGATCTCACTGCTTATCGTTCTAGTTTCTTATATCTCGCAAGAAGTATACTCGTTTTACATAGGAATTCAGAGTAATTCATTATTGATGAGCATCTCTGCCTTTATAGAATGCGTTAGCTATATCGCATATTACGGGCCGATTATTTCGCGATCCATATCGATGTTCATGTTCGAAATAAAAGAAAAGTAGGTGTTTTTTTAAAGATTAAATATTAAAAGTTGCACCCGCAACAACACTAAACTGCCATAGCCTTTGCGACATCTATAGCTCTCGTGTATAAATACCTCTGCGATAAGTCGCGATAGTATGAATCGCAAGCCTCTCAAGAAAAAAATTGCAAGAATTCATACGATATGTAAACAGTATTGAAAGAAACTTATGCAAGACTTCCGTGAGTGTTCTTGCAGGTGGAAACGGGGCCTAATACATACAAGCAGCCGCACCTTAGGCCGTCCCCATACATACTGAATTCCGTTTCGGAATTCTGATTCGGGATTCCGTAAACACATCACACACATACGTTTATTCCCGTTCGGAATAACAAGGCTCAGTTGAGAGACGCTAGCCATTGAGTCAAGACATTCTGCCAGCGAATAATGACGATGTCTTTCTGATTGCGATTTTATTGTTGCTGTATCATTGTTACTGGGTGAATCCCCTTAACACCCTAAATTTGCAATATAGGGTAAGGTACCCAATTATTGGCACTTTAAGGATCACTGTGCACTTAAATCGCGTAAAATGTCTTTATAAAGTGAAGCCAGCAAAAAGAACCCACCAAGTGACAAAATGAATCTTAATTAATGTTTTAATTACGTGACACGTCTACTATGTCATCATTTATATGTTTTTCTCGCAGTTTCTCCAAAGAACACGATTTTATTTATTTATTTATGATTTATATGCACACCAAGTACAAAAAGGCGGACTTAATGCAACAGGGCATTCTCTACCAGTCTACCTCCAGGCTAAGCAGAGAAGATATTGTGGGTGCAAAGTGGAAACAGCTAAGTAAAAAATATCTATGTCTACATAATATATATATATTTTACTTAATATTCATATATACATAATTAAATATAGCAGTTTCTGATTCAAACTCCTATAAAATATGTAAAATAAAAGCAGGAAAAGGTAAAAGACGCAATTTAATGATATAAAAACGGACGTATACAACGTATGTAGAACGGAGACAACGATTATGGGAATCACCCTGATACTGAAATTTGCATTTTAGATATTCAGGGACATACGGATCGTGGAAAACTGATAATAATGTGCACAGTATTCTGCAATATCTGCGATAACGGAGAGGTAGCCATATAAGCTGAGAACGATAAGAGGAAATGTGGTCGTATTTACGTAAACTGAAAATGAAGCGTATACAATTATTGACAAGTAGATTTAGTTTCTTTAGAAGTTCTTGCGAGGCATCAGCATAGCAAACATCTGCATAATCTAGAATAGGCTACACTAGAGTCTGTATTAGCATTGCCTTAGTCCCTAACGGTAAAAATTCTTGAGACGATACAGATAACGCAGGGTGTTAGTGACCTTTTTGCTCACTTCATATATATGCGGTCGCCAACTGAGGGTCTTGTCTATAATTAAGCCAAGATCTTTAATAGTTGTTGAGTAAGGAACAACAACATCATTAAAGATTATGGGAGGTAGCGCCTACATATCAATTTTAGTCAGTCTACGAGAACTACCAACCATAATAGCCTGACATTTTGATGGATTAACCCTAATACAAAATCTGTTTGACCAATTAGAAATGCCACCTCAGCTTGAGAATAAATTTGTAAGTTATCAGCATACAGATAGTACGAACAGAGAATGTGGGATGTAATGAGATTTATAAAGATTGAGAATAGGAGAGGAGAGAGAATTCCGCCTTGAAGAACGCCAGCAGACAACGAACACCAATCAGAGATAATCTGACCTACTCGAATTGCCTGTTGACGACCACGAAGATATGAGGAAAACCAATCCCGCGCTGACGAACAGAAACCCAGGTGACAAAGTATAGCTAGGAGAATATCATAATAGACAGCGTTAAAAGCGTTAGAGAAATCTATTAGAACTGTGCTGTGCCTAGGCCTAAAACCAGATTGATATGTGCTAAGAAAGTTATTTTTGAAAATGTAACTAGAAATTTGTTTGTGGACAATAGCTTCAAGAACTTTAGATAAAAAAGGGAGAATGGATATTGGGCGAAAGTGAGAGAAAGAACTGGGGTTATTTATTTTGGGCAGCGGAATGACAAATGCTTTTCTCCAAAGTGTAGAAAAATCCCCAGTCAATAGTGAATGATTAATGATGTGAGTAATATTAGGAGTAACATAGTCTAGAATTAAGGTGATCATAAGTCTATTCACATCATCGAAGCCAACTGCCATAGACTGAATATAATAAATGGTCTTTTTTATAATAATAATGTCCTCCAGACCGAATTTCGGTCACGGCGGCCAGCCTCAACGGAGACTAGCCATTGGCGCAGGACATGATTATAGTGCCCAAGTGTATGCGCAGGCACGGGGGTGAGACACTGCCAGCTTCCTGACTCCGGGCAGCGACTGAGAGTTTCTTGATGGAAAACCACAATACCTGTTTTTTTTGCCCGACCCGGGATCTCGACCGGGTCTTTTTTATATCCTCATCAGCAACGGGAGAAAAGTTAAATGTGCAGTTATGAGATTGTGGCATGGAATGCAAATAAGAAATGGTACTTGATTTAACAGAAGTCTGCATTTTTGTAGTTGAAGAAAAATGTAAATTGAGATCACTTATAGAAATGATTGCAGGGTCCACGTTACATGTAGGTTTACCGACCCCGATCGTCCGGAGAAATCCCATGTATCAGCCATAGAAGAGTTCATGATATTATTGTGAATATAGCGGCGTTAAGCGGCTCGTACCATCTGATTACATCGATTTCTCGCCGCTTTGAATCTTGTCCAGTTGAGTTCACAACGGTACTGCTTGAATTTCCTAAACATCTGATCGTGCTTAGACATAGCAATCCATGGCGCAGGCGAACGATTTAACCTAATGTCACGAATAGGTGCGTGTTTGTCAAACAGCTTATGAATATTAGAATTAAATATCGTAATGTTGTCATCATGATTTTCCCAATTATTGACACACTTTAGCTAATTATCAGCATAGACCTAGTCCCATTTATTGGCATTGAGGATTGTTCAGTAAACTAATATTATATTGTATATGACATTACGTAATATTACATAGCTAGGATAAGGTAAAAAAAGGCTAGTAAAGAATCACATTTATTTAAGTAGCTTCCTACACATGTAAAATAAAAATGATTTAGGTTTAGGGAGGGTAACTCTACTTAGCAAACATTTTTGGTTCATATAGTATCAAAATCAACACAGCTATTCAGTTAAATTCTTATAAAAATTATATAATTAGGTACGAAAATATGTCTTAATTCTAATAAACAAAAACTTAAATTGTAAGAGATCAATGGTAACTTTAGTTTTTTTTCTTCAGTATTTTTATTAAACTTAGTCTTCAAATTCAGTCAAAAATTTCTCTATTTCTGCTGCAGTGTATAATACCTTGTTTTGTTGTCTGTCATTATTGTCGGGTATTAAATTAGCATAGTGAATATCATTTTCCTTTTCTTTTCGTTTTTCATTTGGTTTACTGCAAAAGATAGCAGTACTATCTTTTGCATCGTTTTGCACGTGCTATCTTTTGCAGTTTGGGGTGGTTTTAGAGGTATTGTCACAGTATCAAACTTGTCAGGCAACACAAGTTTCTTCACACCTATCTTCACTCTTTCATGTTCCTTCTAAATTTTCAATTTAGCTGGTACGTCTCGTTTAGTCTGTTTATTTCTTGCTTCCAATTTATTTTTTTCTCTTTCTTCTTTTCTTCTTTTTATGCCTTCCTGCCTACTGTACAAAAGGATCTCTCTTTGTGTTTCTAACGCCTTTGTGTTGAGGCGATTTTGGCAATACTAGCACATTTGTTAATTTAATAGGAGGTAGGTTTAATAGGGCAGCGGCATTTTTTTGGACCCTAATAGTTGTTGGATCTATATACGTTTCTATTTTGTCAAAATCGCAACTTTGTTGTTGTGTGTGGCTCAACAGCCAATCTCTTATTTTCTGTCTTAGCATTATACACTTCTGTTTTATGAAATAGGCTATGTACAACTTCTGGTGAATTGTCTAATAAACCATCGACATTGTCATCATCGAAGTCTTCTGCTGTTACAATTATTTCCGAAGTAGGAGCAGGTACGCAATTGAAAAGCTCTTCTCTCAAGTCTCCGCTTATAAATTCTGGCATATTTTCAATATCTATTGTATCTAATGTTATACCCACATCATCCTGGCTGGAAGTATTGTCTGTATTATTTAAATTTTTACCCTTGTTCATCTTTGTGAAATAGTTCCAAATCTTTTTCAAGTAGTCGTCTTCACCTCGTTCAATTTGATCTATTTTCCTTTCGCCCACGATATTCTTAAATTCCTCTTTGTTCAGTACCCCTGCTTCTTCTCTTTTGTCAGCTTCATTAATAGTTTCTGCACGTGGCGTATTTGGCTTGCCTAGACATTTTGTAAAGTCCACGGCGTTCACATTCCATGGACAGAGACCTGTAGCTCTAAATCCATTTATAACTGTTGATCGTGTGATCGTGTTTTTTATCGTTTTATTTAGAAGTGGTACGAAACTGCTTTTAGTGAGAGCTACTGATGGATTGTTTCGCCTCCACTCCAAAACAGTTTTCTGCCAACCAGATTTCAATGGTTTGAATGCTGACACATCTGCTGGCTGCAGTAATCTGGTACAGTTGGGGTACAGTGAAATTAGAACGATTTCTAACCTTTTACATGGCTCACTAACGGCATAGGTTAAATGAGTCTTGTACCCATCGACAGAGTAATATGGGGAATCTCTATGTAATCGTGAAAAACTTGGGCTTTCGTTCAGCCATTGTCACTTAGGCCTATACCCCAATCTGATGGAACTTCGGACGTAACGCCAGCTGATAGTCGCTTATTCGGGAAGATAACCATTGGAGGTGTGAGGTCTCCGTTAGCAGAAAATGTGAACATTACGGTCAAAGAAGTTTTGGCCAGCGCATTGTCTACCTCGTATAAATTTTTTCGCCTTTTGGCGCCAATACAACCCCCGTTTTGGGGCAAAGGAGAAAATTCGTCTCATCGCCATTAAACACTCGGGATAGGTCAGAGGTTAGCTCAAACAAATTGTTTTCTTTGAGATAAGCTTCAATTTGTTTCAACCAACTTCTGACATCATTTTCTGATACGGCAGCACTGGCTGCCGTGACTGCTTCAGGTGTGCGGACAGATATGTCGGATGTCGCTGAAGAAATAGTTTGTACCATTTCTCTCCGTTCTTGAAAACACTACTCCTGTTACTATTTTTCAGAAAGCTTGCTACACTACTGATTAAGTCATCTTTGCGTTTTGGGAATGTTCGCGATGTTCATCTTCAGTGGATGTTCTGCCCAGTTTAAACTCCTTGGCCCAGCGTGCAACTGTAGAATATGGAGGAGCAGAGTCCCCCAATGTTTCCACTAAGTCACTGTGTATGTCTTTTGAAGACATTTTTTTCAAACAGAGGTACTTGATGACAGCTCTAATTTCGTTTTTCTCCATGTTGATGTTATCTCTTTGACAGTTCGTATTCAAATGAATGTATCTCCCGGAAATCGTGATCTATTTATATGATTTTTTAGGCTGACGTAGTGAGTATATAAGCAAGCAAAAAATATTTTTTTTGGATTTTTATGCGGACCTGAAGTAACCGATTATCATTACTTTTGGATCACCCCTCGTATGGGCCACAACATCCACTTACTATCAGGTGCACTGTGTGTTCGTTTCTCCTTTTTCAATAAATAAAAAATAGGGAGCCAATATTTATAAGTTAATACATTTCAACTTAGTCCTCGTAGGTGACAACGCATCTGCAGCTAAGCTAGCTCTGTTAAAAGTTGGCTGCAGATGTCCAAGGAATTCAGTAGCTACCTCACCGGCACGGAAACTTGGCCACTCGTGAATTTGCTGATTATTTGCACTGAAACGTTTTTTTTAACAGTAAATCAAGGGTAGATGCATTCAATAAGTGTCTCTAATGGTTTTAGAACGTAGAAATTTAATGTTTACTTCACCGAAATTTTTCTTTTCAAGATAACATGTTTTCACTAAAATTAACATCTTTCCATTGTCACTTTAAAAACACTACAAAGTTAAAAATTAAGTCTGTTTCTTTATTGTCTATCAGTTTTAATATCGGGTGTTTCCCTCCTCTAGCCCTGATAACCGCTTGCATTCGATCTGGCATGCTTTGAATGATGTTTCTGACATCAACTTGCGGTATGCTGTCCCAAGCGGCCAGCGCTGCATTTCGGAGCTCATTTAGAGTTTGTGGCGGTTTGGAGCTGGACTTTATCTTTCTTTTGAGCATACCCCATACATGCTCAATTGGATTTAAGTCCGGGCTACGAGCTGGCCACTGTAATTTTTGTATTCCAACCTCTTCCAGATATTCCTCTACACAATGTGCGACGTGCGGGCGTGCATTATCGTGCATGAGGAGGAATTGGTCGTGTCCAATGAATCCCGAATAAGGCATTACGTGCTCCTGAAGAACTTCCTCGATGTATCGAGTAGCTGTAAGCCAATTATCGACGATGACCAACTCTGTACGTGCGTCGGAACTTACACCTCCCCATACCATTATTGAGCCTCCATGGAAACTCACAGTTTGGGTGGTGGTAATGGGTAGAAACCTCTCTCCTCTTTTTCTCCACACTCGTTCTCGACCGTCTGGAGCACGTAAAGCTATTCGACACTCATCTGTGAACAACACTCTAGCCCATTGCTCGTGGGTCCAATTGACATGTTCTCTTGCGAACTGAAGTCGAGCTACTCGGTGCTGTCTGAGAAGTTCTGGACCCCGTGCTGGTCTACGAGCTTTTAAATTCACTTCCTCCATTCGTCTTCTCACCATACGCTCACTAACATTAACGCCTCTTGCGATTTGGAGCCGCTGGCGTATCTCAACAGCGGTCAGGTAGCGGTTTCTCAAAATCTCCATAACAATAAAACGATCGTCCCGGGCCGATGTGCACCTTACGCCCCACTGCCTGGCCTGCGGGTGTAGCGGCCTGTCTCTGGTATCGTTTCAGTGAATACTGCATTGAGGACCGTGGTACGTTAAGCACAATAGCAACTTCACGCTGTGTCAGCCTTGGTCAATTAATGCTACTGCTTGTGCAACTTGTGCTGGTGTTAATGGCATTTTATTGGCTTTAAAGCACCTTTAGTTATTGAATTAAGACACAAGATCACAATAATTGAATAACCTTACAGTAAACTTTTCACAACACACAAATTTAAAATGTGAACTTAGTCGCTCAAATGACCCGATTCAACTAAAAAATAAAGAATTCGTCATGGTGCACTTAAACATAATGAATTACCCTCTTGAACTTGAGGGTAAACATTTTTTGACATACTTGCATAACAAACATTCATCAGAAACACTTAAAGCTTTTGCTATCGCGAGATAACCGCTTGGCCAAGATTCCGTGCCGCTGTCCCAATGTCACAGATGTTTAACATTTTTTTTCTACCATAAGATAATATTTTTTTGTGTCTTACCATTATTACTACAAAGATAATTAGTTATTAAATTTATTATTATTTTATTTCACATCTAACTAAACGTCATTTGTCAAATTCATTCAGTTTATTCGCGCGTATTTGGAGTTTTCTGAGTAAGTGTGATTTCTTGCAATATAAGCTGAGATAAAAATGTCCACCTCGTAAGTATTGTTATTTTTCTTATTGCACGTTATAAATAAATATATTGGCTATAATATTAATGCAATTTAAAATTAAAATAACATGCACCATACTCATTACAACGCTCAAAATATGACGCGTCACCTGTGGGTGACACTGGGCATTATTTATTATCACAACTATTGGTTTCTTTTGGATTGCTTTGTAGTGTTGGATGGTATTTTGGAGCATGTTTACGTTTTACGGGTTGACGTTAGATGAGATTGCCAAGGAGTTGTAAGCCGGGGAGGACCTAGGGAATATTATTTTATTTCCTCCTGATGATAGTATATGTGGTAACTGACGAAGACAATGGGGATGAAAACGACGTAAATAATCTTTATCTTCCTAGTTGTATGCTTCGATATTTTTTATGTTCCTAGTTGTATGCTTCGGTCTCAATTAGAACTACAAAGTAGACCTTCTGGCTCTGAGAAAAATTGTGTAAATGACCAGGAAGTAGAAGAAAAAGAAGTCAAGGTTTCTATAGCAATGAAAAAATATAAAAAGGAAATACTATAAAAATATGGTACACCAACGCTCTTTTTACTACTTGTGGTTTACAATTTTTTAAGTTTACCAAAGATTGTAAGCTTTTATACCAGGAGATGACAGCCCTCAAGATGTAGTCAGATATAGGCCTGGGAGCTACGGTTATTCTGGAACTCCACTCCAGATTACCAAAAGAATTGGGACCGTAAAACTTTTTACTGGCTTACCATTACTAAAGTATTTGCGAGAGCAAAATGTTAAAAATTATTGCAGTTAAATGGCATGACAACAGTATCATCACCATTGCATCTAACTGCCACGGATTGAGTCTTGTCACAAAAGTTGATCATATTTGAGTTGTAAATAAAAAGCCATCGAAAATTATCGATCGATAGCCATCTGCTTGGGATCCTATAATTAGTGCCTGGTGAGGTGAGGTCTGCAGGTATCGCCGATGACCATGTAGAAGTTGTCAGTTCGCAGCGGTGATGTGGATATTGTCATCAACGAACGCGAAAAATGTGCGCCAAGTACAATATCGGTTTGCATCTAAAGCTCTAGTATATTTATTTCATAAATACGAATGTTTTATTCCTACAGAACGATAGTGAAAAACTTTAAATTTACGAGCTGTTTAAACAATGCCTAGTGTCACCTGTAGGTGACACCCCTATAAAAAATAAGGGGGGTAGTTGTCTTGTTTTTATATATTTTTTGGTCTGTACTAAATGTACCTGTACCATATAGTAAAAGAAAGTATTATTTTTTTGATAAACATAAGCATGGGAATTAAAGAGTTAATAAGGATTTCATAATCTATATTCCATGACTCTCGGGTCATGGAATATAGATTATGAAATCAATTTTTCAAAAAAAAAATTGTACATAATATCTTTTTTTTTGTAGAAACAGAAGTATTCATAATTAGGCTAAATTTCTGATATTTAAATTTGCTGATTATTCTTTTATTTTATTTTTAGGTTTCCACGTCCAAGCCATGAAAACAGGGAAAAGTCGAATAAATTCGTCCATTTTTAACTCTCGCGTGCCCAGCATTTATGAAAGACTCTTATTCTAATCTAAATAAATATATTTGTAAATTATATGTTATATCAATAAATTTTGTTACACATACATTCAGTATGTTTTCTTATATTTAAAATAGTTAATTTTAAAATGAGCCTTGGTAGCTCAGATGGTTAGCGCTCGCTGTAAATTTCACAGTACGCGAACAACCTGGGTTCGATCCCCACTGACGCCAATGAAATTGTTAATTGCAATTTTAAGTGCCGACTTACCACGTGCTCGGCCGTGAAGGAAACCATCGTGAGGAAACCGGCATGTCTGAAAAATAAGAAAAGAAATATTTCGAAGACATGTAAAGTTCGCCAACACGCATTGGGGCAGCGCGGCGGACATTTCCTTGCCCTAAAACTCTCTCAGAAATGAGGGGAGGCCTGAGCCCAGCAGTGGGATGTATATAACTTTAACTAACTTTTTTCCTTTTAAAATATTCTAATAAAAATATCTTTAAAATGTAATTGTAATATAATATTATGTAATATTATATTAAATTAGCACATATTATATGCAAAATAAATGACAAATTTTAAAAGTTGTACCTGATATAATTTACATAATTTTAACAATACAATCTATTATTACATACTGATCATTCTGCCTACGCATAATCTATGACAAAAACCAACCGCGCATGCGCCACACTACTCTTCCCTGCGCATGCGCGAAGACATAGTAGCGCACATTTTTTGTTTGAAATAGCTGTTCTAGTACGTAATTACATATTACTTCAATGATTAGTGCCAATAAATTGGAATATGGTAATTTTTTCGTTACCAAACGTTGGCACCGTAATAAAATAATAAAAGCAATACAATTTTTGAAAATAATTACTCAGAAAGCTCGAACAGTATTATTTAATTCGCATTAAACCAAAAGTAAATTAAAAAACACATAATTAACTAAAATTCGACGATATTTTTAATAGCTCTTACCTTAGCAAAATAACAGTTTTCACTGGTGAAGTCTAGGCACGTTCAGCCGTTGCTATGGTAACGACGCCATTGAGGTTTTTTATTTTAAATGTGTTGCCACTTTAGTAGCTCAGAATTGTACTACTCTATTTAGATAAGTTGCAACACCGTAAGATTAGGTTTTTTCTTAATAAAGAAGTTAAATCACAGGAGTGCCAATAATTAGTGGGGTGCCAAAATAAGGTCACTTTACCCTAGTCAATATTATGTAAAAAGATCTATCTATCCAGAGATTTTTTTTAAATGTGGATGTCTTTAAATTTTTTCGACGAATTGTTAAACAAAATAAGATAAAAGGAATTCCGTATGTATGTGGAGGGCTTTAACCTACTGTCGCTGATATTAGTAGTTAGGCGTAATGTTGTACTTGGACGCATCTGCTGTATATCATTTAGACCGTTAGTTGAACGGCGCCGTTTAGTAAAAAGGCTAGGCTGTTAACTGAAAGGCTAATTAAGCTAGTTAGCTGTTACATATACAAAGTAGGAGTTAAATAAAACACTGGATGGAACGATGTATTCTTGTACATTTATTTTACTAAGCCCCGTATGGCGTAATGCATGCTAATGTTAGATATCTACGCATATGGGCTCAGCCAATCGGTCTTCTGTAGTTGAAGTTATCAAGTTACAATTAATAAATAATATACGGCAACTTTTTACAACCATTTTATACCACTAAATTTTCAAATGTATATTATATGAACACCCGTAATATTAACGCAAATTAAATTACAAAACCTTGAAGTATGATATTTGATTTTATATAATATTATTATTGGATGAAAGGGAATTGTAATATAGCTATTCTTCACCTTTATAAATTAACTTTATAGCACTTGATATTAAAAGCTTTCTAATAAAAACAGATCATATGACCTCGTATATTATTTTCATATGAAACTGCCTCTCTGTAAATTATTTATACTGTAACTTGTTATGACATTAATTTTAACTTTTTACACCAATTGTTACATAAATAATTTTGATACCAGAATGAAAGCAAAAATTTTGGGTCCGACCGAGATCACGGACTTTGCTATTCTCGCTCTCGGTTTTGTTTTCGGCTAAAAGCGTCTGAGATCTCGGCCATTACCAAGACTGCGAATTTTCTGCCTACCTACTCATTGCCGGTGCCCGCACCAACATTTTTGACAAGCTTTTATACAAGCCAAGCAAGGCTTGAATCGTTTGCAGACATATCAGAACCGACGACATTACAATTTCATACTTATGACATAGTATTCTCACCAGGATCATCACAGCTCAAAACCAATGTGTTTTTCAGGTTTTTTAAACTATAATATTATTAATAGAACAAGTGATCGAGAAGCAGAAAAAATGGTAAAACAACAACAATTTTAATGCTTTTAAGTGTGTTTCTGCCAAGATTAGAAAAAGTTGCCTCAGTCGGACATTACATTACAAACAAAAATATGAGTCGAATCTAATGAATCGTAATGGTTTTATTAAACAATAACCAATATTAGACATAGAAATAAAAATAAACTAAAAATTAAAATAATATTAAGTAGTAATGTTACAATTATATACAATATGTATAAGAAATTCTTAAACGCAGATGGCAATCCATGCAAGGAACATACCGACGCACTAAATATTCACAGACATTTCATACAAATAATTATAAATGACCTAGCAGATTTCTGGTGACTTGAACCCGTAGCAATGTTTTCATATGTGTAACATATCATATTTAAAAAGAACATGGACTCCGTTTTTGAACAGTAAGATTTAGAGGAAGATCATCTTCTGAATCTGTTATTGTATCATCTAAATCTTTTTTAGCTGCCAATATGACACCATTATTTGGTAGAACTTGATGAGTTTTTCTTGATACCTCAGGCGACGTGATCACTGTTCTCCTTTCTATTCCATCTTGAATTACAGAATCTAAAGTATTAGAATAAGACGCAACAGTATTAATAACCGAAGTGCCTTCATTCACTAATGAATTACTACTTAAATCACTTGATTTTTTTTGGCTGTTTATAACATTCACAACACTTTTCAGTCTTCTGCTCTCTCGTCCTGATCGATAGTCAAGTTTTCGATCTCTTTCCAGTGTAAGTTTCTTGCTATTAACAGTGCCACTTGTACTGGGTTGATCTACTGCTGGTGCAGCCTCTACTATTGCTGGTGCAGCCTCTACTACTGCTGGTGCTGCCTCTACTACTGCTGTTGTTTTACTTTCTACATTAGAAACTTTTTTGGACGATTTTACGCCTTTACCTGAGTCGGACTTATGCTTTTTAGTTTTTTCGTTTTCAGTGGTCATATTTGTAGCCTTTTTTTCCTTATGATGAGACCGAGATGACTTTTTCTTGGTCTTTTTTTTGCTCTTTTCTATCGCCACTACCTCCTTATTCTTTCTTTTAGATTTCTTTTTGGGAACTCTTTTTTTATTCGTACTAGCCGTGCTACTAGCCGTTGAGTCACTGTAGACACTACTCCTTGATGAGATAGAGGAACTAGTAGGCGATGAGCTGATAGATTGTGATGAGGTACTAGAATTGGAATCCCAACTTCGCGCGGGAGATGGCGTAGTACGGCAGGTATCAGACGTAGTCGCGGTGTCATTGGAGCGATGGCGTTTTTTACGCCGTGGGGGCGGGGGCCTATAGGTGCTATCTTCGCTTTCCGATTCACCTTCCCGATTTCTATGCCTTTTTAAACTTAATTTTACAAGTGGTACAGAAGATCTATTGTCTTGATTATCTTGGCATGGAGGTGGCTCTGGAGCATTATCTTGAACAATTACATCACTGTCAGATCCTAGTAAATCAACTACTTCTGGAGTCCTGTCTTGCGGTGGCTTAATATATCCTACTACCATTACTTCAGATGAATCATCATCCGTGTCTGATTGGGATAATGTTTCTATGGGAATAACATTATTTGTAGTTGGTTCTGGAATGTAATTTTGAGGATAAACTGGAGCAGGCACCCTAGATGGACCTGGAGGAGGTTCTGCCGGTTCCGAGCTGGAAACCATAACGATATCGGAATCAACACTAGCTTCGGATTCGGAACTTGATATAACCTCATTCACCATAGTCGAAATTCTCGTATCGGTGGTATACTGAACGTTACGATCATAGCCTGTCATGTCGTAAGGCGTGGAAGCAAAACAGTATAATTCATGTAGAAAATGCTCAGTTCTATCACCAAAGTAGCGTTGCATCGCTTCTCTAAACTCTGGGGAGTTTATGTGGTATTGTGGCAATAGTTCCAAAATCTTTGAAATGACGTAAGAAACGTGCCCAACATTTTCGTTCAATAAATAGTGAAGTTCTCGGTTGAGCCATGGCACTAATCGGTGCATTTGTGACGTATTATACCTTAATTAAAACAGAAATTCATTAATTTATATATTTAACATTTATTATAAATTACATTCTATATAAAAGCAACTCTTTTTAGAACAGGGTAGTTGTCAAATTTTTAAACACTTTGTGATTCGGCATCTATTTTAACCATAAAGCTAATCTACGCCAATATAAATAATGGGTATGTTCCGATATACACGGAACTGAATTTTTCATCAGTGCTCTCACTGGTGAAAAATTCGTTCCGTTATGGACTGCCAGTATACTGCCGCAGCACCCTAGGGAAATATATAACATCATAAATCGCCGCCATTTTTGTACTGTGAGCACTGGCGCTTTCGAGGTAAGGTGCTCTCAGTACTTTGATCACGTGATCAAAAAACATAACAGCGCCTAGAGATTTAACAGCTTCCACGAATGATTATTATTATTCATTAATATTGTTATTCAAATAAACTCGGACATTAAGTTTTAAAAGCAACAACATTCAAATAATATTTTTTCTTGTTGAACAGAAAACGTGTACATGATAAATATTTTCATTTGAAAACAGTGTCGAAAAATTGGGATGACCATAGAATACTATAATACATACACAATAGAACGGGGGAGTGGGCGGTGCCCGCGTAGCCACTAACATGTCAATTCACACCTATAAATGTCAACACGTCTCTTTTGATGTTACAGTCGTCGGCCAATTTTTGTGTCAAGCGTTGTTGGTTGCAATTTATTTCAAAAATACCGATTTGTGCGATCATTATGTGTCGGAAAAATAGCCGGATGTGGAATTTGAATAAAAGTGATATATCCTTTCATCAGTAAGTCGAAACTATTTATTATTTTGTGAATATTAGACTCAAAAATAAAGAAATATTGGTGTGTAAAAACAACAGTACTAGGGATGTAACAAAATTTTACTAATACCGGTAAATCGGGAAATATTGTCGTTTTGAAAATTGTACTTGGTATAATGACAAGCTAAAGAGATGCAATCGAATACGGTGAAAAATAGTAATTTAATGACCTACGAATAAATTGTTATAACATTTTTTTATTAAATTGTAATTTTATTCCTTCTATAGGGATCATTGAAAATGTTCAATAACGTTTTTAGGTTCAATTTTCTGGTTACGTGTCATTACTACATACTGTATGTTCACTTCACGCCCAATCACCCAAAAGGGTTGGGTATACACAGTTTTGCGTTAAAAGTAAAAAAATGTATTATAATATAATATGTATTTTCATACTTTTTCTTTCGATTTTGCTCTTGCCTGGTGTTGGCTTACCAATACTGTACTATTTACTACTATTGGTACTTTTTAGATATTATGGTATTTTTTAGATAAGATAAGATATATTTTTATTTACATAAACCATTTTTGCAGTTTTCTGGAGATTCGAATATAAAAAATATGGATAGAAGCCACGGAAGGCTTAACTAATAATTTTTTTCAGACTGACTTTTTAGCCATACATCACAAAAGATATTTGAAGGACAAAGCAATTCCATGTAAATTAATTGTATACATAACATAAGCACTGGTAAGGGTGATCCTGTGAAAAGGATTAATTCAGCATCTGAGAATGTAACGGCTCGAAACAACGAGGCTACAGATGACAGCACTGAAGAAGAAGAAGATATAAGCTCGAAACGTGGTAATCACTCACAGGCTGTTTCTCATAACTGTTTCCTGAGATAATATTTAACCAAATGGAATATCGTAAAAGAAATCATATGTAAAATATATATTTGCAAAATATATCAATATACGATATCATTTCCTGTTGAAAATCTGAGTTGATATATATATTTTTCCAAGGTTAATGATAAACCTTTTTAAAATGTATCTATAGAACATAACAAAAACGATATGAAAATTTTCGGCAAACACGAAAGTGGGCAAATGTCTACTAAATCATTTAATGATTATAGATTTGTGTTTAAATGTTATGGCCTAGTTGAATTTCTAAATGTTACTGTAACATAAACTTTTTAATAAATTTTATTATTCTGTAAATACTATTTTATTTATTAAACGAAGTACCGCCTTCTTAATAAACTAATAATATTTTTTTTCGTTACAACGTATTGTATTGCAATTTGTGGATGTTAAACAACGTAGGCAAACAGGTCAACTCATTTTAAAGGCAACCAATAATAAGGGAATACTAACTTAAAGAATTATATTTATAATTATATGAATACTAGCATTCGTCCGCGTGGATGTCGGTCATACCGCGTTCTTTATAATAAATTTTGAGAATAAAGGTAGCCTAGCATTTTTAATATTTCCAGCTATCTGAATACCACATACATATCGTCAAAATCGGTTGAGTGGCTTAACATTTCCTTTCATAGCTTTTTTCCCCTCAAGTTCGCGGTTTAACGGCTCAAAACGACCAAATTTGTAAAGCCTACTTAGCTGTGATAGTTTACCTTTTTAACTAAACCAGACATCAAACGATCTCAATTTTAGTCAAATGCAGTTTAGTCATGAAAGCTGGACAGATTTTCGCATTAAAATAGAAAAATATGGATTTTCTTTCTGCAATACATTTTGGCAGCGGATTATGTTTTTGTTTTATATTTTCTGAAGTAAAAATTAAAATTGACAACATTAAACAATAGATAACAACATATTAAGTGATTATAGATATATGTGATTATTTATTATTATTATTATTGATTATACATATAATTTTCAACCTAATTTTGGATTTTTTAATCGAAACATTTACAAAGTATTGTGTATTTGCAGCATACAAAACATTTTTCATTGCATTTAAATTACAAAGTGAATACTTGTAGACTCTTAAAACACGCCTATGCATATATTATTGAAAATGTTCACAAGATATTTTCAATAATATATGCATAGGCGTGTTTTACCGGTTTTCAATATATATATATTGAAAACCGGTAAAACACGCCTGATACATGCCTATTCACTCAAAACTAATAACACAGATGATTTGCAACATAACCAATTACAAAAATTTGACATTACATAACACGTAAGAAACTATTCATAAACAAGAGATAACAACAAATTTAAAACACGATTTAGTATGCGATAATAACCAGGAAGGTGAAAAAATTTTCCTAATTTCAAAGCACTCAAATTTCATTGGTGCCGGCAGGGATCTAACCCGGGTTGCTCGCGTACTGTGAAATTTACAGCGAGCGCTATCCACCTGAGCTACCACGGCTCATAAACATGTTTACCAATTTTTAAACATTATACTTACATTTATTTCTATTCTATTTTTATATAGTTTAATATTTATTATTATTTTATTGATAAATATTTTATTAATAAATAGATAATTATTAATCTAATAATCATAATAAAACAAAATTAATAATAAATGCATAACCATTATTTTCATCTGTTATCCAAGGACCAATCAACTAAAAAATCCAGGACCGTAGCAAACGATACTACGCGACCTTGAGCTTGGTACTACAACAAAATAAAACAAACTTATAATAATGTGTGTCTGTCTGAAACTGTTTACAAAATACGTAATAGGTATTTTTTACGTAACCCGGCAAAACTATATTTTGCAAATGTTTGCAAAATTAATTTTGTGACTACTATGGTGGCTTACCGATTTATAATTTTATTTATTGTTGACCAAAAAAATATTCAAACAAATTAAAATACGAAACACTGACTTAGTAGTTTTGTACTCAACACCGACACATATGACGTAGGTAATTAGTATTGTGACGAGATTTGAAATCACGGGCCAACTTACTGTTTCTAATACCACCGAAAATAAAATTGCGTATCTTGAATAATTAATTACTATACCTACAATAAATTACAATATATTCTATCATATTGGAATCAAATACATAATAGAAATATTGCAAATTGAATCAATGAAAATCATACAAAAATATATAACTCGCAAGAAATTCCGCGCGCAAATCCTATCGCGTGACAATCGAGAATTACTTCAGCATGTATTTTAGTACAGTCAAACTAGCGAATGAAGTTTGGCAACGATTTATCTTCTTTCAACGTATTGCATGTAGGTCAAGGTTAGGAAGGACGGCATCGTTGCACGAATAATGGTTGCCAAGCAACAAAAATAAAATTGTTTACATTGCCGTCAAAGGTCGTCAGTTTTATGTTATTTTATTGTTTTTTTTAATGAACAATAGGAAAGGAAAGGAAATAAATCAATTTTGTATATAAGAGATTGATTTATAAGAATTATAATATCGTCTGCACGCCATCTAGCGTGCCAATGTCTAAACTATGCCTTTGGGGCTTTTGCTTGTCAAAGTTGTTAAAAGTCATACAGTACTAAAGAAGTGTCAAAATTTTCCTAGATTTCACTATTGTTTTTCTTATTATATACTGTAAGTTCTTTCCTAAAAAGGTCAACCGCGTGCACATTTCAGTGTAGAAAAGTGTTAAAATGATTAGTTTTAAACAAATAGTGTCTGTGTTTAGCGTATATATCCAGACAAAAATGTATGGACGGGCTATCGGAGCATCCACCTTAAACGCACAGACTAATATGATGCTACGAATCTTAAACGTATTCAAAAACTTTTTATTTACAATAAGAAAAAATAATACTTACTGCTATTGTATTTCCAATTAGTTTGCACACTATTTACAAATAAATATGTTTTAAAATTTAAGTGATTTTTTTTAATGATGATTATTGTGAATATATATCAAAAGTCTAACAGTTATTACTTCTCTTTCTTTTCAGAAAGACGGTCTGTAAAGATTCTTTGTGAATCTGTTGTTATTGCCTTGGAATAAAGTCTGATTTTATGTAATATTAAATGCGTTTGTAACATTTATTTATTGAAATTTGTATGACCAATGAGCGAATTTGGTTTCTAGTAGTGATAATACGACGTAACCGCTTGTATGTGTGCTTTTGGCGACACCAGATCTCGTACAAAAGGTTGACAGCCATTCTATTGTATATTATAGTATTCTACGGGGATGACAGTATACTGGATTGCGTTCCGTTTTAAACAGTAACCAGTATAGCAAACTAAAAAGTAACGGCTTCACAATATACTGAATTGACGTCACACCTTACAGTGGTCACATTGTATATCGGAACATAGCCTAAATATGTTAACATAGGTCTTTACCTATGAAATTGCCGTTCTGCGGTACTGGCCATTTCAAATCAAAAACTAAACAACTAACGAAAGCACTGGGCTATTTTGGTTTTATCGCTTTCATAGTGGAAACTTCGATTTAAAGAATGAACTACGAGAAAAACCAAACACTAGGGTAAATAATGATGAATTAAAATCAATAGTGGAAGCCGATCCTTATCAAACAACAAAGGAATTAGCCTCATAGTTTGATGTTAGTTTACCTTAAACATTGACTCCTTTATAAAAAAAAATCGATTAATGGGTGCCTAATGAATCACCAAATGTGTACAGAGGAGCAAACGTTGAAGCTTGCCTTGATAAGATTAGTAGATACATAAATTAAGGGATTATGGACAGCGTTGTGGTGGCGTGTGATGAATATTGGATTCTTTACGCGAACGAAAAACTCAATGGGTGAACCCAGATCAAATACTATAATAAAATTATAATCCTAAAGTGAAGCTCACCCATAGAATAGTGATTGTAACCTTTTGGTGGTCATTTCATATTAGTATTTCACTATAGATTTTTGAGATTCAGTGTACCTTATCAACAGATGTCGACTGTGGAGAACTTCGAACAATGATGGCAAATCTCACAGAGAGACAACCCCGACTCGTCTATCGATCTTTTTCATTATTGCTCCATGATAACGCAAGACACCACAATGCTCGACAAACAGTTTTGATATTACAAGACCTGCAGTTAGAAATGATACGTCATTCTCTGTACTCGCCGAACTTCGCACCGGCAAGGAAAAAAATCTAATAGGAAAAAATTAGGAATAGTTGTATCGCAGTCGTAAATGATCTTCCATCGAGATGAAAGAAATGTAACGAAAATGAGGGTTTTTTTTTTAGAGAAACGAGTGTTTGATTTTTTTAATAGAAAAAGGGCAATTTTGTACTTTCAAACCCTTGAAAATTCAATATTTTTTATGATTCTAGTCTTATAGTACTGTCATCCTTTAAAATTGTCAACTATTAAAAACAAATAATGTATTTTTGGCAAATACCCCATTCTAAAATTTTAAAATAAGAAAGCATTTATAACTTTTTATTGTTAGATATACCTATAGAAAACTGGTGAGCAATCTCTGAAGCGTCCTGTGAAGTCAGGTAATGGTCGGGCCCACAGATTGTGTCTGTAGACGGTGCGACGAAAGGAGGCGGGCGAACGACGACGCGGCAGCGCTCGGGCCTCTGGGAAAACATCTGCCATGATTGGGTATTGCAGCAGCAGCTGTTGGATCGCGAGCGTATCGCGACGTGGCAATGTTAAAGTTGTCCTGAAAAGTATGCCAAATAATATTGTTATGAAAGAGAATACTAAATAAGTGTTAAGAATCGCAGAAGAGCGCATGGTAGAAGAAGAGCGTGTGGTAAATCAGCACTTAAAATGCATTTAACAATTTCAGTGGTGCCGCAGAGATTTTTTTATAGCTAAAAGTCGTTATGAAGAATTATTTATTTATTTAAATATTTTTGAGAGTAATGCTAGAAATATCCTGGTAAGAAATACAGGAAGTTGATAGATGCAGGACTGTGCTTTGTGGCTTTTCTTGGGGGAAGGCCTTTGTTCAGCAATGGACTTGTGATGCGCTGTAATTATGATAATGATGATAATAATAATTTGTAACAATATATTTATTAAGAGGTTATTATAAGTTGTCTTTTTAATTAGTTTAACAAACAGAAGCATAAAAAGTAAAAGGAATATTGCAGAAGCTTAAAAGGATATAAGTATATTCATAAATAATTGATATACATATATTACAATTAAAATGTACAAATGTTACCTGTATCTAAACCTGCGTGTAGCTGTTGTTAGATTATCTAAGTCAATTCTCTCTGTAATCTCTTCAGTCTGTCTTTGTTCCACCATGTACTCTTCATATTGATGATTGGATCGTACATTGTGAATAATTGATCTAAAATTTTGCTTGCAAAGTGGGCATTCTGCTTTTACCTGTATTGTTGAAAGCAAGTATAGTTGTTTTGTTTTAAATTGAGATTAAGAACTTTAACAACAAACACCCTTTTCATCAAAACCACTTCACTACCATTAGTATACAAAACACTTCACTTCTGTGAGTATGGTTCTTCCGTGGTCAAGCCAACTCATTCATACTGCAGCATACTAATACAGCTGAGGAGGGGCCTACCACATATTAATTTTTAACGTTCTATGTGACAATAATTTTTTAAATTTATATTATATATATATATAGATGCATTATCAACTTCTTATATAAAAAATATCTAAATTGAGTTATTTTTAAAATATCTATTTAATATCTTGTTTAATAATATGTTGAAAAAATTTCAGCTTCTTGTTTCATCCTTATCATCAACAGTCCATCCACTGCAAGATGTAGGCCTCTCCTTTTTAGGAAGAATTTGCCTTAATCGTCATGCTTGGCAGGCTTTTCTACCGACTTCAAAAAGGAGGAGGTACTCAATTCGACTGTGTTTTTTTTAATGTGTGTTACCTCATAACTTTTTTCTGGGTGAAACAATTTTGATGATTCTTTTTTTATTTGAAAGCTGGTGCTTCTCATGTGGCCCCATATAAATTTGATCAAGGTCTGACTAATAGTTTTTGAGTTATTCTAAATAATTTATATTGAAGCCAGTTGTATAAATTTTAAATTATTGACTATAGCAGTATCAGATGTTTTGCAACTTTGACACTTCTACCTGCATGCTGATTGTTGACCTACTTAAATATCAGTACCATAGTATATAGCATAGCGTATGTTTCTTTTTTCAAAAAAAAAAATTAAATATTTATTGTATTTTAAAGAATATGTGGTTCCTTTGTAACAAACAGAAAAAACTACTAATAATAAGATGAAACTGAAACAATCAATATTTTGCTATTTTCTACTTTACTAAAAAAGCGAGATTACTGACTGTCGTGAGCCGATTTTTGACCGCTAGCCTTAGTCTGAAGACCCCTGATGTATGGTATTGCAATAAAGTATTACTAATACACACATAAAATATATTACATAATTTTACATATAAAATACGAGAAATTTATAAAAAAGTGAGAATGTGGTACAAATTCTTTGGAATTTAAAAAAGTAAATACTGGCTGGTAATGCCGGAATATCTATAAGATATTATATAGTTAAGTTTGCAGTTAGTTGTAGCAAGCAAAACATTTTACTATGGTACAAGTCAATCAATTTATGGGATACATTAGGGGTAAAGTTCCACCATATTCTATGGTTGCACCTTCTTGCGCCAAATTTAACTTATCAAGCGTCGGCCGTATCCAAATGGCGAACTACTTGTCAAAGTTATAAACCCCGCCAAAGAGTATGTAATAATTAGAAGGGACCCATTAGAACAATAGATAAGAGTATTCAGAACTTAGAGTACAAATAAACAAGTTATAGAGCGCGCGTATCGCTCAATGTCCATTATGCCAAGCGTAAAATTGACGCCTATGCGTTATATTATAAGGTATGTTTTAGCTCAATAAAACATAGGTGCGAATTTATGAAACGATGTTTATTAATCATACACAAAAATCTAATTAATTTACTCTCCCTTAAAACAATATTATACAGGGTTACTTAGAACTCTACAACTTCCTGGCAGAGCATGATAAGGGAGTCAAAATGCTACAAATTTGACCCACCATATGTATGGTCGAAAATCAACAGGCCTTGGGAGGTCTTTTCGTATTAAATTCTAAATAAAAATAAAACCTTTTTTGCTTTCTTTTAAGTTTATTTATTTTCTTGAAGCTGCAACGAAGCGAAATACAATCATAAAAGTACAATAAGTATTCAAATAAAAAATTATGGGTTTTAATTTAAAAAAATCTATTTTTACACTATGTATAATAAAATGTGACGTACTTCAAAAAATTACTATGACATGAAACATAAAAAGATTTTAAAAAATATGGCCATTTAATCAGCTATCCAAAAAGGTAATAATATCCCGGTGAATCAATGAATAATAATAATAAAAGGGTCTTTTACTTAACGCAGAACGGCAAAGAGTGATTGCTCTTAGGAACGAACTTGCACACTTTTAGTCACTTGGCGTCTGATTGGTTGTTGACAACTATTCAGAAAGCAGACGGCCATTTTAAATTGAGTCGTAGCAACGCTCGTTAGTTACGTTTCTACTACCGCTGCGCAAGCACGTGTTTAAGCTTTCTTCTAATAAACTCTCATCGCGTTAATAGGTGATGCGCAGCAGCATCTTCATTTTGTACAATACAAAAACCCTCCTATGAGGCAATCTATGGGGGAGGCCTATGTTCAGCAGTAGACTTTTATAGGCTGTAATAGATAAATGGATGGATGGATGGATGAATATATCGATGCTGGTTAAAAATATCGATACGATATATAAATATATACTTATAAAAAAAAATCTCTTGCTCATCAATAGCTGGGCGAACTAATAACATTAGTTTCTAAACATGTAGGCTAGGTATGGGAACCATCAATTCAGTTTAAATCTCTAGGTCATAATTAAATAAAATACACACAATAATTTGTAGGAAAATATTCCATTGACAATTGCTGTATTTGTTTAATGGTACCTAAATTAGTCAGTACAAAGATAAATATTTTTATTTATGTTTATTTTCGTACTCGTACTGTCGGATTTCGCTGTCGTGGACGTTGGACATCAATACAATTTTCTAAAAATAAAATTAGTTATTCATCTAACTTACATCTACCTTGTTACGGTACACTGACTGAACACCTAGGTAAGGTGAAATTTTTATATTTCAGAAATAATTATTAGAAAGGTTAAACAACCGGAGCTAAGACGAAACGCCGTTACCACTTCCCTGTTTTGCTTACATCTAAACGTGTCGTCGGTCGGGAGTAGTAGAGTCGGTAAGCACAGGAGTGAGAGGCGCAGGCAGGTACAAGAGAAACTCGCGATGAAGGTAATCAAAGAACTTTCTACATAGCTCTGTCTCCATCTAGCGCTCGTGTCTAGGTCGTCGGTCGTCTGGATTCGTCCTTTTCGGAAATTGTATAAGTGAGAAAGACTAATAATTTTGGTTGGGTTGTATTTATTGGATTATCTGTATGCTGTTGTTACTAGTGGTAAAGTTCAATTTAGTTTCCAGATAGAAGGCGTATATAATAAATCTTCATATTTTTAGGTAGTAAAGCATAATTCTAGTTTCTCTAAAGATGTATTAGGTAGTAAAGGACAAATTGGTTTTTGTTTAAAATCTAGTATGGTCGTAAAGAATAATTTGTAAACATTATGTGCTTTAGATCCTAAATCTTTAAGTATACTCAATTTATACAACCTACACTTAGTCATCATGATTAATTTGTGATTTACAGCCATAATTCACATTAAAACTGCACTAAAAGCCCTAAAATTTTGGGTAGTAAAGAACATTTTTTCGAGAATTTCGCTACTTTGAGAATGCAGTTCGATAGAAAAAGAAAAACTGATTAAAGATGGTGTAAATAATTTATAATATACAACTTATAACATAGCCACGTAGCTTAGGTAAGGAAGGTAATAAAAATTCGACTACTGAAATAAAATCTAATACTAAATCTAAATTGCACATATAGTCACGTTATAAGTCGTTCTAATGTTCCAAGTAGTTATCCAACTTTATCAACGTGACAAAGTCACAATGATTTTTGGTAACCGGTACAACGGTCACGATTATTTAAAAATAATTCCAAGTCTAGTCGCCTCTTACGAGACCCACTGGATGGTATGGATATTCATACACCGCCACTACACGGTAATTGATAACTTCTCAAAACATTTTATTTATGGACGTCTTGCAATCGTCGTTTCTCTAGCGCTCAATTGACCTTCATACAAATAATGCGATATTTTAATTGTTGATAATTTTTTATTTTTGGATAAGAACTTAGTAATGACTCTAAGTTATATTTCCTTAATTTAAAAAAAATTGTCTTTGGCCTGACCTACTATACTTTTTGGCTTGACCATAGATCTAACTAAGTTGGTGGTGGTTATTGTGGACGCTTGAATGGTTAAACATGGACGAACATCGACAGCAGTGACTTAAGAAATGGTTAAAGTCAAAAAAGAAACCTTTTATTTCTTAAGAAATAAAGTTTACAGGTAGTGCGCATAGCATTTTGAAAAGTATCAAAGTATCTAAATAGAATGGATACTGATATGAGTAGAACAAAAAACCATACCCAACAATTTTTTGGTACTGTTGCAACAAGATCTTGACAGTTTTCTGGCTCTATTTATAATAATGGGCGAAATGTGGCTTCACCATTACAATCCCGAAATAAAGTTATACTACCACTTGGAAAATACTATTATCTCCATCCTAAGAAATTACAGACAAGCCCTTCTGCCAGTAGGATCACGAACTCTCTTTTCTGGGATAGTTAAGTTATCGTGATTATTGAATGAAGTTACTGTTATGGGTACTTTATATATAAATAAAATGAAAGAAATTGCACAACGAAATCCGCAAGAAATGGCGGGACAAAGGCCCAAAGATTATTTTGTATCACCAAGATAACACCAAACCTCACAAGTACACCTTTGTGATAACCACAATGCTGATTTTGAAATATCCATATTCAACAGACATATTCAACTTATTGATTCTTCCTATTTCTGAGATTGAGTGAGGGATTATCTGAGATAGGGTTCATATTGGGAAATCAATGAACTAGGTGGTAGGAGGACTCCTTTTCTGCCTAGGAATCCTAGTCTGGATAGATCCCACCCTCTTATAAATTTCTGCCACCAAATAACAATGCTTGCACTTCTGTGTACCTGTCTGAAGGGTAAAGAGAGCCAGTATAATTATAGGCTTTGAAGCATTCCCCACTTAGTTCTCATAGGTGGCAATGCATCTGTAGCCTTCTTTGTTTGAAGTAGGTTGCAGGTGTTTATGGTCTGCAGTTCTAATTGGATCTTTTTCTTTTTAAAAGCTAGGCTAGGTTAAGGTCTTTTCGAATAAATAGTCTTTCCGAGTCCTTGTTGAGGACTACTCATCCAAGTCAATTATATAATCTTCCAAGTTATCATATTACTAATGATGTTCACTCAAGGGTTCGTTCTCTGCAAAATACTCTTTCCGCTGCATATTAATGATGACCTGCTTGTGCCTGGTATCTATAGAAATGCAGATGGCAGCACTGTTGTGGAGATATCAACTGAGAGCTTAGGCTCATCAAGATCAGCTTAAGGTAACAACTAGAATGTTGTCTAAAACTCACACTTAAAACTTTATCCCCTAATTTCCACCCTTGGGGTAGAATTTTTTCAGCAAATTTATATGGGACCACCCCTTAAGTATAACCAATTTAATAAAATAAGAATCATTTTAAATTGGTTAACAATCAACAAATATAGTCAAATTAAGAACCTGCTCCTGTACTTACTGTCTGCTCCTTTACTGATGGTACTATCATTGAGTTAAATGAAATCTAGGTTCTAACCATTCTAACTTTTTATTGAACTCCCCTTAGTATATCTTAGTTCACTGCAGTGGTGTTTTCATTCTTTAATAATAATTTATTTGTTGTACTTGCAATTGACAAATAGGGAAAATTTTACTTTGAGTTTTTAATAAAGTCCTAACAATAATTTCTTAAAGTTACATAATATTAAAAAAAGAAAACAAACTTACTTTGCTCCATGTTAATAAACATTTAAAACAGAACTGATGTAAGCAGGAGTCAGTAAAAGATTTGTTCCTACATGTTCCTAAACAAATTGCACAATTAGGGGGTGGAGATCCACGACCACTATCATGTTGAGGGCTGCTATCATCACTCTTCACACTACTTGGATTTGCTCCTGAACTGTCATCTTGTGCAGCAGTAGATAATGTCTCCATTTTGATGCCTTATCTGAAATATAAGAAATTTAGGACAGAATTAAAAAATAGCTTAAAATCTATATACTTTATAAATCTCCATCATCATTGATATAATATTGACACATGTTCATGTTTTACTTACTGGTATTCTTTATTTTTATTTTTTATTTAATAAAACAGACTGGCTTTTCATTACGGCATCATCATTAGGTGTATATGAATTTTTAAGTTCTTGCCTCAGAAGTACCATGTGAATCCATGATCTACCATCCATGAGGCGAAACAAGTTATTTTAAAATAAATATTGAATAAAAATGCAATGAAACTCCTAGCAAAGCTCAAATCTCAATACATGATTTCTTCAGCATTGTGTAGACATTTAACAAAGATCTTAGACAAACACCACACCCACATCTGGGACAATAATTTTATGGTCATACAAATACTATTGCTATTCCCAGTAATCAAATCCATGACCTGCAGTGCCACAGTTAAACTCTTAGCCACTGCAACACCAAGTTGGCAATTCTATTTTGCTGTCCTTTTATTAGCGCCTAGTTCAGTAAACAAATCATCAAAACTTAGTGTTGACCTTACAACCAACACAAATAACACCAACTAAACACATTTTCTTAATCTCGTAATCGTAATGATTTTAAGCCTGGCCCAGATATAAAAATAGTTACTTTTATCAATTGGTATTTTAAAGGACAACCAAATGTCCATAAAAATTATCCTAATTAATTATAAATACATCTCCAACTTTTTAAATATATCGGTCAATTAAAATAAGCTATCATAAGCCATAGAACTTCAAATAATTATTTATTTACAACTTTGCTTTTTAATTCATCACACTTAAAACGTACAATCTTTTCTATAGGTTTCGAATAGTAGTAAGAGAAATTATAGAAGGATGACACTTGCGAGATAATATAGATTCACAACTCTTTCAGCATAGGAAGAAACGAGATTTTTACATAGCATACGATTTGTTATTAATATACCTTTTCAATGTGTTTCAAACAGAATTCATCACTAATTTATTATATTATACATAATCACTATATATGTGAATGCTTTGACTATATCAATCTTCAATAATTTAGATGTGTATGTATTATTAATTTTTCAATTTATTGTCAATGTGCGTTTCTCGATTTCTTGACAAAATCCACAGACTAGAAAAAAAAAACCACAAAAAAGTTACCAGTGTGACCATTTTTTAAGCAAGGCTATCTACTAAAATAACTTGTTATTAGTACAAAGAAAACTACAATACATGCAAAACATTACCAATTTAAAATTAATGGGTTATTGGTTCAAGTAGACCTTGCTTTACATAACTGGTGCGAAAGGCGCTTTGAGTTTTACAATGTTTACTTGGGGAAAAAGTTCTTTCACGCTACCTTTAGCTTTTATACAACCAATTCGTTAGAAATAGATACGGACATTAGAAACATTTTCACAATTTCACAAGAAATTATTGTATTTACCTTTCTAATATCAAAAACATTACTCAATTTTCTCAAAACTGTTCAAAATCGATAGCTGAATTGGAACTACTACTGTCACTATAAATCAGTTTTATTTATCTCTGATAGTCCAGACAAATAACGTCTGAAATCAAAATTTTGGCACTCAACTTTGCATTTTTGATATAATGTAGTTTTAATGATACAAAAACAATGTGTAAAGGTTTTTGGGTCTCCAACCCCCGGCAAGGGTTAAAAAAAAATTGTCAAAAGTGTTTTTTCGCAATTACTCGAAAACGATAATAATTAGACAAAAAAGTTCTAATAAAAATGTGTAGAGCTTAAAATATTGCATAAAAAAGTTTTATGACTTTTTTCTCCAGTCGAAATTAACCGAGTCAGGGAGGTTTTAAGTTTAAGGGATGAACGTAAATTTAAAAAAATCGTAGGTAGTAGAAAAATAAGCGATTTTTTTTTAAAATTGCTTAAAAATTCTAATCTTTAATCTAAGTGATACAGATTTTTTTATTGTTAAAAAAATTAAACAATTTTATACCTGTATAAATTCACACCTGCCGAAATATACCAGGTAAATTTTTTTTCAATCGTAAAATATATGAAATTTTACAAGGAATCTAAATATGCCAAGATATAAATAATTCATTAATTTTTAAGCATTCAAATTTCAATTTGAAAATTTAAAATTGTTATATTTCTTTTAACAATAAAAGAATCTGTATCTCTAAAATTGAAGATTATATTTTTTAAGCAATTAGAATTCGCTTATTTTTCTACTACCTACAATTTTTTTAAATTTACCCCTTAAACTAAAAACCTCCGAAACTCGGTTAATTTTGACGAAAGAAAAACATAATATCTTTTTTATGTAAAATTTTAAGTTCTACACAGTTTTACTAGATTTTTTTTGTCTAATTTTTATCGTTTTCGAGTAATTGCGAAAAAACACTTTTGACAATATTTTTCTACCATTGCCTGGGGTTGCAGACACGAAAACCTTTACACATTCTTTTTGTATAATTAAAACTACATTACATCAAAAATGCCAAGTTGAGTACCAAAATTTTGATTTCAGACCGGTATCGGTAAGCCACAAACCATTTACCATTAGTTAAGCTTATGTTCCTTTTTGACCTTGGCGGAAATTTAAAAATAAATCAAACCTACTTGAGAAATTCTTAGTTTTTTTTAGAAAAAGGGTGAAAAACGAGCACACAGTCCACCTGATGGTAAGTGTTATACATATACTAAAACATTTACATCCATAGATATCTACATTTATCCTCGATTAAGAATCCAAATGCAGATGCGTTGTCACCCCTGAGGACTAAGATGGAATGCCTCATTTCCAGTAAAAAGGGTTTCCGGGTCTCTACATTCACCATACAAAACCCAGCAGCCTTAAACTGCTATTTTACGCGGGTATTCTAAGCGCGTGGTCCTACCCCGGTTGAGCCGACCCATTCGTGCTACAACTATACTACTAATATAGCTGCAGCATAGCTCTACCACGTAAAAAAATACTTATTCTAAACCTTCTCTATAAATTTGGCCCGTTATTGCAAAATAACCCTATATATTAAATAAATCAGATAACATAATCTCAAAAATGATTATATGCACAAGAGACATGGCTGTATAGACCATATTTGCCATTTGCCATTTTTATCAATAACTATTTACAAACCGGTATTTGAAAACTATCGCTCGGTAACAGCAACAACTCCGAAACAGACTCGTATCAGTCACTCGACCGAACCGCATATTGTATGAGGGCAAGCCGCCTGTATTGGTAAACAACTTACGTTTGCGGCAGCTTAGGGAGGGTTGAAGTGGAAGGAGACGAAGACTTTTTCCTATATTACTTTTATTTTCTAACTTACAATTTAACTTAACTGCTGTGACAATGTGAGTACACAGGAACAATGGACTACAAACTAACTTACAAATTAACTTAACTACTGTGACAATGTGAGTTCACAGGAATACTAGACTAAGCTAACTTACAAATTAACTTAACTACTACTGGGCTGTCTTAACAATTAGACCCTGGGTCCTGTCCAAAACGCATCATCTCTTTCAATTATATCGATTTCTATGCCATTTGGCGTCCAAATAACAAAACTTTCGTTTTGTTATCATTAGTTGGCCTTGAGCCTTGAACAAACGACATAGGCCGCAGAAGACTGAGTCGAATAAAACTCGAATAAGCGCGCGTCACCGCGCGTGCATGTTTGCGTGAGCGTCGTCCTCCCGCACCACACCGGGGTAACATTATTCAGTGAGATGCACGATAATTCATAGTAAAACGTGCGCGTAAAAAAATACGAAAAGGCCTTTGGAAAATCGAGTTTTATGAAAAAACCACTGCATATATCTATTACAAATAAAATTTATTGAATTCTTCGATAATTGAGCCTTGTCGGTGCCGATTTTGTTTTGGAAATTTTATATTTCTTTTATTACTAATTTACGCCCAAAGTTTTGTTAAAATTGGCAATAAAAACGAATATTTGGTAGCTCGTAACTTTTTAATCGTTTTTTATTTTTTTTTTTTTTGGAGTTTATGGCCTGGTATCTAGACGTTTAGGCCAAGTCTTAGGTATTTTTATTCGGTTTATTATAATTTTCTTCATAGTATACTGCTTCACAATATGTTGATGCGTCACATTGTGCAGCCCTTGGGAGATTTTGACGGCAATTTGAGTCAGCAGACAGCTGACAGTTGGCGATGGTATCTCAAGGCGCCTAAGCAGATAGACACCTTATCTTGAGAATCACATCACCATCAGAGCACTTGTATCACCGTTTCCACTAATAGTTCACATGCGCAGACACTTAATACACAAAATCGCACCACTTTTACATATCAAAATCCACTTCAAACCATTATTCAAACAATAATACAGGAGCAGCAAACCGCCGCCGATCAAGTTCCCGCCAAAACTCTAACCACATAATATTGGTCTGTGCTAGGCTTGAGCAAAAAATATCGATATATCGATATTTTCTCACAAAAATATCGATATATATCTTCGATATTTTTAAACAAGTGCTCTGATGGTGATGTGATTCTCAAGATAAGGTGTCTATCTGCTTAGGCGCCATGAGATACCATCGCCAACTGTCAGCTGTCTGCTGACTCAAGTTGCCGTCAAAATCTCCCAAGGCCTGCACAATGTGACGCATCAACATATTGTGAAGCAGTGTACTATGAAGGATAAATAAACATTTGGGGAAATTATAATAAACCGAATAAAAATACCTAAGACTTGGCCTAAAGGTCTAGATACCAGGCCATAAACTCAAAAAATTTATGTGGTTGTGTGCTTCTCAATCTCATGTCAATGTCACCGTAGACTTGTCTAATGTCCAGTTCAAAAATAGAAAAGTATTTGTAAAGAAAAATTAATTAAAAGATTCGTTCGCGGAATAAATATTTACTGTTTGAGACGACTAAGACTAAATTGAACTCTGTGGAAATTAAACAAAACAATGGGTGTTTTAAAAAAGGTATGTATGTTATTTTTATTTTTTACTCCTTTTGTATTTTCACATAATATTGTTATGTAACAGAAACATAATTATTATGGTTTTCTTACGCAGTAATTTTTAAGACTTTCTTAACAATCCATAAATATCCAAATGATTCAAATTTTATGTTTTCTTCATCAGACTACAGGTCTAATGGGCTTAGCAGTTGCTGCTAACCCACACCATACCCTTGGTTCACTTTATGGAAAAATATTAAGGACCCTGCAAAAAATGCCATCAGATGCAGCTTATAGAAAATACACTGAACAAATTGTACGTGAGAGGGCAGCTGTTTTACAACAGGTAATGACTATGTTTTTGAAGGGTGTGATTATTTGAAAGATGGAATTGTGAACTTATTAACTTTTAATCATGTGAGATTTGAGGTAACCTCTGCATAGTATAAAACAAAGTCACTTTCGCTGTCTGTACTCTTAGATCTTTTAAAGCAACAGATCTTGATGCAGTTTTCATCAATAGACAATGATTCAAGAGGAAGGTTTATATGTATAATTAAATATAAAATTCCGATGTGCATGTGTTTGTAATTCTTCTCTTCCTAAACGGCTTGATCGATTTTGATAAAATTTTTGTGGGGTACTTATGGGGTCACTTGGATGGTTATTAGCTATAGTCGGACCCGTTTGGTGGTGCTGTTGTTGATATTCAGAAATCACTCCTGCGAAGCCAGGGTGGATATCTAGTTTTGTAACATAAAACTATTGAACATTCCTTTGCTGTACCTACTAACTATAGTGAACACCAACATTCATAATATCAATGATATTGATTAGTAGTGATTTGCCAGGTTTCCTATAATATTGCTTCAAGTTCCTAAATGAAAAAGAAATTTTATCGTATTGATAAAATAATAAATAAAGTATTGACCTTATTGGATTATACTGATGATGAGGGTAACAAACAAAATAATGATGTTCTTCCCAAACTTACCTAAACTTATTTTATATAACGAGGTAATTAACATGTTTATGGACAGGACTATATCATTGGTTGCCATTGAACACTACTATTTTCTTACATTGCCTATAGGCGTGCCTATAGGTGTCACTACATTGAGAAAAATAATTACTTATCATGTCAGAACAGACAAAGACATGTGTCATAGAGTATACTGGTAAACAATGTAACTTATTTAAATGTATAATATGATATACGCCTCTCAACATACATGTAACTTATTTAGGTGTATGATATAACAGCATGCCTCTTGACGTACAGTAAGTATTGTGTAAACATAATTAAAAGATAGTGATATTTATGAAAAATTTATAAAAAAAATCTAAATTTGTAATTTTTTATTTATCATTCAAATAAACAACATGACATTTTTCTACAATCAAACTAAGTTTGATTCTTGTGATATCAACAATAGCTTGTTCCTCTTCTAATATATTTTAGAGTACAAGCCCTGTGTTTCAGAAACGCTTTTATTTTCTTCAACCAACTTTAAAAAAAAGGAGGAGGTTCTCAATTCCACTGTATTTTGTTTTATGTGTGTACCTCTGAACTTTTTTCTAGGATGATTCTTTGTTTATTTGAAAGCTGATACTTCTCATGTGGTCCCATTTAATTTCATCAAGATCTGGCTAGTAGTTTTGAGGTTTTTTTTTATAGGAGAGGGGGCAAACAAGCATGCGACTCACCTGATGGTAAGTGATTACCGCCGCCCATGAACAACTGCAACACCAGGGGAATTGCAGATGCGTTGCCGGCCTTTTAAAAAGGAGTAGGCTCTTTTCTTGAAGGTCTCTAAGTCGTATCGGTCCGGAAAAATCGCTGGTGGTAATTGATTCCACAAGGAAGTTGTGCGAGGAAGAAAACTTCTTCTAAATCGTACAGTGGTGGACCGCCAATCATCCAGATGGTATGGATGGTATCGCGAGTTTTGTCGCGATTTGCGATGGTGAAATTGAGCGGCTGGAATTAGTCCGAACAATTCCTCAGAGCACTCCCCGTGATAGATGCGATAGAATACGTAAAGAGATGCAATATCTCTACGCAGTGCCAGTGAGTCCAGCTGATCGGAAAGAACACGGTTGTCGACGATTCGAGCCGCTCTGCGCTGGATGCGGTCAAGTGGAAGGAGCTGGCACTGGAGAGCCCCTGCCCAGAGATGGGATCAGTATTCCATGTGGGGCCGAACCTGCGCCTTGTAAAGTTGCAAGCGGTGTGCCGGCATGAAATACTGTCCCGCTCTGCTGAGCACGCCAAGCTTTTTAGAGGCTAATTTGGCCTTCTCTTCCAAATGACCACGAAACTGCATATCACTCGATATGTCGACACCGAGGATTCCGATACTGGCTGAGGCAACAAGGGGTGTGCCTTGAAACTGAGGAGATACGACAAAGGGGTTCTTTTTAGCGATAAACGCGCAAACTTGTGTCTTCTGGGGATTGAACTGGACTAGATTTAGTCGCCCCCAGTCTGAGACTTTGTTCAACAAAGTCTCGACTTCAGACACAAGTTTGTTCCGGTACTCGGCGACGCTTTCAAAAAGCATCACCAGTGCTGTCGTCTGCATAGCAATTAATGTTACCCGTTTGCAACATATCATTGATATGCAGAAGAAACAGCGTTGGTGATAGCACGCAGCCTTGTGGAATACCAGCGTTAATGGGCTTGTAGTCGGAGCATGCACCGTCTACTACGACCTTGATGCTCCGATCTGCAAGAAAACTGGTGATCCAATTGCACAATTTCTCGGGAAGCCCATAGGAAGGGAGCTTCGAAAGAAGCGCTTTGTGCCAAACCCGATTCGAAGGCCTTCGCTATGTCCAAACTAACGGCCAACGCCTCCCCCTTGGACTCTACTGCCTCCGCCCATCTATGAGTTAGGTAACCTAGAAGATCACCAGCTGAGCGACCTCTACGGAAACCGTACTGGCGGATCTCTAATCAGTTGGTGATCCTCAAGGTACCGCATGAGCTGGCAGTTAATAATAGTTTCCATTACTTTGGAGACCAAGGAGGTGATAGCGATAGGCCTGTAGTTGGACGGATCTGAGCGGTCGCCTTTTTTAGGGATCGGGTGCACCAAAGCTATCTTCCATGAGTTCAGGACTACGCCTAGGGAGTAGGAGTACCGGAAAAGACGCGTTAAAACCGGTGCCCAATATCCACAAATCCAATAATCATCTTAATGTGTCTTTTTTTATAGTTTACATAATAGTAAGCGGAGCAATGTTTCTATAATATTTTTTGAATAGAATAAGTGTATTCCATACTGCAATATAGTTACATGCCTATTTTCGAGACATTCTGTACAAGCATTAATTAACGTGTCTGTCTCTAAACGAGGTCAACAAACAGCCCCTACCAATAACCTTACTTAGTACAATACTGACATGCGTAGTAGGCAAGGTAGCGTTTACGTGCGTAAAGATGTGGGTACTACCACAACCATCTTGTAGGAATAACTCATCTTTATGAAGCCAATAAACCCGTAAATTTATATATTTAACTTTAGATGTTAAATATATAAAGGTATCCACATTTCCGATTTTCGATCTTAGTCCTCAGGGTTGGTAACGTTTCTGCATTTTGATTCTTAATTGACACTCGGCATCCACTTATTATCAGGTTGACTGTGTGCTCGATTGTCACCCTTAATCTATAAGAAAAATCAACTATTTGATGATATTATATTGGACATGGGCTTTTTGAATCAAAGATTTCGAGCAGAGGCTTATTGTCGGTAATAATAGTAAGTGACCTTCCCATCAAGTAGTTGTGGAAATTTTGTAAGTCAAATATGATTGCCAAACAGTCGGAAAAATTCGATATGATCTTACAACAGATGAGCACTCTTATGAGTCTCATAGCCACCCTTGTTGAAAAAATACCAAAACGACTGCCTTAAGAGTGGGCACTTGGAACATCAATGGTCTTGCTCCAAACAAGGCTGAATTAGAACTCCTGATATACAATAATCAACTTGATGTTGTTCTAATATCTGAGGCACACTGTACAGATAAAGGCAAAATTAACATCAAAGGATTCAATACTTACGTCACTAATCATCCTGATGGAACGGGCCATGCAGGAACAGCCATTGTAATAAGAAACTCCATCAAACACCAAGTGCTCCCAGAGTTTAGGACAAACCATATTCAGGCTACAACCATTGCGGTAGAAGGCAGCTGTGGACAATTTAACCTGAAAGCAATATACTGTCCACAGAGACATACAATTAGTGTAACAAACTTCACAGAATACTTCTCAACATTGGGAGGAAGATTTGTGGCTGGTGGTGACTGGAACGCCAAAAATACATACTGGGGCTCAAGGCTAATAACAACTAGAGGCAGGCAACTAAAACTAAGCCTTAATCAAAACAACCTCAACTGTATCTCATCAGGAGAACCAACCTACTGGCCCACAGATCCAAATAAAAAACCAGACTTGTTCGACTTTTTCATGGTAAAGGGACTCTCGACAAATTACATGAAGGCTGAATCCTGCCTAGATAGTAGTTCCGACCATACTCCTGTTCCCCTAACTATTAGTACGACTATAATTTGCTACGAGAAGCTTGACACCCTGTGCAATAACTTTACTGATTGGGAAGGTTTCAGAGAGTACATTGAGGAAAGTATCTTATACTTCTTAGGAGGGGGTGTCTTTTTTATGCCACTGCATCAACTCTTGCTTTGACTCAAGTTCATAATGGTGAACCCAAGTTTCATCGCCAGTTACAATTCGGGCCATAACTTCCTCCCTTTGCTCTCCACAGCGATCCAAAAACTCGCGACAATTTTCGACGCGCTCGTGTTTTTGATGCACAGAAAGCATTCTCGGAACCCATCTTGCACAGACTTTAGTCATGCCAAGCTGTTGATGTAGAATGTTTAAAATGGTTGTTTCTGATACTCCAACTAATGCTGCAAGCTGTTTTTTCTTTAGCCGGGCATCTTCCGATACAATTTTTCAACTTTTTCGATTATTTCTGGCGTGGTAACCTCAATCGGCCGTCCAGGTCGGGGGTCGTCTTCAATGGAGTCCCTCCCTTGTTTGAAAGGGGCGTGCCATTTAAAAATCATGGTTTTTCCAGGAGCGGTGTCCCCATAAACAGCTGACATCACTTGAAAAATGGTTTGAGGTGTCTGTCCTTGTTTGGTGAGAAACTTAATGACGTTGCGATATTCAATTATCTCCATAGTGGCTAGTTTCTTCCCGATTGACTTGTTTATTCGTTGATAACTCAAAAGGTAATGACCCGATTAAGCTGAAACTTGGTATATACGGGGTTACAAGTAAAATCGTGCTAGATCCGTTAAGGGCGTGGAGTACCCATCATTTCTGACTTATTTCACTATGAAACACCCTAACCTAAACTTAACCCTTTTCGAGATATTCGACTTTTAATTTTTTTATTGAAAATTGCCGATTTTCAGGCTACTACATTTATTTTGTGTATCTTATTATTATTATTATTGCATTTTTACATGTGTAATAAGATGCTTTAGGATGTCAATCATTAAAATAGTGCATAAGTTAATTGAATAGACCGTAGTAGACAAGTGAAAGTAAAGAAATAAAAAAAAAATATTAGAAACTTTATTTTTCTCTAAGGGATATCTATAATAATATTATGGCATTTGTTCGGCAGATGTTTTTTTTAAATATCTACGTTTCATCAGCTATCTAACGAGGTATAACAATCTAGGGTTTGTATTACATTTCGTGGAAAAAAAGTAGTTGGGACGCTCCAGGTAACAGTTCTAACGGTCCCGCGCCTATTGTCCTTCAAGTTAAGACGCACCAAGCGAGCGAGACAAGTGACGATTTATGTAGGTGCGAATGAAAGAAAAAATGTGTAGAGGCCGGTAGGGCTGGGAATACAACAGGGGGTATTGTTTGGTTGTCAGTCTGCTTTTGTGCTTCGTACATAGTAGATGCGATATCGTTTTGCTCTTTTTCTCGACTTGGCTGTGATTCTGGACTATTTCTTCTGATTTGTGACTACTGTGCTTGTTAACCGGACTCTGATTTGTACCTGTGATACGGAAGTGTTGAAGATGACGTCCTACACACCTGAGGAATATGCTGACATGCTTATTTGTTACGGATACTGCGATTGTGTGTCTGCGCAAGCTCGCAACGAATACATAACTCAAATGCATTGAAAAAACTTTAGTTTCATAGGCGACAGTGGAGAAGAAAATTTATACTTAGCCCAAAAAAGTAAAATAAAACAATAGTTAAGCATGAAATGTCATTTATTAAAGGTTTTCACACAACTTTTTCTTATTCTACAGTTCATGTTCAACATGGCCGCCTCTATTTCTGATACATTGTCGCATCCTTCTACGGAGACCAGTCTTCACTACTCCAGTGGTCAACGTGGTCCTGATTTTATTTGCTGCATCCACAATCCTTTCTCTTAAGTCTTCCACAGACGAAACTGGATTCGGCTCGCTGTACACAAGACTTTTCATGCACCACCACACATGAAAATCCATGGGGGTTAGGTCCGGACTTCTTGCTGGCCATGGCAACGGCCAACCTCGTCCTATCCATTTGTTTGGATAATTTGTGTCCAGCCAGTCCCTGGCACTTCTCCTGAAATGGGCAGGGCAGCCATCGTGTTGGAACCACATGTCCCTGATCAGGTTGAGTGGCAAATCATCCAGCAAATCACTCAAGTCTGCTCTCAGGAAATTTTCGTAGCTTTCCCCATTTAGATTATCCGGGAGAAAGTAAGGTCCAATCAAATGATTGGAGATAATGCCCATCCACACATTCACGCTGAATCTTCGTTGGGACCCCTTCACTCTTTTCTTATTGGATTTCCGGGCGTTGTGATAGTTAGTTATGCCATCTTTATCAAATTTGGACTTATCCGTCCACAAGATATTTCTTAGAAAATCTGGATCTTCTACGTCAGCATTTAGCAAAAACCTGCAAAAGTCCAATCTTCTCGCGGGGTCTCCTTCTTCAATAACGTGACCGGCGTGTAATGGTACGGGTATAGCCAGCAGTATGCACTGTAAACCACACTCTCCATTGCGAAAGTCCCAGATCACGGGCAACAATATTAGTGGAAGTAGTCGGATCCGCTCGAAAGCGTTGCACTATCTCATTGTCCTGTTCTTCGTCGTCAATTCGTGGTCTTCCCATGTCTGTATTTCGTCTCAAAACAGAGCCAGTTTCTCGAAGTCTTCGATAAACTCTGTCAAAAACGGCCACATCCGGCACTCGACGACCGGGGTAGCGAGTTATGTATTCGTTGCGAGCTTGCGCAGACACACAATCGCAGTATCCGTAACAAATAAGCATATCAGCATATTCCTCAGGTGTGTAGGACGTCATCTTCAACACTTCCGTATCACAGGTACAAATCAGAGTCCGGTTAACAAGCACAGTAGTCACAAATCAGAAGAAATAGTCCAGAAACACAGCCAAGTCGAGAAAACGAGCAAAACGATATCGCATCTACTATGTACGAAGCACAAAAGCAGACTGACAACCAAACAATACCCCCTGTTGTATTCCCAGCCCTAACCGGTCTCTACACATTTTTTCTTTCATTTGCACCTACATAAATCGTCACTTGTCTCGCTCGCTTGGTGCGTCTTAACTTGAAGGACAATAGGCGCGGGACCGTTAGAACTGTTACCTGGAGAAAAAAATTAAAAGTCGAATATCTCGAAAAGGGTTAAGTTTAGGTTAGGGTGTTTCATAGTGAAATAAGTCAGAAATGATGGGTACTCCACGCCCTTAACGGATCTAGCACGATTTTTCTTGTAACCCTGTATACTAACAATGAGTCACTCAACTAGCGCATACCTGGATGAGTAAACTCACCTTCGCGAACCCTGCCATTCCGCGAACTTTTTGACCTCCCCTCGTATACTCGCTGTACTTCTGAACTTTGATAGTGTGGTTTAGGCTTCGGTAGTACTTACTCAAAGAATTTTCGTCTACCCTTTAATGCGCATTGCGACTGTAACCACGTTTTCCTACATATTTTTGGCAGTTTGTGTGTAATTTTACATTAAAATCAGTAGTAAAATACACTATTAATCGTTGGTAGTGTTATCACATTCTCAATAAGTACATTACAAAGGTGTTAAACATTGTTATCTCTAACGCACTCATTACAACCCGTAGTACATTTGTCTCCTGTCCACGCAAGATTTATTTAAATATTTTTAAATTATTAACCCCCGGAGAAACTGTCTGCCCTTTTGCGAGCATTGTTTATATTATATAATAAACACGCTGTAAAAATGGCAATATAATATAAAACACCTTTTTTGGAATTTTTGAAAATATAACTTTGGAGTAGTTTGCCCCTATGTCAACCCCTTCAGAAGTGTGTCATTTTGTTTCTTAATTCTTTATCAACTTAGCTGACGGATAGTCATTATTATTATTTTAATCACACTTTTTTTGGGCGATTTTTTTGCGATTTACCTGTATGTGCAGTACCAGGTGTACCCAGGTAGGCCAGGCAAACAGTCAAATACCTGCTTATTGAGTGGACTGATACTTTTCAACATAGTTTCATGATGCATCAAACACTTCATGAAAAATGCGTCATGAGCTCTCGGACCAATAATAATAAGTTTTACACACATAGCGACTGTTAAAAATTACTCTCACAGGTCTCAATTTCTGAGAGAATTTTAGGATGTCTTCGAATTTCATTTCTTGAAGTACAAGCCTTAAGTAAACATTTCTACTTTGCATTAACTATAAATAAACATAATGTAAGCCGTGTGGCGGGAGAATCCATCATACTATTTTGTGACATTAGTGTCGTATTAAGAGGCTTCTATGGGAAATGTTAGAAAAATTTTGATGGTGGTATAACTATAACTCTTACGTCAAACATAAAATACCCTAACCAGCGACGGTCAGCAGCGTCAAAGATGCCGAGACGTGTAGTACTGTTTTGATACATATTACTATTACTTTGACTTTGAGAATTATGTGGCTTTCTTTTCAGACAAAAGATGTGTTTGAACTGGAATCAAAAATTAACTGTGGCCAAGCTGAAGAACTTATAATACAAGCCGAAAATGAACTTAATTTAGCTAGAAAAATGTTAAACTGGAAACCATGGGAGACTCTAGTTGCTAAGCCGCCTAAGGGCCAGTGGGATTGGCCTCCAGCAAAACCTTGAAGTAAAACTGAATGATACATGCAGTCTTTTTATTTATCTTAGTTACTAAAAAAAGTTTAATTTCTTTTCAATATTAGATGGTTATTAGGATATAAAAACAATCTTTATTAAATTAACTTTTATTAAATAAAAAAAGCTTTAAACAGTTTGTACATTATTTTAAATCTTTTCACCTTATGTCCTATTATTTTATTTAACGAAAATGCATTTTTTAATAAATATATTCTTAATTTTCAATTCCAAATGCTTATCAATCTCTCTCAGCTTAGTAATTTTTACTGATAGTATAATCAGAAAGAAATAATGTTTATTACAGTAGATGTGTTTATAAAATTTAAGATTGATTGGCAATGTTGTGTACGAAATTAATTCCATAATATCAAATCGGAAATAAATCAAAGAAATTATATTTAATAAGGTATAAATCACGGAATATAAAAAACAAGAGGAAGCCCAAAGTGGGCGGGGCAGGCGTGTCACAATTAGTGACAGTAGAGCGTAATTGATTGTCACTCGCAGGCTCAAATTGTTGCGAGCTGACGGATCGCTGCTTAAGTGATATATGCGAAAATATGCCGTTTTGTGCAATATTAGAGTGTAAAAACGTAAGTAAAAAGAAAAATATTTTGAATGGAGTTGTTTCGTACCAAAGGCACGTGTAATTATATCCTTTTTTGGATAGAAACTTGACTAAACATGGACAAAATGTCAAATTGCCTTTATTACAAGTAATATTCAACCTTATTTCGTTAAACTAAGGTTCATCTGTAAATACATTTTGATTTAAAATAGCTGCGATAGTGTTGTGACTACTTCGATATTAAAGTTTTCGATAAAATTTTATCACAGTCCTGTTCATTCACTAACATATTAATGAAAATTTGCAAATACTGGAAAATATACGAAATTATAGGGTGATACCCTATGAATGAACATTTGTTAGGGTTGCTAAGCCAGAGAAGTAAGTAAGTAGTTAAGTAGTACTCATGACTTTTGGAAAGAAGAATTAGAATTAGTATAAATGATAATTTAGCTAACTGTCAATAAATTTCCATTAAAGACATTTTTTTTTTCAATTCAGTTTCTTCAGTCAATTCATATACATGATAATAATCATATACTGAATATCGATATAAGCCAGATCACGTTTAGGGAGAGTAACTACGTCACTAACATCATTCACGTAGCAGTACAGGTTAGGTAAGGCAATGTCAACGTTATATTTATTAACATTGTGTCTATAATAGTGTGAATTTATTATTGCGACATCTAACGTTAAGAAGCTAAATTTGCTCATTATTTCTAGAAACTTTTTTGGTGAAAAGTAATATGATCTCTATTTTTAAAAACATATGGTTCGTATTCAAGTGAATGGTGAGTAACATAATGCCTTTCTCTTTTATTTTTTAATAGCCAATCACGCAAAAATTATTGAAATGGTACACAATTGTCGGTACACATTTCTTTCTTGCGTATGTGTGAGTTTGGCGACAGTGGTTCCGCTACAAATGATGCATTTTGTTACTTCCTCTTGTTTTTTATATTCCGTGGTGTAAATAATGTTGAATATCATAAATATTTTCCATTTAATCACTAGCAATGATTTAAAGTGTCCAGAAAACTGCATTAATATATTCTTTTTTTTTTTTAATTATATAATATTACATTTACACAAAGCATCATCATAAATGACGGCAGATCATGAACCATCTATCTACAACCTGCAGTTTACATCAGCTTGTTACTCTATCTATCCAGGGGTAGCCCTTATTTTATATTATAATACTTAAGTATGTATAAAGTAATATGAGGTGCATTTCATTTTGATAACTATGCCTACATCAAATGTATGGTTTTGGGACAATTTGAGCATATTTTATTTGTATCTTACCAAAACATTTAAATTAATTGTCATTGAAACTAAAATGTTCGAGTATGATAAGCGATTTCAAATTATTGACACATTTACATGTTTCAAATATTGCAGGAATGTTTTACCATGCACAAATTATTACAAACACAATTAATTAGTAATATTTAATACTATTTACAATATCATGCTAACTAATAATATCTACATATTAATTCAAGTAGAAAATATATCGTTAGTCCAAAATTAAGACTATACTCGTCACATTATAACTTATTTGTGATAAAAAATAACACTGGTAACTTGCTTATACATCCATTCATTTAACTTACTTATTTATAATTATTTATCTTTCTCAAAAAGTTACCGATAACATATTTATTTTAACGTTTTGAGTGTCGTTAACATTAACATCATCTCTCAGGCTATATCTGGTAATATGGTTCAATGTTCACCACAGGTGAGAAGACTTTTACGGATTAAATAAATTTACACTACATTTTAAATATTCTGGGTTCTATTGTTTGACATTGCTTGTTAAGGCCTATTGGTGGCACTTCAAGCTATTAAAAGGCGCTCGGCGAGTGGTGCCAAGGCGAGCAAAACATTTCCACAAGCTCGGTTAGCTCAATTACCGACGAAATTTCGAAGATGGAGGTTGATTTGCTAGGATCACTGTTGCAACAGCTTTATGCGCGGTTGCTCATTATATTTATATACATACCTAATATACAAAAAAATGCTTTGTCAAGTGGTAAATAGTGGATGCTTTGGTGTTTTGGATCCCAAAGATTGTTTCACTTTGGTACAATTCTAAAAAGTACACAGTGGTCTCGTGAGACCATTCAGAATTTTCTTCAATATTTGGTCGATGCCAATATGATTAAAAAAAATAATCACCAGTAAACTTCCTCTGACTTCCAAACACTGAGTACGAGAGCGTATGGAGGGCGCGCTGCTTGCGCTCGCCAGTTCGCCACTAGTTACTTTGATGTTAGTACAAAATACCGACACGAAAGCAAACACCGACGTGACGAGACGAGCGGATACGAGTCGATCAGAGTGAATACTCTTCACACTCGCCGAGCGTGAAGTGCTAGCTTAACAGTGTTCTTTTTTGTATTAATTTTAAATTATTTATATCTTGAGGAGCATACCCTCTTTCAATAAAAGTCTCAACTTTAAGATATAATATTGAAAAATGTTTAAAACCTTTTTAAACGATTAGGAAAGTTACCGAAAGATTAAAATTATTAATATTATTATATTAAAATAGATTATACTGCAAACTTTCAATTAAAATTGGGAAGATTGCTGTAGCATTTAAACTTTAGTAAGTTGTATGCAGCTCAATCTCACCTTACACATGGGCAAATATACTTTTGGCATTTTTATCAGTTCAGATGGTGTTATGAATATTAAATTATCAAATATCTACTTGTTTAATTTTAATTATGTATATCAATTGCTGTCCGTTAGTCTCGCTAAAACTCAAAAGTGGCTAGACTGATTTTAATGAAATTTTTTGTGTTTAAGTGGGTTCCTAGATGGTGTAGAATCACAATTGGGCCCGGTAGGTGGCGCTGTTGTCGAAATCAAGAAATCACATTAAATAAAACTGAGTTACTATTATTTTTTAATTTCGTTTGATTGAATGATCGTTTGAAACAGTTGGAAGATACCGAAGAAGATAAGATAGTATGTGGCTTAATTTTATTAACTTTATTTAGTCTAACCATTTAAGGCATATTTTTTTCTCAAGGAAAAAAAATACATTTTCAATTTGGTTACAGTATAATCGGATTCAGTAACAGTTATGAAAATTCATAATATTCTTGTACTAATTCATTATAGTTAGAACTAATGTAACCAAAAACTATAGTTTTTATTACAAATATATATAATTACAAAACTTAAACCTATAAATATCCTAAAAATAAATAACATTATAAAATCATCTGATTTTAAATACTTTATGAACAGTGCTTTGTTCAATACACTATAAATTAAAATTTATTAATAATATATAGTTATGTGGATGTTACACCTTTCCTAGCCACTAGAAGGTTTAGTACGGGATGCTTTTTTATATAGCTGACAGCCTTTTTATGAGTTACCATTGTAAAATCATACCCATTGCACTGCAGAATTTTATCATGCATTCTTAATCCTGACTTGGCAGCTGGACTTCCTTCATGTACTTCAGTTACATAAATCCCCTAAAATCAATAACAAAGTTAAAAAAATATATTTATTATAAAAAAGAAAAATAACTCTTATCAGCTTTTGTACTATGATAATAAAACTCCACTAATCAAGATTGAGGCTACCGTCAAATATGGCAACATAATTACCTTTTCATGTTATTTTTACTTATTAATAAATACCTGATGACATTTTTACTGTCTGGCAAATAATATGGTAAGTTGTGGAAATGGAAAAGAAGAGATAGAGTATATGTTTAGTACCATTGTGAAGTAAAAATTTCTAATATCAAAAAAAAATAATAGGTCTTTACCTATGAAATTGCCGTTCTGCAGTACTGGCCATTTTAAATCAAAATAATTTTTGTTGGGCTGAGAATTCTAATTTCAAATTAATTTTATTTTAAAAACATGGAATTCTTTTTTCAAAATTAGTCATTTGTTTATTGATTAGTGTTATACTTTTTCGTCATCATGGATATGTTAAAGAAGGATATGTTAGAGAAGCAGAGGCCGCAATTTATGACAACAAAACATCTACGGCCATAAGAGGTAAAATGGGTCATCACATGGCGGCTTATAGCGGGTCAGCTGGCTTCGTAGCCTTTGATGAGGAGGAGACAGGACGACAGGGGAGACTAGTATTCAAACCCCAACGACCGTTGTGGTCACCGCCCGTTGTATCAGGGTGATGCAAGACAGGAGATCCTGAACATGGTGGAAGCCATCTCCGGAACCTGTGGAATGGGGGATCCTTGGGAAAGCTGGACGGTGCCGACAGTAAATTGGGTCAATGGGTCCCGGGAAGTGGGAAAACAACTTGGTTTATAAAGCAATTCGATGCGGAAAATGATTTGATTGTCACAACAACAACAGAAGCAGCTAAAGACCTCAGAGGAAAGTTAACCAACCGCATAGGCACCGACACAAAAACAAAAGTGCGCACTATGGCCTCAGTTTTAGTAAATGGTATGAGAAGACAACAGAACAGAACTCGCTATCTAAAAGAGAAAAATCTAAAGAAATGAGACACGAATTAAAAGAACTATACAAGAAGACAAACAGAGCAATCAGGCAAGATTACGAAAGACGAAGACGAAGAATAATCATAGAGAGAAATATGGCAACATATAAAAGTTCAAAGAGAGCCTTTAAAGAGCTGTCAACGCATAAAAACTGGATACAAGGTCTACAAGATGGAAAAGAGGAAACAAGAAACAGAGAAGACATAGTAAAGCGCGCAACAGCTTTCTACTCAGAGCTTTACAGAAGAACATCCCAAGATGAAATCCAAAAGGATGAACAATTGGAAATTAAACTAGAAAAAGTAACTTTAAATCCTATAACTGAAGGGGAGATAGAAAGACATATAAAAAGACTAAAGTCTGAAAAAAGCCCAGGACCAGATAAGATCACAGATGAAGCTCTAAAACTTGGGTCACCTATTCTAGTAAACTACCTGACGAAACTATTCAACTTAATCATACAACAAGAACAAATACCAAAACAATGGTGCAGCTCAAACATAATACTGCTCTATAAAAAAGGAAATCCACTTGACATCAACAGTCTACTATCTTTAATCTATAAACTGTTCTCTTCGATAATCCTAAGTAGAATAGCCCCAGACATAGGCAGAAACCAACCAATAGAGCAAGCAGGCTTCCGACCACGCTACTACAACAATGGATCACATACACCCTATGTAACAAATGAAAGAAAAATATAAAGAATCCAACATGCCGTTATACATAGCATTTGTAGATTATGCTAAGGCGTTTGACAGCATATCATACTCATCTATATGGAAGGCTTTGAGAAAAATAAAATAAATGAAAAATACATAAGTGTGCTAAAGGACATATATGCTAAGAGTACAAGCAAAATAAAACTAGAAAGACACGGAGAAGAGTTCGAAATTGTGAAAGGAGTGAGGCAAGGTGACCCTCTTTCACCCACAATATTTAAAGCCGTTTTGAAGACATATTTCAAAACCTAGAATGGAAAAACAAAGGTATATGGATACTAAATAAAAGATTAACACATCTACAATTTGCTGATGACATAGCTCTCTTCAGTGAATATGCGACTGAATTAGAAATCATGCTTCAGAGCCTGAACACCCAAAGCCAAAAAGTAGGACTTGAAATGAATGCATTAAAAACAAAAATTATTACAAACAGCTTCCAAAACCAATCAAACAAGAATGAAAGTCCATTGAATATGTTGATGATTATGTATATTTAGGCAAACTGATATCTTTCGAATTAAACAGCAATGAAAAAGAAATAGACAGAAGAATAAACATAGTGTGGAAAAAATATTGGGCTCAAAAGAAATTCTTAAAGGGAATTACAGACTAAGAATGAAAATGGTCATAATGGACTTGTGTATCCTCCCAAGTCTAACATATGCAAGCCAAACATGGGTGTATACTGAAAGAGTGAAAAACAAAATTTTGTCTTGCCAACATGCTATGGAGAGAAGCATCCTTGAACTAAGGAGAATACAAAAAACAAGAAATATAGATATCCGCAAGAAAACTAAATTAACAGATGCACTTCAGCATAGCCAAATACAAAAATGAAAATTGGGCAGGACACATAGCTAGATATCAGGACAAAAGATGGACCTACCAAACAACAAAATGGAAGAGTCCATTTGGCAAGAGGAGTGTAGGTCAGCAAAGGAAAAGATGGGTGGATGACATTATTAACACAGCAGGAGAAGAATGGATGCAAATTGCCAAAAACCGTGAAGAATGGTTCAAGTTGGAGGAGGCTTTTACCCAAGAGGGACTACATAAACCAACAAGTACTTTCTAATAGTTCTATGTATTTATTTTTTTGTTAACTCTGTAAATGTGTAGAAATAAAGCTTTATTATTATTTTTGCGATGCAGTATACTCGCCCCAGCCTCATGACCACAAGCCAATCAGCCAAGAACTCCTGTGTACGCACCGGAATCCGATGGATGTGGCATATGCCCTCAGTGAAATATACAGTGGCATATATTCATCCAGATCTCAGGTGCACTCACTGGAAAGGAAGAGGTACACGGGAGTCGTCATACCAGGTACCCTGCCCAACACCTTATATCTTGTATATACACAAACAGAAAAGGAGTCCCTTATCATCCACAGATATGGTTCGGGTCCTGGGTCGTCGCGAATTTTAACCGTACATGAGGCCCAAAGTCTCACATACGGGAGGGTGGTCATAATGAGGACAACAACAGAGAAGCTCAAAATTTATGACAGCGTGCAACATGCTGTAGTGGCAGTGTCCAGGCACACAGAAAGCTGTGTTTATTACACGGACGAATGCGACGATGCAACTGGAAGGCTGGTTGAGAGCGCCATGGATGCGACAACAAAAAGGATCAAACAATATAACCAAAAAATGGCAATTAGAAACAGAGACGCAGCTGTCGTAGAGGCCCTGACAACAGATATCTAACATAGCTGAAGACTTAGCACTCTCCACGACAACAAGAAAAAAAAGAGATATTTGACATACAAAATGCAAAAAATATGCCATTTATAATCATGAAGTCACTAACATCACAACAGCGCATTTTGATTGTCCTAATTTGTTATGAAACTGGTCGTTCAAAAAGAGAACAACATTTCATAAATTACGTGAGAGTTTTGGTCGACATGGACGTCCTACTGAGCGTGCAATTGGCAAGATTATTGATCGTTTTGAAGAAACTGGTTCAGTGGAAGGTTGTAGACCATATCAACATGTTCATCCAGTTCGTACTCCTGATGCAGTCGCATCTGTTAGTGGAAGTGTTCGTAATGTACCAAGCACATCAACCAGGCATCGTTCACAAGAACTAAACATTTCACGAACCACACTACGACGCATTTTGCATGTTGATCTTCATTTGCATCCATTCAAAATACACATAACTCAACAATTGAAGCCACCAGATCATTCCAAGCATTGTCGTTTTGTTAATTGGATGCTTGAATGAAATGGTTTTTCATTAAAAATCATCCTTACCGATGAAACCCATTTTCATCTTAATGGGTACGTAAATAAACAAAATTGTCGAATTTAGGGAGCGGAGAATCCTCATGCTATTCACGAAGCAGAACATCATCCTCCAAAAGTCACTGTTTGGTGTGGTTTATGGGCTGGTGAAATCATTGGGAAAATGATCACAAGAAAATGCCCTTACATTGAATGGGGAACGTTATCGCAACATGTTAACTGGTTTTTTGTAGCCCGAATTGAATGAATTAGGTGTCAACGACCTTTGGTTTCAAGAAGATGGAGCGACATGCCACACAAGTCGTGCAACACTCCATTTATTGTCAAGAAAATTTACTGATCGCATAATTTCAAGAAATTCTAAAGTTCCTTGGCCAACTAGAAGCCCGAATTTAACACAACTTGATTATTTTTGTGGGGTTATTTGAAAGGTATGGTGTATGCTAATCATCCACAAACAATTCAACAACTTAAAAACAACATTCGAGCTGAAATTGAGGTCATTGATCTGATTTTATTGGAAAAAGTCATCGAAAATTTTGATGTTCGGATGCAGGCCTGTAGAGGAAGCCGTGATGGGCGTATGAAAGATATTGTTTTTCATGCATAAATGGCATGGAACCACCTTTCATTGTCAATAAAAAAATTGACTGTTCACCTCAAAAAGTGTGTTTTATTTACAAATGAAAAAAGGACTAACAGATGGCCCACCATAAGAAAAAAATGGGGCAATTGTAAAAGTGTAATAATAATGTAAATGTAATAACAATAATAAAGGAATTAAAAAATATATTATTATAAACATAATAATAATATAAAAAACTAGCAAAAAATAATTAATAAATAAATAAAAAAATGTGAACTCACTGCTTATGCTTAAGTTAACTAAGTAATATAAGTAGTGTAAGGAGTACAATGTAAAAAAAATATTTTTTTTTAACATTATTATTATAATAAGGTATGGACCTCGAGTCTGTAGTGTAGAATTATTTTGAAAAAAAAAGAACCAGACGGCCTTCAAGTTACAAGAGCTGGGATTGGACTTGGAAGCTCTCCGTACTTTTTCCAGAATTTAGATAACTTTTTGGCGGGAAAAAAATACAATACCCGAGAGGCAGTACAAAATGCCTTTGAAGAATTTGTTGCCTCCCGTTAAACTGATTTCTTCAAGAAGGGCATCAATAAACTGCCACTGTGTTGGCAATGATGCATCAATTGCATGGGTGATTACTTTGATTAATTGAAATAAAAATATAGACAAATTACGTCAACTTATTTCATATAAAATTGTTATTTCATAGGTAAAGACCTAATACATAAACACAACACATCCTATGGCACTTACGTAAAACCTTAGCCTGCAAATGCATCTGAATGAAAGTTGTAAGTGCAAGCCTGTGGTGTAAGCGAGACATATTTTTCTTTTATCTTTAGCATTTGTCTTGTCTTCGTTATGTAAGCGGGTGTGGGTTCGAGTGTGGGCTGAGGGCGGACGGCAGTTGTTGCAGCCAAAATGTTAGAATTGGGCATATTTAAAAACCAAGCAAGTCACTGCTTTTTAAATATGCACTTTTCTTTCCTATTGTTTTAGATGTAAGTTACCAAATAAAATATGCAACTACTGAGCTTTTCCAACCTTCTGTTTCCAATTTTATTTTTGTGCTTTCGATCTTTTCTATTACTTTTATGAACTAGGGCCACCTTAGGCTGTCCTTATATGTTGTAATAATAATAGCCTTTATTTCAGACAGTATTTCATTTACAGTATCTATCTTAATTATTCTATATCTAACACTTTGGATGATATATTATATATTTTACACTCTACGCTTAACTATTGTACATCGACAACCCTGTCTGTGTGCCACTTATTGGCAAAGGCCTCCTCCAACCTTTTCCATTCCTCTCTATCCTTAGCAGTTCTCGTCCATATGCCTCCTGTATTTATTTACAATACCTTGGTTTTTGAGTGCCTGCCAGATTTTTTCATGCACTATTGTATCGAAAGCTTTACTGTAATCCACAAAGCAGCAGTAGCAGGTTATGTTGTATTCATTGGCTTTTTTGAATAGTAGCTTGATGACATGAATGTGGTCTAAAATTATCCGCTTATTGTAGAAAAGTATCCGCTCCTGAAACCTGCCTGTTCTCTTGGTTGATTTTCATCCTACGTGTTAGTTGTTCTATAGACGAGATTTTGCGAAGATTTTATATATATTCGACAACAGACTTATAGGTCTATAATTATTAATGTTATTTTTATCTCCTTTTTTGTGTAGAAGTACTATTGATGACATTGTCCATTGGTAAGGTATTATCTCGCTTTGTAAGACTTCATTGAAAAGATGTTTGAGAATTGGTATCAGGTGGTTTCTATTTAGGATGAGGAACTCATTACTTATGCCATCTAATCCTGGAGCTTTATCTGCTTTTTGAGTTCTCACACTTTTTCTATTTCTTCGTGTGTTATATCCCGTACTTCACTTCCTCCTGTTAGGATTGTTGTTTGTGCAGTGTTTTTCCTTGAATACAATTCTTCAAAAAATTTAAATTCAATTCAGTATATGTTGTAGTTGACGTTAGTTTAGTTTACGACGGGCTGTTTTCCGCAACTCCACGTCTAAGCGCGTATTTTGCATGTGGGCAGGAATAATGTAATTATTCGAGCCATGAGATCTCCCCGAAGAAGTTCAACAGTCCTTTGATGTTGTCTGCAACTTCGGGGAGTGATCCCGGCATGCCCTGTATGTAGCGACCTCCGGACATTTCAGCAACATGTGGGCCGCCGTTTCTTCCTCCCCCATACATGCCCTGCACAGGGGACTGTCTGTAACACCTATGGTAAATAAATGTTTGTTAAAGGTGCCGTGTCCTGTGATAGCACTTGTTACTATCCTGATCTGCGGCTTGTTCAGTCTCATTAGAACTTTGGTTAAACAACTGTTTATATCAGGCAGGGCCTCACTAGCTTGTCTACGGTCTACTAGTTTTTTCCAAAGCTGAGCGTGTTGATTAGTGAAGTGTCTACGTACCAGTGAACGAATGTTACCAAAGGGGATTGGTATGATTGGTTCCGGCCCTATAGTGGCCAGAGCCGATCCTCTTCTGGCCAGTACGTCTGCTGCATCATTGCCTCTGGATCCTCTGTGTCGCTTTTTTCATTGCAGTCACATTGTTGTTTTTACATACCTCATTTAATCGTTGATGGCATTCATATATTAGTCCCGAGTTCACCACATTGCAACTCAGAGCTTGTAGTACCGCTCTACTGTCGGTCAGTATTCTGATGGAGAAGTCATTAACCTTCCTAGCATCTATTGCAATGGCCACTTGAATGATACCCATACATTCTGTCTGAATAGGTTGTCTGTTATAGGTACCCACTACCCAGCGGTGTGCATATGTGGATATTGAGGTTAATTGATGTGTAGTTGCTGTTAAATTTTAACTATTGTCATACATAATCAATTGATACAAAGTTTCTAACAATATTTTATGACACTTTTATATTATATCATTTTAATAGCTTATTATTTCAAACACTCTGTTTATTATTATTAGTATAACATTTAATATTATTGAATATTTTTAACCTATATGTCTACAAGAAAAGTTTGCTTTTGCACTGGCCTGGTCTTTGATTCAGTTCCTCTCAATGTGGCCTACATATAGTGTAATAAATAACAATTGTCTTTAACAGATTAAATGAGAACAAAAGAAAATCAATTCTAAAATTAAGGAATATACGCCATAGGAGTACTTACATTATCGGTATAACCCTGAGGGCTTTTACGATAGTCTTGGTCGATACCTCCTCCTATTTTAAAGCCACATTTCATAACTTCTCGACCTTCTGCATCAACGCCTGCTTCTTTTTGAAGTGTTATAGGTATCTATAGAATTTTTTTAAGTAATATGAATGATGCACAAATCAAAAAGGAATTGAACAGAAAATAAAATTAGTTGGGAGTGGTCTCTTAACTTACACTAAGACATTCCATAGCCGTTCCGGCTTGGTGCTGAAATGCCATTTTCGCCATTGTAAAGGATTTGTATTATTTCACACCAAACAAGATTGATTGAGATAAAAATCACATCAACTTTAGTTAAAAAAGTTAAGCTTAGATTGATAAACACTCAGTCACAGTCAATAAGTCAAAAACAGACCAAGGAATAAACTATAGTATATTATCTATGGAATGTATTAAAATTAAAAATACTCTCACAGATTATTAGAGGTAAGACTAATATATTCGTATTAGGTATACATAATAGGTACAAGGCAGAAGTTTCATATTAGGTAATACGAATGTTCTCATATTAGGTTATTCAATAAAACCCAGTCAAATAACATAAAATAAGAATAAGATTGTATAAACATATAAAAAAAAGAAAAAAAAATGTTTAAAAATCATTTAAATATAAATTGGGAATCATTGTAAATATGGTGATTAATTTTGTAAATACGCCAAATATTTTGTTGACAGTCCTAAGCTTGTTAAAGTATGAAGGCACATTTAATCACCCCATGTCTTATTATGATTATATTTATATCAATAATATGCGCGATCATTCAGCTAAATGAGCTAAACATATAATCCAACAACGGTTGAATATTGCGCATTTTAAAAACAGAAACTCTCACTATAATACCGTAAAATGGGGTGAATAGACACAACTTACATCTAGATATATTAATCTTACATATATTGTATATAAGCTGATAATAAAACATTTTAATGTTGTGAGTCTTGTTGTAGTTTATACAATACTAATGCTTCAAACGAGTAAAAACATGCAAATTCATTGTATCTTAGAAAAAAGTAGTCTGTTTCTAATTTGCTTTTGCTGTAGTATGTAGGATGTGAGTCAAATAAAAGAAAACATAACTACATCAAAATTGTCATTATAAAAAATAATTAGTTAATAAATCCGATATTTATACAATTACATATTATATAACTTAAAAATATCAGAGTAATGTAATTTAACTGCTTTGCAGCGTAAGCATTTCCGACATAAAGCCATTAAATAAATAAGCCACTGTTTACATAGTTATGAACATATTTCATTTTTTTAAATAATGAAAATAAAAAATGTTTCAAAGTTTGTTAAACTATATAACACTATAATACTACGTGTTTTCATTAATAACCTTTGGTTATTTTAAGTAGTAGGTAACAAGGCAAAATCAAAAATCACTATTACTTATTTATAAAATTATGTAAGCACCAAACATAAAAGTCAATTGACATATTTGCGGGACTTGAGGCTGATAACTCGCGTCACACCTATTCCGCACCGCTTAGATACTTTTTTAACTCGTATACTGAGCGTCTCTGTTAAGCAATAAAATACAAATATACTGAATGCTATATTACATACTAGATAGAACTAATTCATATGAGCACACTAAGTATATTTACTGCAGGAACTTCCATACTTGTTGGAAAAACTAAAATGGCGCAAAGACGGTAATTTTAAGGACATTCGAACAAAATCAAATGTCCTTTCGATGCCAAAAGACACAACGGCAGCATTCCGCGATAGCTTCCGATATGCAGCTACTAAATACTAGAACAATTTGCCCCCACTTATCCATCAACTTAATAGCATCAGCCTTTTTAAGGTAAAAGTAAAAGAATACTTTTTTCGGCTTAACTTTTAGGGAGAATAAAATAGCTGCATTACATATGCATAGTATAATATAAATATCGTTATTATATCTGTTTCATTCTACATACTTACAGTGGAATCTCGATAACTCGAACCTCGTTAAGTTGTAATTCTCAGTAAGAAGAAAAAAATTGCCATTCCCTTCCGCTGAACCCTTAATAACGCGGTATCTCTAATAGGCTATTTGACTAATTTTGGAAAACCATTTTAAATGATTCTTTATTAAGTACATAATAAGCACACTACATTGATATTTCCGAGAGATCTACTGTATTAACAATAAAAATCAAAGTTAAAGTTTAAATTTCCAAAACCGCGCCAAAAACGCTAATTCTGTAATGGCGCTGGTCATGTGACCTGTGTGACGTCACACACATGTACACAAGTCAATAACCGTAATAAAACAGTGCAGTTGAAGTGAATTTTATCATTTTTCTTCAAATTTATTCGATAACATGGTGTATAAATGGTGTGTAGTGCCATAATGTACTAATACGACTATGAGTAGTCCACAGAAACTCTTTCTTTCTGTTCCAACGAATCCCAAAAGACGAAAAATGTGGTTACAATTAGCTCGAGACCCAAAGAGCATTTTAGCTCATACCAATGTTTTTATGGGTGAATATCACTTTAACGTAAGTAATATTTAACTTTATATAAACTAGATAGTAGCTAAATATCGGTTTTAATATAAAGTAATAACATCTTTAATACCTAACCTCTTAATATGGCTTAATCTTACATCACAAGTTGAAAGGATCCTTTTCAACTTGTGATCCTCCATGGTTCCCTGTAGGGTTTCAAATATTTTCTGTTATGTTGTTTAGCTATTTTTATAGTTTTATTTAAGTTTTTTATTTACAAGAAATTTCTAAGTATATCAACATAAGCTAAAATGAGATTTTACAAAACTTCTGAATGATGATCATACATAAAGGTTTGTAAATAAATAATCCCTACGTGGTACTTACACTACCGTTTTCACATTCTTATTTTCCGCAACATAGTAATCAGCGTTATTCTATTAAAGAAATCTGTAACCATATAAATCCGTCTATCTTAGGTAGGTTGCTGTTATCGGCTCGCACAAAATTTTACTCCATTTTGATATTCAAAAAGAATATTTATGCCGCTAGATAAAAGATATATCAAAAAACTGTTTCAGAAATAGCTCAAAGATCGAATATAGCACCCAAAAACATAGAACGCGAACTACAATCAGTCAAGGCAGCTATGTTTCCTCGTGTGTGACGTCACCAGAGTTGCAACCATAGACTTAGGATATACTAGCGTATAGACCAACATAGTGTGCAAGGGAGAAAAAAATTCCTTATGGCAAAAATGCAAGATAGAAAAGGATACTAAATCTCATGACTCTGTAACCGATTTTGAATGACAGGTCGGCACAATTCGGCACGCAAGAAATAGCTCCGAGATATTTTGTAATTTTTTAAAGTATAATAATGGTTATTTTTAGTAAGTAACTTTTTTCCAAAATGGTTAATTGTTCCGTGAGTGAGTGTGCTGTTAATAATAGAAATAATCCTGATAATTTCACATATCACAGGTAAATTCTCAAGACATCGTCAATGTTATGACGCGTTTATTTTTGGTTAAAATATATGTTACATACTGTTTTAATTATAGAATATACTCAATTATTTTGTTAATTTTGATATTTTGCAAAGAAAAAAGTCACGTTGTTGATAATTTGCATGAATTTGGTAAATACATTTTTATACAAAATATTTTACATGTACGCTAGGGGATTGACTCAACTATATCAAAATTAATGTCGATATTTATCTTGAATGTTTATAATGAATCGATAGACTTGCCTACACAACAAGAAAATAAATCCTCGGTTTGCGTTCTAAAATGTAATTTTATTTTGCCGTTTTTCAAACAGATTCCCTCCGGATTCTATAATTATAAAAAGTGGTTAAGGTTCATTGGACGGGGTGGTTGGAATGCAAAGAAGAACTCAACAATTTGCAGCAAACATTTTCTTGAGAAGTATAAAAGAAAAAGTAGAATAAAAACATTTTATTAAAAGGAGTCATTTCTACATTATTTGTACCAGTAAGTAAAATATTGTTATAATAAGACTTCAAAAATATAACTTTCAAAACTTTAGATAAATATAGAGACAGATTTTCATACATTATAAAACTGTAGTACATTAAAGACAAAAAAATCTTGAGATTATCCTCTTTAAGCCATTATGAACCCAACTAAGTATCTATTTATCAACCAAAATAAATGTATAACCTAGCTTAACCAACTGCACAGCCTCATGGTCACACTAGCACAATATTCATAGCATCATGCTATTTTCCCCAAGTGGTTGAGCGGAGCTTCGGAACTTCGGATTATATTCTCAAATCATAACGATAAAACTTTTAGCGTAGTTAGGTATAGATATTTAGTACTGCTCCTCAAGCGCTACTAGACGACCGCGCATGAGACGTGATAGTATAAATTCATAGTATTTGATACTCACAACGTTTCATGCCCGATTCATGCTTGATGGCCGACGACATTGTCGCGAGGGCTTAAATAGCGTGGTTTATCCCCTACAGCGTTATTCGTAGAGAAGAGGAACTCGTGGTTAAGTAATAGCTGCGCAGATCAATAGATCTGCGAAATTAAGTTGCACTTGCCGCGGTCAGTCCATGAATGAGTGACCATTTTCTTAACATACCGAGATTGAGAGAATAGAGAATGCATCTGTATCCTCAGACACTTAGTGCACTTTACTGTGTTAAGATCATTATGTTTTTAAAATTCATGCAGCTAAAATGGTAATAAGTTTATTATTACTTTATACTTTTCAGGGACAGATGAAAGAATATAAACATGAAGCATGATGAAGCCTCATAAACATATTGGCCTTTAAACAGAGCAATCTTATTTAACTGATTCCTACAAGTTTCCTTCCTTAAATTATTAAGTTTACATTCATACTTAAGTCGAATGTTAAAATAAACTTCTATAATCTATTTAATTATTAATTATTAAATGTTTGTAATTATCACAAGTAATACTTATATGAAAAATAAAGGAGCCATTATGTTGTACTCCGTGTCCCCGTTTTGTTTCCCCATCAAAACATTTTATAATATATAAAATATAAATAGGTATATACTTAGTTAAATATCCACCTATTTATATTAACAATATGTTAAAAATAAATTCCGGAAACTGCCCACGGCAGTAAATATTTTCTCCAAAGATCATAGCTCGAAAATACAACATTCTGATCTGATTATTGGGGAGGTTTTTAGGTTTTCGGTAAAGTCACCTGGGATTTTATACATTTGAATTAAAATCCAACAAAAGGCATGTAGGTTCAGCTTATTCCCAGGAACATGTTATATGAATATTTTTTAATTATTTTAGAACTATCATGGTAAAATTCAGTTAATTTTTGAAGTTATTCAACTTCATGCACTAAACAATTTTTTATAATCTTTTTACCGCTTCCTTAACAATCATTTTCGATAGTCCTTTTAAGTAAAATATACATCACTAGCTAACGCACACAATGACAAATCAAAATTGGTCACGCGTTTTCGGGCTGTCAGGTGGTCTATACGCTAGTATATTCTAAGTCTATGGTTGCAACCAATCACAGGGCGTTCCCGCCATAGATGAAATTTCAAAAATTATTATATTTTATTTTGGTTTATTTTGCATAAAATATACATAAATTAGTTTAAAATAAAGTGAATTATATTTTTTTACGCTATTATCTGATAGGATGACCACAATTTGTAGTACATTTTTAAAGTTGTCAAATAGCCTATTATTTAGCCTTTGTAACTCGAACAAAATGTTATTTCCCTGCGAGGTATTGATAGTACATATTTATACTCTATAACTCGAATTTCAAGAAGCAGACTCCGTCAGTCGAAGTTAGAAAAATATAATGACGTCTTACTTGGAATTTCTCGAACTCATAGCAATAAAATCCAAAAGGAATGTGCTTCTGTTCTATTGTGTGTACTTTTTACATGTGCAATGAATTAATACATTCATTAAACTTTCTTAGTAACACATCTGTATTATGTTTATATTATGTTTGTTTATGTTTGGGGGAAAAATATCGAAATTTTATTAAGTCGAAAACTCATTAACTCGAGTTTTTTACATTTCTCTTGAAATTCGAGTTATCGAGATTCCACTGTATTATATTATTTATTTTATTATACATGGTTATTTTTCAAAGAGTAGACAAATTTTAAACTTAATTTCAAATATATAAATAATAATATAAATACCGTTATTGCAGTCTTTGAAAATATGAGTAAATAAGGTTTCTACTCTTATTTAAAATTATCCCAAATTGAATGTGATTTATGGGCAACAACGTTTTTCCATACCGATCGACCCTTACGAATGTGTACGTGTTCAGTAAAATCACATATTTTGAATTTAAAAGATAAAAATGACAGAAAGTTTGAGATTTTTTTTATTCAGTTTTCTTCACCATTTGCCTATATTACTTATAATGTACTTTCTCTGCAAATTTGACTGGTAATTGCAAAATAACCCTGTATCATCTTATATATACTGCATATCTAAAGTTCCCATCCATTTCCTGCTATTGCATTTCCATTATTTAATTTAAGTATTATTTTGATAAGGCATTAGAATTCTTAATTTATTAAGGTTCCTTTACATATTTATACCAATTTCTAGTCTCACTTCATGTTTATTACTGTTCGGTCATAGATTGTTACCTATTCATAATCTTTCGAACGATATATTTCTATAGTTTGGTTTTGTTTATTACGTATTGTTTACATGCTAAATTTAGTGTTGTGAATTGCACAACGAATCGGTTTTGCATCGATTATACCAATTTATCGCAACAATCAAATTAAGCATTTCGTTTGAATATTTAGCACAAATAAGAATTACACACATTTTTGTAAGATACTAGCAGAAAATGTATAGAAATAAAATTACACATTTTTTAGTTGTTGTCTTCTCATGAGTATTAGCTGTCACTCTTTAATGGCCAAGCGACATTTTGGTCGATGTTGAGTTATACACACTTAACATTATGGAAAATTCAGATTAAATAAACAAAATCAATATTTAAGCCAATGAAAGGGCGTGCCAGAGTCATATTATCTGATACCTTTTCTAATGTGTCTTACCTCAGAACTTTTTTCTAGGTGAACCGATTTTGATGATTCTCTCATGTGATCCCAGATAAATTTGATCAAGATCTGACCAGTAGTTTTTGAGTTATCCTTAATAATGCGTATTATTGACTTTGTCTACATTGATGAGGTTCTCATTTTATTTATATTGAAGTCGGTTGTACAATTTTTTTAATTTTACCTAATACCTATTTTTTTTCTTTTAGACCAATCCAGGCTTCAAAGTACTACAGACGTTAAATACTAAATGTGAAAAATCAAATGCTTAAATGCAGAAGACAAGCAAGGAAGTCTTTTACAAGACCTGATAAAAGGATATATAAATTACTAAATAAAAAAAAAGTTTAAAAATTCTCCCAATAAATATGTAGGAGAAAGAGGTCGGCCATGCTAAATAAGAAATCAGGGATTACAACATAATATTTCGTTTTATTAATTATAAATTGCACCAGGGCACTTTTATAATTTAAGATAATAATTAATTTCAAATTAATTATCCGTGAGCGTCTAGGATAAGTTAGAAACAGAAACTTTTTTATTCAATATAGATTATAAATAATACTTATTGAAAGTCACTCTTTTGTTTAATTACCACTGGTTCGAAAAAAAAACCTCTGTCCTGGGAAGAACCAGCAAGAAACCCAGCGAGACTTTTTTTATTTTAAATAACAGCCTACATTTATGTATGTTACACAATTAACCACACAAAACAAATTAGAAATAGCTTGGTAGCGATCACCTCATTATTATCATGCATAAATTCCTTATACTCAACCTAATCTAAGAAATACCTTTTGACAGCTGTCCGACTTATTGGACTAGGCATGCCAACAAAAAAATCGGTACGTACAATATTCGATTGTTTAGAAAAATCCATATTGATTCTTTAGAGTTGGTAATCATTTATAGTTTTGTTTCGATTAATACCAGAATAAATTAGAAACGGATAATTTAAAACACAAGATTTATCAGTTTCTTCATATTTATTATTACTGCTTATTTCTAGAGGCAAAGTTGTATAAATTTAAAATTTGAAATTAGATTAAAAATATTCAGTCACTTTCACCACAAAGTTGAGCTGTCGTTATTTAGATTAATTATAATTGGATTTTCAATAATGTGGTCAAAATGAATATCTCTTTAAAAGTCCTCCATAATAATTTTCTTTTCTTTCTCCACCACTTACCAATTGTCCTTTGTGACATGGGTACATGCTTCATTCAGCAAACCTTCCATTTTGTTTACGAAGCATAAGATATTTTCATCTCGTCTGTGTTTAAGTAGAGTTAATAATATGTTTGTATTAAGAGCATTTCATATAAGAACTAGTCTTTGATTTGGGCCAAAATCAATTCAATAGCATTATAATGGCAGTGGTATGGTGGTAGTCTTGTGACATTCGCAGGCATATTTTGTAAAAGGGTTATAAACCACTCTTTTCTACCGACTTCAAAACGGAGACGGTACTCATTTCGACTGTATGTTCTTTTTTTCTTTTTTTTATGTGTGTTACCTCATAACTTTTTTCTGGGTGAACCGATTTCAATGATTCTTCTTTTATTTATAAGCTGGTGTTTCTCATGTAGTCCCATATAAATTTGATCAAGGTCTGAGTAATCGTTTTTGAGTTATTCTTAATAATTTATATTGAAGTCGGTTGTACAAAATTTTTAATTTTTAATTATAATTATTCTGCATCCATTTCCTCATAGTATTCTCTTGTACTCTTTGATTGGAAAGCTAATAAACAATTTTCTACAAATCCAGCGGATCCCGCATCACCTTTTCCATGGGTACCTCCGAGCAAAATGCTGCAGTGTCATCGTTTCATCAACGAATATGACGTTGTCCCAATTGGTTATATTTTTTATTTCTCTTAAAAATGTTATTCTTTGCAAGGCTTTGTCATGCCTCTCCATAATTATTTTGCGTTTATAATTTTTTTTTGTATCGGAAGCGCATGCGTTTTAAAATGGTTCTCAAAGACTACCATTGTATAAACCGTTATCTACTAAACTTTCTTGCAACTAAGCCGCAGAAGGATATTCTTATTTTAATAATATCATAAATAATAATATGAGATATTATTGTTTATGATATTCATATGTATATAACTTGTCAAGGTCAACGAATATCATAGAATCAGTCCAAAAATTTATAGCCGAGTCACAAAATAAGACAAACACAAAATCACAAAAGTACGCACAGTAAGCTCCCAAAATGGCGGGAAATTGGAATTACGTGGTGTTTTTTTCAGCGCGGCTTTGGATATGAATTTCTTTGCCTACACAAATTTACACTGACAGAGTAGGAAATTATAAAATAAATAAACTTGTTTTATTAATGATTCATATAATTTAAGCAATTCTAAAAATAAAATTTAAATAAACAAATAATAAATTAAATCATTTCAAGATTCGATTAATTGAACATTTTTACCGATTATTTGAATATTTTTACCGATTATTCGCATAACAATGAATTTTAATCATTCAAATACTACGGTAAGGTACATAGCGACATATCATTGAAACAACGTCTGGCAAAAAAGTTGACTCTGGTAATTTTTTTTATATTTTGCTTTTTCTGAAAGATTCTAACTTGAATTAGTGATAAAGAACTATACATGTTGTAATGAAATATAGGTAACTTCATAATTATTTGGATTTACGTAAAAGGTTATTTTAAATCTTGTGAGTATGCTTGTACAAAGTTATTGCGGAATAATTAATGTGAAACGTCAAAAGGTATAATAACCCTATTTATACAAACTTTGTTTAATAAAGTTTTTTAACTTTGAGCAGGTCAAATTTTGTATATTTTCTGGGATTTTGTTGTAAAAGCGTATACATCGTCCCAAAAATGAATTACTGACTCGGTGGAGTCGTGTAACTGGTACTACTAGCTTGTGTCTGTTCCTAGTATTTACAGAATAAATATCACTTATTTTCGTATAACTACTTTTATTTTTGTGTACGTATATTACATTTTCATAAATGTATTGGGAGGCCAAAGTTAATAAATTAATTTCCTTAAATTTTTGTCGAAGCGACTCCTTAGGTTTTAAATCATAGATTGCTGTTATGGCCCTCTTCTGTGAAACAAATATAATTTCAGTATCAGTCGCGTGTCCCCATAGCAAAATACCATACGACATTATGCTATGGAAATAGCTAAAGTAAACAAGTGTAGCTGTTTCCACACTGGTAAGATTTCTAATCTTTTTTACAGCATATGCTGCAGAACTAAGTCTGCTTGCTAACTTTGATATATGGGGGCTCCATTGAAGCTTCGCGTCTAGTGTTATTCCAAGAAAAACTGTGGTATTGACAAGATTCAGTTCCTCCCCATTTAAAATTACATTAGTATTTAATTGTTTGACATTTGGAGGCATGAATTTCATACATTTCGTTTTAGTGCCATTTAAATGCAAGTTATTAACAATAAACAAATTTACTAACTTAGATATAGCATTATTTACTTCGTCATATTTTAATAATTGTCGTTTTAATTTGAAAATTAATGAAGTGTCATCAGCAAATAATACTATATCATGGTCCCCTACTATGTAAGGTAAGTCATTAATATATATACAAGAAACAGAAAGGGGCCGAGAATTGAGCCTCGAGGCACACCCATTTGTACTATCGACTCGGAAGAGCTCTTACTATTAATGACAACTTTTTACGTTCCTTTACTTAAATATGAAACAATTAATTTAAGAGCATTACTTCTTACACCGTAGTGGCTTTGGATAGGTCACAGAATATATCCAAAGCATCCTGTGAATCCTCCCATGCATTAAAGATATATTTAATTAGCTCAACACCAGCATCAGTTGTTGAGCGACCCGTTATGAAACCGAATTGATTTTTATGAAGTAAATTATTTACATTAAAAAAAATTACATTTGATCAAGAATAATTTTTCTAAACTTTTACTAAGTGTTGGCAGTACAGAAATTGGTCTAAAATTGTTGGGGTCTAATATACTACCAGATTTAAATAAAGGTATTACTTTACTATGCTTCATTAAATCAGGAAACACATCATATTTGGTACTAGTATTAAAAATAATAGCTAGTTGAGGCGCGATTATATCGATTATAGACGCAATAACTTTAACGGAAATCTGCCACAGATTTGCAGTTTTCTTAATATCAATAATTTTAAAATATTTTACAATATCTTTTGATAATACTTTATGAAATGTAAAATTCTTTGTACACGCTTTTACATTTTGTTTAAGTAATGATTCGGCGACCGCAGGAGAAGAATTCAGTGACTTAGTGCTTAAGATCGGAATATCAGTAAAATATTTCTCAAAAACCATTGCAACATCCTGATCTGATTCAGTTAATTTGTTGTTAAAACTTAACCGGTAGTTTGAATTGCGAGAGTTAACCTTACCAGTTTCACTATTAATTATACTCCACGTCATTTTAATTTTATTAGAAGCCGTCTTAATTTTGGTGCCCAAATGCAAAGACTTGGAAAAAAATATTCAGCAATATTTAAAGGAGTGTGCTCCACAGACTCCTTTAAATATTTTTGAATATTTTTTTACATATTCCCTAATTTCGATTTTATATGACCTTTCATGGTAAAGTTCATATAACCTTTGTCTGCTCTTATGGACTCCTACTGTCGCCCATTCATTGAATGCCTTCCGACTGTTTAAGGAGAACGTTTTAGAAGTTAAAATATTATCAAATTCATTGCAGATAAGCTTAAACAATGTTCCATACAAAAAAATTGGATTATTTTGGTATGAAAGTGATGGAAGTTTCTTCACTATGTTACTTCTAAACTTCTCCAAGCGGCGTGCATTTACTGGAACAAACACACTTTTCTCATCTACTTGCTTTTTGTGAACATAAGGTAACGAAACTGACTGTCCACAGTGATTAGAACTCAATTTTTGAATTATACATTTATGCAACGGCTTAACATTTGTAAAAATGTTATCTATACATGTTGCACTACATTCAGTAATACGCGTTGGCTCTAGTAATAAATTAAAAAGACCATATGCTTTTTAAACAACGATCTAAATTTAATATTGGTGGAGGAAGCTTCTAGGAGATTGATATTAAAGTCTCTACATATTACAACAGATTTATTCTGTTTATTAAGCTTAACAAAAACTTCCTCCATATTTTTTTCAAAAGTATCGTATATAGAACATGGGGGTCTGTAGACGCTCACAACAATCAGGTGCTCAAACTTAACACATGCCATTTCTACAGTTCGCTCAACAGAGAGGCTCACAATATCTTTAAGTTCTTTACATGATAATAATTTACTAGCTAATATTAACGAGCCACCTCTTAAAACCGTTTCTCTATTGAACGAATAGCTTGGTACAACCAGTGCACCGAGTCGCGCCAGAGCCGAGCCTGCTCGCTCCGTTTTTTTTTTTGCGCCCAATGCAAAGGCACCCTCCGGAAGCGGGGGAGGGAGGTGGTGAATGCGCCTCCCTCTCGCTCGCTCCGTCGCTATGCAGTCGTTTTATATCCGCTACAAAACAAGTCGAGTAGTGGGGCGGTGCGGGAAATCGAGTGGCGCTTTGGGTGGCGTGATCGGCGCACGTGTTGTTTACAAGTTTTGCTGTGACGGCGTACTACGACGCCGCCGTCATGCCGTCACGGCCATGCTGACACGCGGACGTCCTCGTACGCAGTGACAGAATCATTATGGTTCTGAAACAATAAGCATCGCTCGATTATCCTGACATAAACCATAAGTTTTTACACATTCAGCAACATGTTCTGGTTCGGTCTATATCGACCCTTCAGGCAATTAGTATTGGACCGGTTCCTGTGAACCCTGCAACACTAATCAGTTTTGGTCCGGCAATAATCATTCTATTTTCTCTTTTTTCACTGTAGCGATATCATTGGATCGGCAAAAGCCTTGCAACGATAGTAAGAACCTTTTTTTGCTTACTCTTTTTTTTTTCAAGTACTGTGGCCAAGACATTATGGAGTGGGGGTGGATCCGATCCCACTTCTGATGTAGGAGAAAGAGGTTGGCCATGCTAAATAAGAAATCAGGGATTACAAGATAATATTTGGTTTTATTAATTATAAATTGCACCAGGGCACTTTTATAATTAATGGTAATAATTAATTTCAAATTTATTATCCGTGAGCGTTTGGGATAAGCCAGCTTGGTACAACCAGTGCAACGAATCACGCCAGAGCCGAGCCTGCCCACTCCGTTTTTTTTTGCGCCCAGAAGCAAAGTCAAGGGCTACCCTCCGGGAAGCGGGGGAGGGGGGTGGTGAATGCTCTTAGCATACCACGCAGCCGGCTGCGTGGTTATGTGGGACTCACTATGAAAACCTAAGTGCCTACCCACTAAACACCACCTGGGACTGGCTTTGGTCTGGAAGGCCTTTCTGCCGTATCGGAAGCAACCCCCCTTGGGGAAAGGGGGGCGCAGGCGGCGAGTAGCCACTGAGGAGCGTGCCTAACTAAGGCAAATTATGAATTGGGAGAAGACTCGGCCTGAGCCGCTAGGAGGCTGTCCAGGTCGGCCGAAAGCTTGTGGGGGGGGGAGGGGGGGACCTGCTCAGTCGCTACGCGGTCGTTTTATACCCGCGTAGCGACGGACTTAAACAAGTCGAGTAGTGGGGCGGTGCGGGAAATCGAGTGGCGCGTTGGGTGGCATGATCGGTGCACGTGTTGTTTACAAGTTTTGCTGTGACGGCGTACTACGACGCCGCCATTATGCCGTCAAACACATAATAATATCGATTTCTGTTGTTTTATTTTGTCATTAATTGGTGTAGTTTTGAATTCCTTGTAATTTCAGTTTATTTTAATTGTTTCTTTGTAATTCCAGTTTGATGCACTGTTTTCCTCTGGTTTGGATATCATGAGAAACTATTAATCATAGAGTAAAATGTGAAGTAATATGAGTAATAACGGCCAGAAAGACCGCCAATAGATGGCTTATCTTGTTATTGCCAGATTTAATACCCAAACCGGTGACGAGGAGCAACGACAAAGGTCTAAAGGGGTTTTGTAAAAGCCTGTTCACCTGCCTATCGATCTTCCTATAATAATTGATTGACCAGTCAACTATAACAACAAGCACACAACCTGTATTAAGCTATTCCTTTGATGCTCAGTCTTTGGGCTGACTTAATCACTACTGTGACTTCTAGAACTCACAGTAGAAATACATCCTCGTTAAACCATTCGCCTTGTATTATGATAGTATTGTTGGCCAGGCCAAAATTAGGACTTCATTATTCATTTCAAATTACTTATCTTCATTTCACCTATTTTATAAGATTTTGAGTTTAGTGGTACACGTTGAATCTTGTCGTAAAATCAAAAACATTATTTTAATGTATGTGATTACGATTAATCGATTTTGTTTTTGTAATCAATACGATTAACAATAGCATTGCAATGAATGAACAGTCACGACAGCACTAGGTAATGGGCTACGTCATTTTAGTTTCTGTTTTGGCACGCGTTAGGATTGTTAGTTCATGTCCTCTATTTTTGTAGGCCCTTGGGTTTTTGTCAGCGTTGTTTGTCAAAAATTAAATGTCATGATGTTGGTAGAGTAGCTTGATGGTGGTTGGGTCTGGTCTTGATATTGGTAGGGTTGCTTGGTACTAGTTCATACATTTATTTTTTACTAAGGAAGTCCCATAAACTTAGAATATATACTGCCACCATCCTAAGTTTGTGGGAATAGTCCAAGATCCCAGGGCCACCGCACGTCACTTACTTTGTGACGAACGAAATGTGTAAGATTGAATAGTGTTAGTATGTACTATGATCGCATGCCTACCTGCTAGTTTGGCCAGACGGCCATTTTCCAGGTATCAGGTAATCAAGGAACTTAAAAATTTTACTCAACTCACGTTAATTTACCTAGCTGATTTTTACGTACATTAGATTAGATAATATCGTTAAAAATCAGTCATTAATACTCCCAGACATTTTCCGCATGCAGTATCGCTTTGGAAACGCTTTAAAGCTCTCAAAAAAATTACTGAATTTCACTTACATTCTGAAGCTCCATTTATATATATATATGTTAGCCAGACAACTATTTTAAAACGTTTTACAGGAAGGCAGACCGACCCAAGGGGTCAATCATCCCCTTGCCCCAATTTTAATGCCTCTGTGGGTATAAGCGCGACGGCATTATCCGCGCGCATGAGCGTGAGTGAGACATGTATTAGTATTGTATTGACCTCTCTCTCTCTCTTTTACAGTTTACTCTTGTCGACGCTAAGTGTATGCGCGTACGCAGCATGTAGCAGGCATGGATATTATCAGTCTTACCTTATATCAAATCGTACCTATGTATTGGATTTGAATATCGGATATTGTATCTATATATTTCGATATCAATATATCGGTTGAAATCTAAACGATTCTAAAAAGGAAGTCAGTACTCAGTACCACATGGTGATCAATGCCTGATTTAGAGTTCCGACAGCCCTAAGCTAACTATGAATATGCACCCCCCTCTCCCACTCGGCCTATTCTATCTGTGCCTGCCCAGTCTACGAATATATTTACTAGATTTTTATATTTTACCTGCTTTCCACCCCGTGGTTTCGCCCAAATTAAATAAAATTTTCCTGATATTAACCATCGTCCATGAACAACTGCAACACTAGGGAAATTGCGGGAAAAAAGGAGTGTCGGCCTTTTTTAAAGTACTCCTTTCTTGTTTTTACCTCGTTTCTTGAAGATCTCTAAGTCGTATCGGTCTGGAAAAATTGCCTGTGGTAGATGATTCCACAAAGAAATCTTGCGATGAAGAAAACTCCTAGTGAACCGCAAAGTCATGATGGACCGCCGAGCATCCAAATGGTGTAGATGGTACCGTTAGTTTTGTCACAATGTGCGTTGGTGGAATTTGGCGGTTCGAATTAATACTCCCCGTGGAAAATGCGATAGAAAATGCAATGGGATGCAACATCTCATCGCAGCGCCGGCGAATCGAGATGAGAAAAACTTGGTCGTCGATGATTCGAGCCACTCTTGGTTGGATGCGGTCAAGTGGAAGGAGCTAGCACTGGAGAGTCCCTGTCCAGAGATGAGAACAGTACTCCATGTGAGGGCGAACTTGCGCCTTGTAAAGTTGGAAACCATGTGTCGGCATGAAATACTGTTCCACTCTGCTGATCACGCCAAGCTTTTTACAGGCCAATTTAGCCTTCCCTTCTAAGTGACCGCGGAACTGTCTTTTTTTTGGAGAGACTTTTTTTTTATAGGAGTGACTACCGCCGAACATGAACAACTGCAACACCAGGGGATCGCAGATACGTTGCCGGCCTTTTAAAAAGGAGTAGGCTCTTTTCTTGAAGGTCCCTAAGTCGTATCGGTCCGGAAAAATCGCTGGTGGTAATCGATTCCACAAGGAAGTTGTGCAAGGAAGAAAACATCTTCTACATCGCACAGTGGTGTACCGCCAATCATCCAGATGGTATGGATGGTATCGCGAGTTTTGTCGCGATGTGCGATGGTGAAATTGAGCGGCTGGAATTAGTCCGAACAATTCCTCAGAGCACTCCCCGTGGTAGATGCGATAAAATACGCAAAGAGATGCAACATCTCTTCGCAGTGCCATTGAATCGAGCCGATCGGAAAGGACTCGGTCGTCGACGATTCTTCATTACCAGGGATTTTCCATTACCAGGGGTGCTGGTACCTACTAGGGTACTAGCACCCCCACTATTCTGCCACAGCCTTTGCGCAGTATCCACACAGAGTCTTAGGCAAGTGATGAAACACACGTATCAACACAACAAAAAATAAATAAATAAAAATTTAAACAATAAATAAATAATAGTTACTAAAATACTAAAATACGAAATACAAAAATACAATTAAATATTTAGTACTCTAAATGCAATATATTAGAACTGGTACAAATGTTTTATATACAAATGCATAGGGAAAAATATCGCATTTTATAACGATAATGCTCTAAATGCGTAAGAATTATATTAAAAATCACGGAATATAAAAAACAAGAGAAAGCCCAAAGTGGGCGGGGCAGGCGAGTCGGAATTAGTGACAGTAGAGCGTAATTGACTGTCAGTCGCAGGCTCAAATTGTTGCGAGCTGAAGGATCGCTGCTTAAGTAATATATGCGAAAATATGCCGTTTTGGGCAATATTGGAGTGTAAAAACGAAATTAAAAAGAAAAATATTTTGAATGAATGTGGTTCGTACCAAAAACACGTGTAATTTTTTCCTTTTTTGGATAAAAACTTGACTAAACATGAACAAAATATCTCTATATTATCTTGCCTTTATTACAAGTAATATTCAACCTTATTTCGTTAAACTAAGGTTCATCTGTAAATACATTTTGATTTAAAATAGCTGCGATAGTGTTGTGACTACTCCGATATTAAAGTTTTCGATAAAATTTTATCACAGTCCTGTTCATTCACTAACATATTAATGAAAATTTGCAAATACTGGATGTTTATGAAAATATACGAAATTACAGGTGATACCCTATGAATGAACATTTGTTAGGGTTGCTAAGCCAGAGAAGTAAGTAAGTAGTTTAGTAGTACTCATGACTTTTGAAAAGAAGCTGAAATAAAAGTGATCTTAATATCATGATCTACATTAGTATCCGAATTCATTATCATCTAAAAATTAATATTAAAGTGTGAAAACGTTAATTTTTATCAAATATGTGTAATTTCAATGACAATAAACTATTGCAAAATTATTGTTTTTTTTTTTACTTGTTTCCATTTCATAAATGATAATTTAGCTAACAATCAATAAATTTCCATTAAAGATATTTAATTATATGCCGGCTATATGAATTACGGGGATATACGTAATACATCAAGACAATTTCCAATAAATTTTGCAATTTTACTCATTTTATCATATTTTTTTTCAATTCTGTTTCTTCAGTCAATACATTTCATATACATGATAACAATCATATACTGAATATCGATATAAGCCAGATCACTTTCAGGGAGAGTTAGGTAGGGCAATGTCAACGTTATATCTATAATAGTGTGAATTTATTATTGCGACATCTAACGTTAAGAAGCTAAATTTGCTCATTAGTTCTAGAAACTTCTTTGGTGAAAAGTAATATGATCTCTATTTTTAAGAACATATGGTTCGTATTCATGTGAATGGTAAGTAACATAATGCCTTTCTCTTTTATTTTTTAATAGCCAATCATATATATTATACATATAATCGCAAAAATTATTGAAATGGTACACAATTGTCAGTACACATTTATTTCTAGCGTATGTTTGAGTTTGGCGACAGTGGTTCTGCTACAAATTATGCGTTTTGCTGCTTCCTCTTGTTTTTTATATTCTGTGTTAAAAATAATAACAAATACGTGAATTCCCGCTATTTGGGATCAAATTTTTGTAGAGATTTACACTATCCACTACCAATTTTGATTTGTCTTTGTGTGCGTTAGCTAGTGATGTACATTTTACTTACAAGGACTATCGAAAAATGATTGTTAAGGAAGCGGTAAAATCATTTAAAAAAATTGTTAAGTGCATGAAATTGAATAACTTCAAAATTTAATTGAATTTTACCATGATAGTTCTAAAATATTTAAAAAATATTCATATAACATGTTCGTGGGAATAAGCTGAACCTACCTGCCTTTTGTTGGATTTTAATTCAAATGTATAAAATCCCAGGAGATTTTACCGATAAACTTTAAAAACTCCCCAAGAATCAGATCGGAAAATTGTTTGTATTTTCGAACTATGATCTTTGGAGAACAAATAGTTAATATAAATAGGTAGATACTTAACTAATTATATACCTATTTATATTTTATATATTTTATAAAATGTTTTGATGGGGAAATAAAACACGGGGACAAGGATGATTGCTTTATTTTTCATATAAGTATTACTTTTGACAAACATTTAATAATTAATAATTAAATACATTCTAGAAGTTTATTTTAACATTCGACTTAAATATGAATGTAAACTTAATAACTTAAGTAAGGAAACTTGTAGGAATCAGTTAAATAATATTGCTGTGTTTAAAGGCCAATATGTTTATGACGCTTCATTATACTTCATGTTTATATTCGTTCATCTGTCCCTGAAAAGTATAAAGTAATAATAAAGAGAAACCGAAACTTTTTTATTCAATATAGGTTATAAATAATACTTATTGAAAGTTACTGTTTTGTTTAATTACCACAGGTTCGAAAAAAACTCTGTCCTGGGAAGAACCAGCAAGAAACCCAGCGGGATTTTTTTTTAAATAATAGCTTACAATCATGTATGTTACACAATTAACAACACAAAACAAATTAGAAATAGCTTGGTAGCAATCACCTCATTCCCAGGGGTTATTATCATCCATCATCCACTAGATGGAGTGACGACCTGCTAAGACATGTAGGAAGTCAATGGATGCAGGTGGGAATGGGCATTCCGTAGGGGAGGCCTATGTTCAGCAGTGGACTTGTGAAGGGCTGTAATGATTATCATCCATAAATTCCTCAATATTATAATAACCCTTTTTATACCAACTTTGTTTAATAAAGTTTTTTAACTTTGAGCAGGTAAAATTTTGCATATTTTCTGGGATTTTGTTGTAAAAGCGTACATCGCCCCAAGAATGAATTACTGACTCGATGGAGTCGAATAACTGGTACTACTAGCTTGTGTCTGTTTCTAGTATTTACAGAATGAATATCACTTATTTTTGTAAAACTACTTTTATTTTTGTGTACGTATATTACATTTTCATAAATGTATTGAGAGGCCAAAGTTAATATATTAATTTCCTTAAATTTTTGTCGCAGCGACTCTATAGGCCTTAAATCATAAATTGCTCTTATGGCCCTCTTATGTAAAACAAATATAATTTCAGTGTCAGCTGCGTGTCCCCATAGCAAAATACCATACGACATAATGCTATGGAAATAGCTAAAGTAAACTAGTCTAGCTGTTTCAACACTGGTAAGATTTCTAATCTTTTTTACAGCATATGCTGTAGAACTAAGTCTGCTTGCTAGTTTTGATATATGGGGGCTCCATTGAAGCTTCGCGTCTAGTGTGATTCCAAGAAAAATGGTGGTATCTACAAGACTCAGTTCCTCCCCATTTAAAATCACATTAGTATTTAATTGTTTGACATTTGGAGTCATGAATTTTATACATTTCGTTCTAGTGCCATTTAAATGCAAATTATTAACATTGAAACAATTTACGAATTTAGATATAGCACTATTTATTTCGTCATATTTTATTAATTGTCTTCTTATTTGAAAATTAAAGAAGTGTCATCAGCAAATAATACTATATCATGGTCCCCTACTATGTAAGGTAAGTCATTAATGTATACAAGAAACAGAAAGGGCCCGAGAATTGAGCCTTGAGGCACGCCCATTTGTACCAATCGACCCGGAAGAGCTCATACTGCTAATGACAACTTTTTGCGTTCTGTTACTTAAATATACTTATATACTTTATACTTATACTATAATAAACTTATTATTAACAGTAAAGTGCACTAAGTGTCTGAGGATACAGATGCACTATCTATTCTCCCAATCTCGGTATGTTAAGAAAATAGTCACTCATTCATGGACTGACCGCGGCAAGTGCAACTTAATCTCGCAGATCTATTGATCCGCGCAGCTATTACCTAACCACGAGTTCCTCTACTCTACGACTAACGCTGTAGGGGATGAACCACGCTATTTAAGCCCTCGGCACAATGTCGTCGGCCATCAAGCATGAATGGGGCATCGAGCATTGTATCAAATACTATAGAATTTATACTATCGCGTCTCATGCGCGGGCGTCTAGTGGCGCTTCAGGAGCATTACTAAATATCTATACCTAACTACGTTAAAAGTTTTATCATTGTGACTTGGGAATATAATCCGAAGATACGAAGCTCCACACAACCCCTTGGGGAAAATAGTAATAATCCTGATAATTGCACATTTTACACGTAAATTCTCAAGACGTCATCAATGTTATGAAGCGTTTATTTTTGTTTGAAATTTATGTTATATACTGTTTAAAATATAAAATGTTTTCAATTATTTTGTTAATTTTGATATTTTGCAAAGAAAAAAGTCACGTAGTAGATAATTTGCATGAATTTGGTAAATACATTTTCATACAAAATATTTTACATGTACGCTAGGGATTGACTTAAATATATCAAAATTAATGTCGATATTTATCTTGAATGTTTATAATGAATCGATAGACTTGCCCTCACAACAAGAAAATAAATCCTTTGTTTGCGTTCTAAAATGTAATTTTATTTTGCCGTTTGTCAAACAGATTCCCTCCGGATTCTATAATTGGAAATAATGGTTAAGATTAATTGTACGGATTGTTTGGTATGTAAAGAAGAACTCAACAATTTGCAGCAAACATTTTCTTGAGAAGTATTAAAGAAAAAGAAGAATAAAAACTATTTTATTAAAAGGAGTCATTTCTACATTATTTGTACCAGTAAGTAAAATATTGTTATAATAAGACTTCAAAAATTTAACTTTCAAAACTTTAGATAAATATAGAGACAGATTTTTATACATTATAAAACTGTAGTACATTAATGATAAAAAAAAATTGAGACTATCCTCTTTAAGCCATTATGAATCCAACTAAATATCTATTTATCAACCAAAATAAATGTATAACCTTACTTAACCAACCGCACAGCCTCACGGTCACACTAGTACAATATTCATAGCATCACGCTATTTTCCCCAAAGGGTTGAGCGGAGCTTCGGAACTTCAGATTATATTCCCAAGTCACAATGATAAAACTTTTAGCGTAGTTGGGTATAGATATTTAGTAATGCTCCTGAAGCGCCACTAGACGCCCGCGCATCAGACGCGATAGTATAAATTCCATAGTATTTGATACTCACAACGTTCGCTGCCCGATTCATGACATTATGCCGAGGGCTTAAATACCGTTGTTCATCGCCTACAGAGTTAGTCGTAGAGAAGAGGAACTCGTGGTTAAGTAATAGCTGCGCGGATCAATAGATCTGCGAGATTAAGTTGCACTTGCCGCGGTCAGTCCATGAATGAGTGACCATTTTCTTAATATACCGAGATTGAGAGAATAGAGAGTGCATCTGTATCCTCAGACACTTGGTGCACTTTACTCTGTTAAGAGCATTATGTTTTTAAAATTCATGCAGGTAAAATGATAATAGGTTTATTATTACTTTATACTTTTCAAGGACAGATGAAAGAATATAAACATGAAGCATAATGAAGCCTCATAAACATATTGGTCTTTAAACAGAGCAATCTTATTTAACTGATTGACAAGTTTCCTTACTTAAATTATTAAATTTACATTCATATTTACGTCGAATGTTAAAATAAACTTCCATTATGTATTTAATTATTCATTATTAAATGTTTGTAATTATCAAAAGTAATATTTATATGAAAAATAAAGCAGTCATTATGTACTCCGTGTCCCCGTTTTTAATTTCCCCATCAAAACATTTTATAAAATATATAAAATATGAATAGGTATATATTTAGTTAAGTATTTTTTTATAGGATAGGGTGACAAACGAGCACAAAGTCCACCTGATGGTAAGTGGTTGCTGTGGCCCATAGACATCTACATCTATCCTCGTTTACGAATCAAAATGCAGATGCGTTGTCACCCGTGAGGACTAAGATGGAATGCCTCTTTTCCAGTAAAAAGGGTCTCCGGTTCTCTACACTCACCATACGAAACACAGCAGTGTTAAGCTGCTATTTTAGGCTGGTATTCTGTGAGAGCGTGGTCTTTCCCCGGTCGAGCCTACCCATTTGTGCTACATCTATACTACTAATATAGCTGCAGCATGGCTCTACCACATATAAATCTACCTATTTATATTAACAATATGTTAAAAAAGAAATTCTGGGGAAACTGTCCATGGCAATAAATATTTTTCTCCAAAGATCATAGCTCGAAAATACAACTTTGCGATTTTATTCTTAGGGAGTTCTTTTAAGTTTATCGGTAGAGTCACCTGGGATTTTATACGTTTGAATTAAAATCCAATAAAAGGCAGGTAGGTTCAGCTTATTCCCAGGAACATGTTACATGAATATTTTTTAATTATTTTAGGACTATCATGGTAAAAATTGAGTTAATTTTTGAAGTTCACTGAACAATTTTTTTAATTCTTTTTACCGCTTCCTTAACAATCATTTTTCGATAGTCCTTGTAAGTAAAATGTACATCACTAGCTAACGCACACAATGACAATTCACGCGGTTTCAGGCTCTCAGGTCGTCTATATATATATATGCGCCAGTATATTCTAAGTCTATGGTCTCACCTTAATACCGTAGACAGAGAATCCAATAGACGGCGGGGTCGCGTAACCGCTATTCTGCCTTTCATTCACACATCACAGTGCTGCCATTTTGGCAATGTTACCCACAAAATAGGGAGATTTTGTTTGTGAAGCGTACGTCAGTAATTCTAGCCCACTTTATTCATTTGGCTTTGCGGAAATTCACGCTTTCCCTGAGTTTTATAAGTCCGCGTGCTTACAAATACGTGCAACAGCAGTTTAACCCTTGTATTTCGCACCCATCCACTCTATCCTCATGGTACAGGAGTGTTGATGTCAAACCAGGGTTCACCACAGAATCTCTAGATTGTATTAAACTACTGGCGGAACGAAAGGGAAAATAATTGTATTGCCCATTTGCTTTAATTATTCTATCCTAAGATAGAATAATTAAAGCAAATGTAACAAATAGGTAATATTAATAAAAATATTAAAACATATTTATTTGTTAAGGAAATCATAATAATTACACTTATAGGTATTTGTAATTCCAATTTAATTATAATTGTCCTTGAAATAAAACTAATTTAGGTTTCATGATGTATTCTTATTTCAAAATATCTTAAAGCGACAGCTTTAATGAGAAGCATTCTGTGATTGTCAATATAAGGAAATCTTTATTGATGGGATCGATCGAGTTAAGTAGATTGCTATCCTTTTCGTTCACAAGAGCTTTGGCCTTAAACTCTTCAAGAATTTGTTCCAGATTTGCCACTTTTATTTTTAGACGCTTTGTTTTCTAACGAAGAGCGTGCACTTTTACATATACAAATTTAAAGGTAAAGATAACATACACTACTGTTCAGTCTCTGGTTTAATCCCTTAGCCCACTTGTATGACAGTTAGGTACCACCAGTTTTCGTAAGCAGCATAACACAATATTTTCAAAACTTAAAACCTACCGCAAATGTGCTTGGTAGTTCCATAACTACATCATCAATCTAATGCCCATTTTTAGTAATTTTAGCGTCCCCCTGGAAAAATATAACATAATTTCAATATTATTTAGCATTCAAAAAAAATATAACAGTATGTCATTACATGATAACTATAACTTTTATATTAACTCTTATCACTAGTACTAGTGTTATAGTTAGCAAGGCAATGAAAATTACCAACTCTATAGAATCGATTTCGATTTTTCTAAATAATCGAATATTGTACGTACCGATTTTTTGGTTGGCATACCTAGTGCAATAAGTCTGACAGCTGTCAAAAGGTATTTATTTAGATTTGGTGTCATACTTTATCTAAGACGTTTAATCATATCTATACTCTGTGACACATATATGAATAAATGTACACACAGACACATAGATTAATAAATATGTGTAGTATTCAATATTTATTTATCTATGGCTATTTGCATTTGCAGAAAACAGCAACAATACGAGATTTTTCATATTGAGTTTTTCCACATATTTTTAGTGAGCAAATGCATAAATAACGAATCGCTACTGTGGTTTTGAAGATTATTACATGTTTTAGTGACGCTCGCAGCTCACCTTTATTAAAAAAATACCGAGTCAGTGTTGTAAATAAGGTAAGCATGTTATGCAGATTGCAGAGGCAGACTAAACGGTAATGCGTGCTTTACGTGAATGAATGATCAATGCTCCACGACGTATCTTCATGCTGTGTCATCAATCATTTTATCTAATTTCAGGACAATAGAATCTGATCTATTGTGGTTGCGGAATTGAAAAACAATGTCAATTTTTTACGTGGTAGAGCCACGCTGCAGCTATATTATGGTTGAAGCACGAATGGGTCGGCTCGACCAGCGTAAAATAGCAGCTTAATGCTGCTGTGTTTCGTATGGTGAGTGTAGAGAATCGGACACCCTTTTTACTGGAAACGAGGCATTCCATCTTAGTCCTCAAGGGTGACAACGCATCTGCATTTGGATTCTTAACTGAGGATAAATGTAGATGTCTATGGGCCACAGCATCCACTTACCATCAGGTGGACTGTGTGCTCGTTTGTCACCCTATACTATAAAAAAATGTCGAAAGGCAAATTTATTTTATTGTGTATTTTTTTTAAATATTTCTATTATTTTTGCCCTTTTGTTTTTTTTGCGTGCTACAGTTACTAAGTACTGTTGCATGAATTGCCGATTTAAAGGTGATCATGCTTGCATCGTAGGTTGCAGGATGAAAAATTAAATAAATTTTTAATCAACAGAGCATAATATATAGGTATTTTTTGAACCAGTGGTAAATAAAAAATGACTTTCAATAAGTATTATTATGTGATCAATATTGAATAAAAATCATTCATTCATTCATAATATAGTTTACATGTTTGCTTGTCATTCGCATCAATCAATACTATTAAAGGATAGTGTGTGCATGATTGCATGTAAAGCAAGTCTTGCTGCATTGCGCTCTAGGGCCCACCTAAGAACTGTGATGGAGTAAAATGTAAAATGATTTTATGCGATCAATTTGTTTTAGATGTCAAATGGTGAATATAGACATGTGTGGCGAATTGTCATTAGAAATTTCTTAAATTCTTTGAAACCACGCCAAATACAAGGCAACCAAATGGGTTAGTATTATATTTAAATCTGGTACTAATTCCGAAGATTATCTTGTAATGATGAAATGTATTGTAATAACCCCTGCTTTTATTTATAGACAGGAATAAGTAAATAATCATACATTTTTTATCATGTTTATTATCTTTTTTTATATTTGGCTCATGGCTGCTATAAAGTGCCCACATTTTGAGCACTTTATAGCAGCCATGGTTACAGGGGCGGGGGTCTGAGGTGATGACATCCCAATGTCATTGTTAACCATGTAGTATGAACTTATAGTATCTCGAAGTCTCTCAGTTGTATGTTTGGGTTGGGATATAACTTTATTATTTATAGGATACTTGTACTGTGCGGGATTCAAACTAGTGGCACCACAGCCAAATGCTTAGTTACTGTGCTACCAAACTATCATTTCAACTTGAAAAGTTTAACAACAAATAATATGTTACAACACTCCTGTGATCTAGTGATCAATGTTTACTTTACCAAGTTTGTCACATTTCCCTGTTTTTTTTTATGAACATTCTACGAAAACACAAATTTTGTTTTTTGAGTCTATGGAACTGCATCCTACCTGATATCTGATGTTGGGTTATTGTTATTGTGGTCAAAATCGGTACAGTTCTAACATTATTTCCTCTTTAAGGGGAACATTATAGACAGATTTAATAATGTAACTTTTATAAAAAGTCAACTTCAAAGAACTCGGGTACACCAAACAACTAAAAAAAATAAAATAAATTTCATTTAGTAATAGCTTTTGAAGTGAGAGTTTTAATAATTCTATGCACTATGTCTTACCTGATTTTATATTTTATTAAAAGTAAAATTTTTTGAGTGGTAGTAAAATCAGTTTAGAATTGACGGAAATCCTTCAAAGGACCTCCCAACCTCCCTTTTTGAATTTGGCTACCAAAATAACAAAATTTTATTTTCTTACATCAAAAATAAAAAATTTATTTTACTTTGTGTTTTAGGTCAAGATTATATAGGAAATATTTACTATGAAATTCCTGCTGATCCTAGTAGAGGTAAACGAAAGCCCTCTCGTTGGTATGACCCTCCCAAGGGATTAGATTTTCAAGATCCTCTGCCAGCTGAGTGGGAAGCATGGTTACGAATGAGAAGGTATGGTGAATATTTCAGTTTTTTAGAAACATGTCAATCTATACATATAAGTAAAATTGAAGTGTTTGTCTGTAATATTGAAATAACTGACTTCTATTTAGCTCAGGGGGTTATTTGCATGCTATTAAGACATAAATAACCATTTTTAAAAGTTTGTCTGTCTGTCTGTCCGGGTTAATCTTTGGAATGACTGAACCGATTGTAATGAAACTTTACAAACACATAAAGAGCAATGCCAGGAAGGATCTAGGCTATATTTTATCCATTATTAATATGCAGCAGGAAGAGAGTTGCAGAGAGAATCGGTCAGTCGGACGAGCATTCCTCCACGACTCTGAGAGACCGTTTACTCAGAAAGTCCTTCACAGTGTCAATCATACAACAAGATAGGGATGATAATCAATCGCGAAATAAACGATTTCAATTGTGCCAATATCAATTAATCGATTAATCTCATTCAATATATCAATTAATTGAAGAAAAGTTCTAGGCTTTTCGTTAAAATAGATTAGGTAGATGCTGCGATGTAAGAAATATTATATTCTCGGTAAATCTAAACAATAAAATTATCCAACAAATTATTGAATTTGAATCAACATTTTCATTGACTTTCATCTATTCATGACAGAAAATTAACATAGAAAGACGAGAACCAGTCAGCATATTTCTCATGTCAGTAGCCTGATCGCTACTGACATGAGAAATAGGCTGACTAATGCCAGCCTCTGAAAATAGTGTTTCAGAAGGCACCAATGTTAAAATAATTGACAAGTGTTTAATCGCCGCTTTATAATCAATGCAGTGTTATTCCTTTTGCAACAAATAAAATTTTCAAACTAAAACCACCCACAAACAACAAAACAAACAAAAAAACCACAGATTGTTGAAGTCGAATGAAACGTAAATTTTCTTTTCCACTTGAAGTGAGTCTGGCAAATGACAAAGATATTGATCATACAGCCAATGTTATCAATTTTATCTAAATATAGATTAATTGGCATAAAATAATTGATGTAATTGATTTGAAGTTGCAAAAATTTAACAAGCTTATTAATCGATCATACGATTAAACATCGCTACAAGCAGAAAAGTCGTATGCGGGGAGTTTACTCGAAAGCCTAGCATGCCAAACCCTGACAAAATCCTTCTAGACATCAAAGGAACTCACAAGTACTTCCCACTATGCACTGTTGTCGAGGGCCAAGCCCCATATGTGAGTGGCATACTCTAGAAGGTTCCCAGTTGACCAATTTCAAAATGTCAAAAACAGATATTGGGTTTTTCTGTCAAAAATTCTCAGTAGCAGCACAAAGTCTTGGAAGTTGGCGGTGTTATAACTTTCAACCCCGTACCTCGGAAAGCATGTAAAGCCTTTGGTTCTGCGCCTGATCTATCTCCAGTTGTGGCGGACTGCTGTCCAATCGGACTATGAGAGTGAGGGAATAATGAGTGCACCCGTGCTTTCGCTTACACTCGAGCACTTTAATCCTGTCTTGCACAGATGGCTAGTATCCATAAATATTGGCTACCTTGACCGATATTCATTCTGAAAGACATTGTTAATATATTATTGTATGAAGTAAATTTATGTTACAAGAAAAAAATCGTTAGAGTTTTATTAAATAAATACATTGTGAAAGTTTCCATGCGAGATGTTTTACACTAAAATTAATTCCGATAACCAAACCCAATTTTTTTAAAACTTCATTTTTATATTATGTAATTTTTGAAATTTGTTTTCACAGAAAGGAGCCTCCAACGGAAGAAGAAATTGCTAAAAATCTTGCTATAGCACAAATGAAGAAAGAAAATGCTGCAAAAATAGAAACTCAAAGGTTAGCAGATGGAGGCTCTTTGCCAGCACCTCCAAAAAGAGGACCACAGTCATTTCCTACATACCCTGATTTTCATGGTGGAGATCCGACAAATCAATATAAGAAATAATAATAAGTAGCAAAATTATAAGTCAACTTATTAGTTGAATTGTGTACAGTGTTAAAATATTAGTTATTATTTTTAAAATGTAGTTGTTGCATATTATAATTAGTAAATTATTTCATATTATGGTTGTTTTTATGATTCAACACCTCTATCTGCCTCACTTACCTTACCGATACGTGAGGTGCTCTTAGTTATCGTCATGATTCTGTTCATGTGATACTTATCAGAATATAAATAAATAAATAATACCCGTAAATAATAAATTAATATTAAATTAAAGATATTATTAAATTTCGAAACTTTTGCCAATAATAACCAAATAATAAATACCGTCGCCGATGATGGTATTGCCAGATTTTAATAATTTGCTGAATTTTAAGGAAATTGTAGTACAATTTTAAATAACAATAACATATTATTTTAATACATATTATCGAATGATGAATTTTTTTTGTTAAGGTCATTGCGGTACATAAATGCATGCCTTTCTTTGGATCAGACAGGGTGTTTTTTTTACATAATGTATAACTTTTTGATATACTTACTAAGCCCACGCTAATAAAGCGGCCAATCTGCTATTGACCATGGAAACTGGGCAGCAGAGTCAAAGATGCGTCGACTACTTCCAAATCGCTGCAGACTCCGTGCTACAACAGGTCCCATCTGCAGAGATCGTGATCCTTGGTGATTTAAACGGCCACCAGACTGAATGGCTTGGAATCATGCGGGAAGATCTGTTTATGACTTTGCCTTGGAATATGGTCCGACACAAATGGTTACTTAACCTACGCGGATTCTAAATGTGGAGGATCGTGCACCTTCCCTGTAGGACCTTCTGCTGACTTCTAATCCGGACGGATATCAGGTCTCCGTCGACGCCCTTCTTGGCTCATTGGACCATTGTCTGATCCGGACTATGGTGCCACTCACACTTCCATCGCGGTTGGGTTCTGCTGATCGCCGCCGTGTTTGGCATTATAGGTCGGCCGATTGGGACAGGATGCGGGCTCTTTTAATTTCTCCAAAATAATGAAAACCAATGTGAACTGCCAGCTCATGAGTTTGAAGATCACCAACTGAAAAGTGACCGCCAGTACTTCAAGTAAGGAGCTTCAAGAAACGAGCTTACTCCTTTTTAAAAGCCGGCAACGCGCCTGCAATTCCTCTGGTGTTGTATTTGTTAATAGGCGGTGGTCGACACTTGCCATCAGGTGAGCCGCATGGTCGTTTGTCCCACTCTTCTATATAAAAAACACAATAAAACGAAGTAGACAATTATCTTTAACAATGTTATATTAATTTATGTTCTGGAAGTGGGAGTAATTTTTGTGATTACAGTTCGAGCCGTTCGTGGTCAGGGGTCAAAAAGTTAAAACTCGAAAATTCTTTATACAACTAGGATAGTACATAATTTTTCGAACGTCGTTCTTGGAGGCCAAGGGGCCCCTTTAGCTTGGGGGTATTGCAATTGTCAATCCGCCTGTCACGTGATGTACATGGCAAACCCTCTATGTAGCAGGAAAGGCATGCCCAACAGAATACTTATGGACGGATGAAGAAGAACAGTAAATTGATTTTGTGTATAAATAAAACTAGTTTTTACGGATTTTATCGCGTATATTAACTAATTTTATATTCCCGACGTTTCGAGCACTTAGCAGCTTGAACGCTTGATTAAGAATCAAAATTATTCTTAATCAAGGATAAATGAAGATAGATGTCTATGGGCCTCTATCGTTTGTTATTTTGTTCTTTTAAAAAAAAATTAGCCGTTGCGTCGTAGGAAAAAAGAACACCGGGGGCAATTATGGAGCTTTGATATTTTTCACATAGCCATTCGGAAACTTCGATAGCGCGATATAGGCTTCTTCGGTTGTTGTTCGGCGCGTATGAGTCATTGTAGCGCGCAGTGGCGTAGCTACCCAGGGGCTAGGCGGGGCAGTGCCCCGGGGCCCTCAAACTAAAGGGGCCCCTCGGCCTCCAAAAACGACGTTCGTAAAATTACGTACTATCCCAGTTGTATAAAGAATTTTCGAGTTTTAACTTTTTGGCTCCTGACCGCGAACGGCTCTAACTGAAATCACAAAAATTATTCCCACTTCGAGAACATAAATATAACATTTTTAAAGATAATTGGCTACTTCGTTTTATTGTCTTTTTTTATATAAAAGAGGGGGACAAACGAGCATGCGGCTCACCTGATGGCAAGTGTCGACCACCGCCTATTAACAAATACAACACCAGAGAAATTGTAGGCGCGTTGCCGGGTTTTTTAAGAAGGAGTAAGCTCGTTTCTTGAAGGTCCCTAAGTAAAGGGAAGAAAACTCGTTGTAAATCGGTCATTAGTGGACCGCCAAACATCCCGATGATGTAGATTTGTGAAATGCGTTCATGAAATTTTGTGGTTAGAATTAATCCGAACAATTCCTCTGAAGACTCCCTGTGGTAAATGCGATAGAAAATGCAAAGGAATGCAACATCTCTTCGTCTCGTCTTTCGTCTTAAAGGCCGAACCTGCCCGTTGTAAAGATGCAAGCAGTGTGCCGGCCTAAAATACTGTCCCGCTCTATTGAGCACGCCAAGCGTTTAAGAGGCCAATTCAGCCTTCCCTTCCAAGTGACCACGAAACTGCACGTTATTCGATATGTCAACGCCGAAGATCCGATACTGGCTGAAGTTTGTTCCGGTACTCGGCGACGTTTTCCCGAGAAATATAGGCACAGCCGGTGTAAAAAGTATCACCAGTGTACGTTACTGGCTTGCAACATATTATTGATAAGCAGAAGAAACAGCGTAGGTACGGTCCACGTAGCCTTGTGGAACACCAGCATAAATAGGCTTGTAAATGGAGCATGCACCTTCTACTACAACTTTGTTGCTCCAATCTGCAAGAAAACTGCCGATCCAGTCGCACAAATTCTCGGAAAGCCCACAGGAAGGGAGCTTCGCAAGAAGCGCTTTGTGTCAAACCCGATCGAAGGCCTTCGCTATGTCCAAACTAACGGCCAGGGTCTCCCTCTCTGCCTCCGCCGATTTATGAGTCAGGTAAGCCAGAAGATTATCAGCTGAGCAACCCCGACGGAAATCGTACTGGCGGTCACTTTTCAGTCGGTGATCTTCAACCTCATGAGCTGGAAGTTCACAATGGTTTTCATTATTTTGGAGAACAAGTTGGATAGGTCTGAGCTGTCGACTTTTCGGTTATTTTTTAGGGATCTGGTACACTAAAGCTGTCTTCTTTGAGTTCGGGACTACGCCTAGGGAGAAAGTTTTAGAAAAGACACGTTACGACCGGTGCCAACTAGGGAGCTCACGTATTCAGCACAATGGGAGGAACTCCATCAGCCCCACTCGACTTGACGTTTAGGGAGAGTAGTGCTATGCGCACCGAGCGCTGTCTAAACCGTATCGTACCGACCTGAAGGCGAAATTATACTTCTTTTTAACAGCGCTGGTGAAGCACTCCTATTATAGCGCGATGCAATTTTACAGGAGCGACCAAACCAGACACCACAGATGATAGAATAAAGAGTTCCATTCCCTGAAGTACCACATCAGCGACAGAATCACGTTGGGATCATCCGGCGAGAAGCATACCCGCTCCTGTCCTCAAGGGAAGGACGCAAAAAAAGACCGCATCCTGTCCCAATCGGCCAACCTATAGTGCCAAACACGGTGGCGTTCTGCAGAACGCAACCGCGATGGGAGTGTGAGTGGCACCATAGTCCGGATCAGACAATGGTCCAATGAGCCAAGAGGGGCGTCGAAGGAGACCTGATATTCATCCGGATGAGAGGTCAGCAGAAGGTCCAACAGGGAAGGTGCACGATCTTCCACATCTAGAAACCGCTTAGGCGAAGTAACCATTTGTGTCGGCCCATATGCCAAGGCAAAGTCATAAACAGATCTTCCCGCATGATCGGTTAAACGAAAGCCAAGCTATTCAGCGTGGTGATCGTTAAAATCACCAAAGATCACGATCCCTGCAGATGGGACCTGTTGTAGCACGGAGTCTGCAACGATTTGGACGTGGTCGATGAGTTGGTCTGTGTCGGCATTACCTATAGAGTCACCAGTAGAGGCGAGGATGGTCCTTTCTGATGTATACGCAAACTCCAGCCCGAGGCACAAAGGTGTTCTAATTTGTACCCCGGATAGGAGAGAAGTATCGACCGGAGAGGACACCTGCGTCACGGGTAGAAAGAGCAAGGTCGGCTTCGTCGTCTTCAGATGGTACCTAGTGGACTTCGTTAACGCTCGAATGAAATCGCCTGATGTTGCAGATAGTCACGGATAGCGTGGCAGGGGTCACCTTTGTATTATTGATCTATTGCCACGAGCAGTATTAGTCTTGAGCGGAATTTCGCCCCGCCCCTCCCCCAGGATACGCGAGGCAGCCTGAGCACCCGCGCTAAGGAAGAGTAGGGTAGCTTGGGCGTATACGCTCAGCCAGGGATTCTCCAATACCAGAGGTGCTGGTACCCTCCTGGGATGGTTTCTTATTTAATTACACTACCATGTTAAGGAGGAGAGGGGTTAGGCCACTGACCACCTGCACTTATCAGGCGAAGTAAACTTCTACTTCACATTGGTTATCTGTAAGGTCGTGGTCCACCCATTCATTACATTTATTCATTACAGCTCTTCATTTCTTGTCTTACCAGGTCGTCAATTCAGCCAGGCCAGGCCAGACTAGAAAAAAAGCTGCCGTGTGGCTTTTCCACTGTTATCTTGTCTGCCTATATTATGAACTGTAATCTACTTCGTCATTATTTATGCGTTACACATAATAGTTAGTAGTAAGGAGCTTTGCTCTACTATGCTCTGCAGTGGGCGACAAAGAGCTGATGATGAAGTAGTTTTACACCTTTAAAGTATTTAGTTTAGTTTAAATAGGGCCCCAATTTCATTTTTGCCCCGGGGCCCTTCGTTACATAGCTACGCCACTGGTAGCGCAGTGACAGCAACGCCACATCACCCCTGCTCAGTCCGGAGGTGGATTGTACAGTCCATATTGTCGATGAAGATGTAAGAACCACAGTAGCGAGTTGCCTTGACAGCGGGGATGTTGTGAGTGAGTGGGTGCTGGGACGAGCATTTAGGCACAGAGCGGTGTCGAATAATTGCCGAGGTAGCTAAACGAAGCATTATTCCAGCACTGCGATGAACCTTGTAAAGCTAGTCTTTGCTGCAGAAAATGAAGACTGTGCAGACTGCAGACGATGTTTGTTTGAGAGCAGTCATCATTCAAAAACTATTAACCATCAGTTATTAAATATTAGTTCAGAAACGTCATTTATGCTCGGGATCGTGTAGAAGGGTTCTTGAGGACGAAAGACACAAGATTATGAAATGTTTAAGTAAATTAATAAATTGCTATCAAATTGTTAAGATAAGTGATTACCGAAGTAAACCGACTCTAATATACTTCGGTGTCCCGCAAAGCTTTGTATTCGGTCCGCTGATTTTTCTCATAAAAATAATTATAAACAAATAGGACTGCATGTTCACTCACCTTATGTTAGGGACACGTCAACAAGTTATTGTTAAGAATAATACGAGTATAGTGTTATAGCGAATGTTCAACTTGCTCTCGTTCTTATGCAACTTATTAACAGTAAGAAAACAGTGTTACGCACCACAATTCAGCTTAGCGCAATTAATTACAACTCTACCATACAGTAATAGGGTAAAACACCCGGTAGTCAGCCCCGCACTAATACTCAGCCTTTACAGATATTATTTCCATATAAATAGTGTTGAAATTTGCTTACACTTTTAAAATAACGTTTAATTGAATCTGTGTCTCCTTATTGACTAATACGCACATCAACGAACCAATAGCATGTCAGGTTGACGAGCTACACTCGTTAATTTGAACTGCTGCCAAAGACATGACTAGATGCGTCGCTGTTTTTTTCTTAAGGATACGTGCTCGAGTTTTCGGTAAGTTTTTGTGTGTATTTGCTGTAATTTGTGGTGGATTGTTATATATACTGTGTTACAATAAAATGTTTATTTTGTGATAAAATTAATAATTACATGCATTTTATTTGTTTAATATGTTGTAATTTAGGTGGCCGACTAGTGGGTATCGAATTTTTAAGGTAGATCCAGTACTCAGCCATAAGTGGCTGACTACTGGTTTTTTCGTGATTTTCTTATATGCAGTTGAAATTAACGGAACGAATAGTACCAATTTTTCTCATTACTTTGGGTTTAACTCTTATAAGTCGAAAAGTGTATTTTACCAATAGTCAGCTGCGTACAAATGTAATTGCATGTCAGGGGCAAATCCAGTAGTCAGCCGTTAGTCCTGTTGCACAAAATAGTACCTTAAAGCCTTTTCAATAAGGGTTAAATTTATGCACGGTTATTTAAGCATGAAAATAATTTGTTTTAGAATTCCATCACGTCAAAAATCCATCCATCAATACAAAGAAGAGAATTAACACAAGCTATGGCGGCGATTAGAAATGGGATGAAAAGAATAGGAGCTATTTCTTCCAAAGAGTGGAGACAATTTCAGAAACAAAAAGAAGAAGTGAAGCAACAGAAAAAGAACGATATATTGATTAAAAAAATAAGATATTTGAAGCTAAAACAAAGAAAGAAGAATTACAAAAAAGGAAAGCGGAAAAGCTATTGAATTCCAAAAATAGAAAAAGGAGAAAGAAAAATTCGATAATATGTACAATAAACAAAGTAAGATGCAAAAACTGTGAAGAGGAATTGACTAGCGACACAGAAATTATTGACTTAAAGAATATTGGATGTGACAATTGCCTTGCATGGTACATTTGAAATGTACTGAATTCGTTGGAGATATATATGAAAATTGAACTTACCTAGTCGAACTATTTGTCCCAGGTAAACATATTCGCCAACAACTTCGAGCTTAGTGCTCCCAACAACTACCGGCATAGGTGTGACACTGACATGGACGTTAAACATGATTTTTGTTTTGTCCATGTTCATCTTAAGACCTATCCGTTGGGAGACACTATTGAGGTCATTGAGCAAGTGCTTAGGTCCTCCAGCGATTCTGCCATAAGGACTATATCGTCGGCAAATCGAAGTCCAACTTCGACCGAGAGGTCAATCGACGGATTCAATTCTGCTGGGCAGCGTTCGGGAGATTCTCGTCAGGCATACCTCAAAACCTCAAAACTAGATTGTACAACCAGTGCGTGTTGCCAGTGATGACCTATCGATCTGAGACGTGGTCCTTCACTGCTGGCCGTATGAGAAAGCTCAAAGTCGCTCAACGAGCTATGGAGAGGGCTATGCTCGGCGTTTTTCTGCGTGATAGACTTAAAAACGAGGATATCCGCAGTAGAACCGGAGCAACCGACATAGCCCAAAGGATTAGTAAGCTGAAGTGGCAATGGCTGAAGTGGCAAACATAGTCCAACAGATTAGTAGGCTAAAGTGGCAATGGGCCGGCCATATAGCTCGAAGAACCGACAGTCGATGGGGAAAAAAGGTTCTCGAGTGGTAGCCTCGTATCGGCAGGCGAAGTGTAGGGCGTCCTTCCACTAGATGGAGTGACGACCTGGTAAGACATGCAGGAAGTCAATGGATACAGATGGCTCAGGACCGTGCTTTGTGGCATTCCTTGGGGAGGCCTATGTTCAGCAGTGAACTTGTGAAGGGCTGTAATGATGATGATGATGATATTTGAAAATATACATAATAAAGAATTTCTATGCCAAATATGCAAGAATAAGTGAGAGGCTGACTACAGGGTAAGACATGTCTGACTTGTGGAGAAATTAGGCTGACTACTGGTGAAAAGTGCCATAATTTGTTTAATGTTGATTTTTTATATAATTATATTATAAATATAATGTTTTGTTGATTTCTTTAGTAAATTTAATAAACAACCTTTCTGAGAATAATGATTGTTTTTATTCGTAATGTATAATATTTAAAATACAGTTGAATCAAATTTTCGTCCTCACTAAAAGGCTGACTACTGGATGTTTTATATGTGCCGGTCACAACGATCGCGGCGTGTAGTGTTTTGTATTTTTTTTATAAAAATAAATTGAAGACGTGAGTGGATGAAGGTGACATATCGCATTTTCGGGTTTTGGTGTTTTTTTGCGTAGATGAAGGAGACATGTCGATACAAAATGACTACAGAACTTAGAACCGTTGATTTAAGGCACATTTTGAAATTAGAATGTTGCTAAAAGTGTTATGTTCAGTTCAGTTTGAAAATGTCACTGGATGAAGGAGGTTTGGGTCCATATCACCTACTTCCACATAAATAAATTAAAAACTTTGTTTTTTTTATTGCGGAAGAAGGTGTTATGTTCGTAAATATCCACTCAGCTTACGAATGTCGAATGACCCAACGTCACTTTTCAGTTAATGAAGGTGTTATGTGACATACATAACACCTTCATTCACTAACTTGAATACCGCGTCAAGAATAGTTCATACAAAATATTTTTGTCACAGAATTTAATTTGTTATTTGGATACACGAAGACGTGTGCTACTTGCGATGCTGGAGATTAAAATGACGAACATAAATCAAATTATTATGCTGCTGTTGAAGCTATGAATATAGACAGAAAAAAAACCAACCCAGGATTACCAAAACTGACAACCTCAAAAGCGTTCTACTTACGCGGATCGCGGAAGTGTTGAAGTCGCAAGGGCACTTCTAAGATTTGTGGAGGTAGATTGAAGTTGACAAAATAAAGATCATTTATTGATATAGTCAGATTCATGTGCCGGACAAAACAAAAACTTTAACATGATTGCACCTTATCAATATCTTATTTTAAAAGGATATCCTTAATATCCGTAATATTACGGGCATCAGCGGTCACGTCTCAGATCCATAGGTAATCACTGGCAACACGCACTGGTTGTACAATCTTGTTTCCAAGTTTTGAGGTATACCTGACGAGAAGATGTTATGACACATGTGTCATAATCTTCCAAACGCTGCCCAGCCGAGTTGAATACGTCGATTGACCTCTCGGTCGAAGTTGGACTTACCTAGTCGGACTATTTGTCCCAGGTAAACATATTCGTCAACAACTTCAAGTTTAGTGCTCCCAACAACTACCGGCATAGGTGTGTCATGGACGTTACACATGACTTTCGTTTTGTCCATGTTCATCTTAAAACCTATCCGTTGGGTGACACTATTGAGGTCGTTGAGCATAGTGCTTAGGTCCTCCAGCGATTCTGCCATAAGGACTATACCGTCAAATCAAAGGTGAGCGATTTACTCGCCATTGACGTTAATACCGTATCCTTTCCAGTCTAGTAGCTTGAAAACGTCTTCGGGGATATTACGTCACCCTGTCTTACACCTTTCTGCAGACCTATGAATCTGAGACATGGTCCTTCACTGCTGACGTAGCTCAAGTTCGCTCAGCGTGCTATGGAGAGGGCTATACTCGGGGTTTCTCTGCGTGACAGACTTAAAAATGAAGGATATCCGCAGTTGAGGCCATATAGCTTGAAGAACCAACAACCGATGGGGAAGAAAGATTCTCGCATCCGATCCTACCGGCAGTCGAAGTGTAGGGCGTCCCCCCACTAGAAAGAGTGACGACCTGGTAAGACATGTAGGAGGTCGATGAATGCAGGTGGCTTAGGACCGTGCTTCGTGGCATTCCTTGGGGGAGGCCTATGTTCAGCAGTGGACTTGTGAACTATAATGATGATGATGAAAAGGATATTTCAAAGTAATCGATGACAAGTTTCCTGATGTTTCTGAAGTTGAAGTTAGATTCGGATCGTGATTTTGGTAGGATAGAAAAAGTCCTTAGGAAACATGATACAGTTTATGTTCCTGACCAATACCGGAGCATCATATGCAAAGCTTCTCGTAATAATACTGTGATGGATATGACCGAATATTTCAGAAAAATTGGTGAGCTACAGGCGAAACTTAATTTGATTAACAGGAAAAATGATGTCAACAATAAAAGTAAGGTTTAGAGAATGAATTAAATGGATACGCGTGGATGAGCACGGTTCCTATCTTTGCAAAGAAACACGATGAAATGACACCTTTTAAAATTAAAAATAATCAGATGCTCAGGTGCCCGCTGCTGTAGAAATTCCACGTATGAACGGAAAGTATGGTAGTGTTTCAGTGAAAAAAAGACAATCTCCGAAATCAACTTAAGTATGTAAAACTAAAATATCGCTACTTCAATGAGTCGATTTAAAGTCAAAAGTAATATTTTTATTATAGGTAATACATTGTACACAAGACTAAGTGATCTCTGCTACTACTCTACGTTTTTATTGATATCGTTTAGTTATAAGACGAAATGCGACAATTTTTACCTATATTCCTACTTAACACCTAATTTTAAATAGCTTAAAGTGCAGAAATCTTTACTTTTGTTCATGGAAGAAGGAGTTGTGTTCAGTTTTTTCAAATTATATAATAAAAAATATTACATGTGTTTAATTGTTATCATGCCATTATGATTTTAAATTATTTACACAACTTTGCATCATAGTTTAGTACAAAAATTAGTTTCGAAGCGACTTATCTAAAAAAACAAAAAAAAACTTTAACCTCGATTTACTCAAAATTGAAATTATAACTTATCACCTTCATCCACTCACGTCTTTAATTGTCTAACGAACTTACCTACAGATGCGTTGTCACTTCTGAGGCCAAAGATAAAATGCCTCACAGCCTGTAATTATATTGGCTATATACATTTCAGACCAGAACACAACAGTGCAAGCAGTGTTATTTGGCGACAGAAATAGGTAAGAGGGTTTTACCTACCTAGACGGACTCGTAGGCAGAAAAAGACTCCTACCACCTAGTAGTATAACATGATACACGTCATTACACGTCAAAACAAAACCCTATTTACATGTATTAAATGAATCGCGACACCAATTTAGACCGATTAGATGATTTAGAATATCAAAACTAGCAAGCATTGTAGGCATTGGCCGTTAGTTTGGACATTGCGAAGGCTTTCGATCGGGTTTGGCACAAAGCGCTTCTTACGAAGCTCCCTTCCTATGGGCTTCCCGAGAAATTGTGCAATTGGATCACCAGCTTTCTTGCAGATCGGAGCATCAAGGTCGTTGTAGACGGTGCATGCTCCGACTACAAGCCTATTAACGCTGGTGTTCCACAAGGCTGCGTGCTATCACCAACGCTGTTTCTTCTGCATATCAATGATATGTTGCAAACCGGTAGCATTCATTGCTATGCGGATGATAGCACTGGTGATGCTCTATACGCCGGCCGTGCGAATATTTCTCGGGAAAACGTCGCCGAGTACCGGAACAAACTTGTGTCTGAAGTCGAGTCTTTGCTGAACAAAGTCTCGGATTGAGGGCGACTAAATCTAGTCCAACTTAATCCCCAGAAGACACAAGTTTGCGCGTTTACCGCTAAAAAGAACCCCTTTGTCGTATCTCCTCAGTTTCAAGGCACTCCCCTTGTTGCCTCAGCCAGTATTGGAATCCTCGGCGTCGACATATCGAGTGACGTGCAGTTTCGCGGTCACTTGGAAAAGAAGGCCAAATTGGCCTCTAAAAAGCTTGGCGTGCTCAGCAGAGCGGGACAGTGTTTCATGCCGGCACAACGCCTGCAACTTTACAAGGCGCAGGTTCGGCCTCACATGGAATACTGTTCCCATCTCTGGGCTGGGGCTCCCCAGTGCCAGCTCCTTCCACTTGACCGCATCCAGCGCAGAGCGGCTCGAATCGTCGACGACCGAGTCCTTTCCGATCGGCTCGATTCATTGGCGCTGCGAAGAGATGTTGCATCTCTTTGCATTTTCTTTCGCATTTACCATGGGGAGTGCTCTGAGGAATTGTTCGGATTAATCCCAGCCGCCACATTTCACGAACGCACATCGCGGCAGAACTCCCGATACCATCCACACCATCTGGATGATTGGCGGTCCACCACTGTGCGATTTAGAAGATGTTTTCTTCCTCGCACAACTTCCTTGTGGAATAGTTTACCACCAGCGATGTTTCCGGACCGATACGACTTAGGGACCTTCAAGAAAAGAGCCTACTCCTTTTTAAAAGGCCGGCAACGCATCTGCAATTCCTCTGGTTCCCCTGGTGTTGCAGTTGTTCATGGGCGGCGGTAGTCACTTACCATCAGGTGAGCCGCATGCTCGTTTGCCCCCTCTCCTATATAAAAAAAAAGACTTAGTTTTGCAGAACTATATGCAAAATAGAATATAGAAGCATATGCTGTAAAACTGATTAGAAATCTTACCAGTGTTGAAACAGCTAGACTCGTATCATTTTAACCGCTTTCGCTCTACCTTTAAAAAATTGCGATATCAATATTTTGTACCGGTAGCGTAACCTCGTACCTTAACCGCAACCAATCCCTGGTCGTATGGTATTTTATTGGGGACACGCAGCTGATACTGAAATTATATTTGTTTTACAGAAGAGGGCCATAAGAGCAATTTATGATTTAAAGCCTAGAGTCGCTGCGACAAAAATTTAAGGAAATTAATATATTAACTTTGGCCTCTCAATACATTTATGAAAATGTAATGTACGTACACAAAAATAAAAGTAGTTTTACAAAAATAAGTGATATTCATTCTGTAAATACTAGGAAAAGACACAAGCTAGTAGTACCAGTTACTCAACTCCACCGAGTCAGTAATTCATTCTTGGGGCGATGTATACGCTTTTACAACAAAATCCCAGACAATATACAAAATTTGACCGCTCAAATTTCAAAAACTTTATTAAACTAAGTTTGTATAAAAAGGGTTATTATAATATTAAGGAATTTATGGATGATAATAACCCCTGGGAATGAGGTGATCGCTACCAAGCTATTTCTAATTTGTTTTGTGTTGTTAATTGTGTAACATACATGATTGCAAGCTGCTATTTAAAAAAAAGTCCCGCTGGGTTACTTGCTGGTTCTTCCCAAGACAGAGGTTTTTTTTCGAACCAGTGGTAATTAAACAAAAGAGTGACTTTCAATGAGTATTATTTATAATCTATATTGAATAAAACAGTTTCTGTTTCTGTTTCTATTGGTGAGAACTACGCCAGTATATTCTAAGTCTATAGTGGGAACGCCTCTAAAAGGGCCACAAATATAATTAATTAAATTAAATTAAATCTAATTTAAATTTTTGTGGGATTCGAGTCCACAAATTTTGTAATGTGGACAAAACAAAGATCATGTATCACGTCCATGTCACACCTATGTCAGTAGTTGTTGGGAGCAGCACTAAGCTCGAAGTTGTTGACGAGTATGTTTACCTGGGACAAATAGTCCGACTAGGTAAGCCCAACTTCGACCGAGAGGTCAATCGACGGATTCAACTCGGCTGGGCAGCGTTCGGGAAATTATGACATATCTTCTCGTCAGGTATACATCAAAACTTGAAAACGAGACTGTACGACCAGTGCGTGTTGCCAGTGATGACTTATGGAACTGAGACGTGGTCCTTCACTGCTGGGCGTATGAGGCAGCACAAGGTCGCTCAGCGAGCTATGGAGAGGGCTATGCTCGGGGTTTCTCTGCGTGATAAACTTAGAAATGAGGATATCCGCCGTAGAACCAGAGTGACCAACATAACCCAACGGATTAGTAAGCTGAAGTGGCAATGGACCGGCCATATAGCTCGAACAACCGATAACCGATGGGGAAAAAAGGATCTCGAGTGGCAGTCTCGTACCGGTAGGCGAAATGTAGGGTGACCCCCCACTAGATGGAGTGACGACCTGGTAAGACATGCAGGAAGTCGATGGATGCAGTTGGCTCAGGACCGTGCTTTGTGGCATTCCTTGGGGGAGGCCTATGTTCAGCAGTGAATTTGTGAAGGGCTGTAATGATGATGATGATGATTTGTTTGTCGTTTGCTATGAGTTCGTCACATTATTTAAGTTTAATAATATTATTTTATAATTATCATATAAAATAATATGATGTCTATGATCAAATTAACTAAATACATTAATACATTATGTAGTTTAAAGTAATAACATAAATATTAATAAACCTATTAATAACGACAAATTGAGTTTAACAATTTAAATTAAATATTATATTTTGTCCAACATTGTAATAGCATTTATTATGTGTTCATATTACATCAATTTATTTCGTAATGTTTTCTAAATAAATTCAAATTGGGTATTGTTCTCATAGATCATTTAGGAGTTTATTACGAATTTTGAGTGTCACGCGGAATGTGCATATTAGGGTTCCTTACTTAAACAACAAACCCTTATAGTTTCGCCATGACCGTCCGTACCTCCGTCCGCGGTTTTACTTAGAGATCCTAAGTGCTACAAGGCTGTAATATGGCATAGTTATAGATGTTAATTACGCCTACAAAGTTGAGAAATATAATTTTGACAAACATTTTTAATTTGGGTTACCAAGTATGCAAGTAAAGGGGGACGATTTTTTCTATCCGTCTATTTCATCGTGTGGGGTGTAATTGGATAAGTCTTTCAAAACTATTGGATATGGAATAAATTTTTTTTCGATTCGGGGGTACGTTCGCGAAATATTTAGCTTTAAAGTGGTATTTTTGTTAGACTGATGTGTCCCCCACCAACTAAACCGCTGTATTTGGAAACGTGAAAAGTAAGGACGATAGTAGTATAATAGATACATATAATAAAAATAAAGGGAAACTATCACAGCTAAGTAAGCTTAACATATTAACGAGAAATAGCCGGCCAAGTTATAAAATGCACTTGGATTGGATTATTAAAAATCTCGTTACAATTCCATAGAAAATGACCAAAAACTAGCTGCATTATAACTTTTTAATGTTATTGTAAACTGTAAAAAATAAACATTACTTGAAGGAAATGACTTATTCGCCAAGAGACCGATCCTGACCTACGATACTTTCGCTTATTATTTAGTTAGTATATAGTTATTGTAGGACTTTTTTTTACATGGGGAAATGCCTACGCATACCCGCCTCGCGGGGGCACGGACGGGTTATGTTGGACTCGCACCGACTAAAACCCCATGGTGTTCCACCTTCACCGCATATTGACAGGGCCACGGGAACGCTTTCGCACACATCCGCGGCCCCACCAGCGCCGGCCGCCCCATGGCAGCCCCACCTCGGGGGAGGACCTCTCCTCCCCATTCTCCTCCTCAGGCAAGGCGCACCAGGAACACAAGGCACGCCCTTCTCCACGGCCTCCAACTCTACCTGCGTAACGCCCCCTCCCCCCGAGTCCAATACGCGGAGGCCATGGGGCCAGGAAAATCGAGCGTTCGGTAGTACCGGCTTTCCCGACCAAGTTTCGGCCGCGGAGGGTAGGGAGAGCGGCGCCTCGCAATACCGACACTCCTCTCCCCCTGCGGCCCCACCACCACCGCATCAACGGTGCGGCCCCGTCTGAGTCGCGGAGGATAGGGCGAGTGGCGCATCGCCATACCAACACTCCTCTTCCTCCGCGACTCCACCTCGGCTGCAGCGGTAGGGGGAGAGGACACCCCTTTCGCCGCAGCCCACCGACACACATCCGAAGTGGGCTCGCCAAGCCCACTCGGAGTGGCCTCCTCGGGCCGGCTCTACACCACGGCCCAGCCAAGGGGTTCCTCTTTGTTCACCGCGGGTGACCAAGCCACGGCTACTAAGCCCCCCCGCTACGACAAGGCGGGAAGTTATTGTAGGCCTACAGCTTCATTAGTGGTTACTTTTGCTTTACACAGGCGACATTATATTATAATACTTGTGTGTAAATAATGATGTAAGTAGTAAATACCTTATGTTCAATGTACTTGTACGGCGGACCTGATTTACCCACAGGCTAACTAGGCTGAAGCCTAGGGCGCAAGGTTTGATGGGGCGCTGAGCTGTCTATGCAAGCACCACTTATGTACAGAATAAAATTTGGTATAATATTCTCAATAAATAATAGGTAAGTGCCGCAAGTATTTTACTTGTCATACTTTATTTATTTTTGGTACAAAACAAATAAATAGATTGCTAAAATAAGACTTTGAATTATTTGGTTTGGTACCTTTCGTATATTGTTGACTGATTGGACGTGATTCAAAGATTTTAAACTGCTCAAGCTCTCTTCTCTACCTCAAATTTTATTAAGGTGTTTTGCCAAGGATGTCCAAGGGAACTTTTATCAGCCATCTGTTCCATCTCTGCACAAGGAGAACGACTCACTGGCCCATGCCGCAAAGGAGAAAGTCGATCTTTTAGGTTCTCTTTTTGAGTCCAATTTGACTCTCGATGACGGGGGGTACACACCGCCGACCATCCCGCGGTGTGATTGCTCCATGCTGGATATGCGGTTTACACAGCGCTCAGTGTGCAAAGTACTCCTCTCCCTGGACGTCAACAAGTCGAGTGAGCCTCATGGAGTCTCTCCTATTGTGCTGAAGGCGGGTGCTCCGGAATTAACACCGGTTTTAACGCGTCTTTTCCGGTACTCCTACTCTCTAGGTGGCTTAATTCTGAACTTATGGAAGACAACTTTAGTGCAGCCGATCCCTAAAAGGCGACCGCTCAGACCCGTCCAACTACAGGCTTATCACCATCGCCTCCTTGTTCTCCAAAATAATGGTATCCATTATAAAGTGCCAGCTCTTAAGGTACCTTGAATTTCAAGTACTAATCTTTTAATTTACCAGATTCATAGATGAGCGGAAGCAGTAGACTAGTACTTTGGACATAGCGAAGGCCTCCGATAGTCTGAGAGCTGGCGACGAATTTTGGGAAGGTCCTTTTGGCAAGTTAAAATTGTGAAAAATATAATTTCATCAATTGGCGAATCTAGTCCCGCGAGTCTGGCAGAGCGTTTGCGGTTATTTCGTTACTGCGCAGCATATAACATTTGCAAAAAAAAATCCCATAAAAAAGTTTTACTGGCAACTTGATTTCTTTTTTATCTTTTAATTTAGTTGTTATATAATTCAAAAAAAATATCCTCGACGTTTTTGTCGCTTATAAAGTATTACCAGACCTCTCCAAAAATATTTTTTTAAAATTCCCAAAAAATATACTTTTGGCAATCTCAAATTTTAATCACGTATTTATTGAGTAATTTTTAATTATACCTTCAAATCGCCAGACGAATTTAGCGGTTTTAAACAATTCCCAGACGTGAATAAAGTTTACAAATGAATACGACAAAAAAGTCTTATGCGTAGCCATAAGTGCGAGAAAGATAGCTTATCGAAGCATGCCGACAGCGGATGGGAGTCTAAGCTCCTCGCGCTGTGATTGGTTATTAAGAAATATCTTTTTTAAAGATTTTAAGATTAAATTCTTGTTTTGGGTACCATTCACACCATCTGAATGCTTGGCGGTCCACCATGACTGTGCGATTTACTAAGAGTTTTCTTCCTTGTAAGACTTCTTTGTGGATCGATCCTTTTAAAAAAGCCGGCAACGCACCTGCAATTTCCCTGGTGTAGCAGTTGGCGTTGCAGTTGGAATTCATGGGCGATGGTTGACACTTACTATCAAGAAGAAAATGATTTAATGTGGGCGAAACCGCGAGGTGGAAAGCTAGTAAAATATAAAAATCTAGTAAATATATTCGTGGGCACAGACAGAACAGGCTGGTGGAGGGGAGGGGGGGGGGCATATTCATAGTTAGCCTAGGGCTTTCGGAACTCTAAATCAGCCACTGTGTACAGCTATTTATCTTTATATTAATTAAATATTAAGTTTAAGTGTAAATGAGTGGCGTGGTGGTGGTTTTAGCACGAATGGTGTGGCTCGGCCTGAGAACGACCACGCTCTCAAAGAAAATCAGCGTGAAATAGCAGGTTAATTGTGCTGCGATTCGTATGGTGAGTGTAGAGATCTTGAGACGCTTTTTACTGACACTGACGGGTGACAACGCATTTGTAATTTGATTCTTAATCGAGGATAGATATATAGATAGGGCCATATCATTCATTTATCATCAGGTGGACTGTGTGCTGATTTGTCATACTTATTTTGTAAAAAAGAAAGGGATGCCATAGACAGAAGTTTATCGTCCAGATTGTCAAGCTATTGAAGATGGGCCAAAATAAGAGTACCCAGAACCGATGAGCATGTTTGCGCAGATATATGGATGTGAAAGAAGCGAGAGAGATGTGTCAGGATCGTGCCAAATGGAAGTCCTTAGTCTCTGCCTACTCCTCTAGGTGACAGGCTAAAACGTTATTGATTAATTCTCATGTATCTAGGTTAAAGTTTCCAAAGGTTGCTGGTTGTGTGTTTCACATCACGTCAGTGTTGTCACTTTGGTCGTCGAAGGAAAAAAGATCCCTCTTCGGGCAAAGTGGAGCGGCTAACGTTCCATAGTATGGAGCTTCTATTAATTTGCAGAATCGTTGGGAAACCTCGATAGCGCGAAGGCTTTTTCGGTTGTTGTTTGTTGCTTGTGTGTCATTGTGGCGCATTGATAGAGCCGTCGCAAATATACCAGGCATATACATATGTATATTATGTACATTGTACACGTATGGATATTGGTCAGACCTCCTCGTATTTCCTAGTTTTTAATTCTCCTTACACATGAAGCTGTTGTTGTTCCCCGTTACGCTTTCCTTACTAATAAGCACTAGTAAATGAATACGTACATATAAAATTGCAAGGAAATTTTGCAACACTGTCGGTAGGAAACAAACTCAAATTATTATTTGCCTAATAAATGATGAAATTAAGGCAAGAGGCAGGCACCTGACCTACCGAGTTTATATTTAAAAAAGGCTATCAGCAAATATAAATTATTGTTTATAATAGTTAAGAGAGATGTATTTTTAAAACACCTCTTCGATAATCACTATTTGACGTTGAAGTATAACTTAAGTAAGTAGCAAAATGTTTATTTATTTATAGTATTAACTGATTATATGATAACCTTGTTGAAAGTTTACATTTTTAATAGTTTTTGATGAGTAAATTAGGGAGCTTGGAAAATTCCAGGCACTATTATTAATTCGGATTCGAATTCATGAGGGGCTAGGAGATCGTCTGACGTAATATTACGTTTGTTAGGTATGTGGAGTATTTTTCCGTCGATAGTCACTTGTGTCGTCTCTCGTCTAGTGCTTCTCAGTCGTTGGTTTATTTTAGGCGTGATCACATGCGGCACGTTTAGCGTTTACAAGATCAACTGTAAACTTATCGTTTGGCACATAATCACAGAATAGAATATAACGTTAACGAAAAATAACGGATAAAGAAAAGGTTTGAAATAGTTTCATATTTATCTCAGTACACTAGTAATTACAGGTTTAGGACAACGAATATTTTTAGCAAGAAATTTTATAAGTATAACTTGTGAGTTCAAGTCTTTGTTTTATATAATTTATATTTTATGGTTTATGATAAACAGTTCCATTTTCCCGGAGCACGATTATGAAAATATTGTACGTATTAATACTCCGTGAATCCTAAAATAAATAATTATGCACGTTTTTGATTCTTGAATACATAGACGTTATTTATTATGTTTACGTTCACATCTCTTATCTTTGAATGATGCTATATAAAAGTTTCTGAATGCTCTATCTCTATATTAATGCATTTATAAGCGTGCATTTGTAATCTAAAAGTGAGTGATTTTTTTAACTTTCAGTAGATTTAATAAAACTTAATTTGAAGTTTTGTATTTAGTAATTACTATTACGTCGTCTGTCGTATTTTTACTATTTTTAAATTACCTTTATGTGATGTGTTTTGCCATTGCCACTTAATGTTAAGAGAGAACATCAATTTAATGTCAAGTTACAGCCTATAACCTGTTCCCACGAGAGGAAAATATATTGTTCCTCTCGTGGGAACAGGTTTCCTCTGAGAGGGTTTTAAGGCAGAGAAATGTCCACCGTGCTGCCTGATGCGTGTTGGCGTACTTCACATGTCTTCGAAATATATTTTTTTATTTCTCAGTCATGCAGGTTCCCTCAAGATGTATTCTTTCACTGCTGAGCACGTGATAAATCAGCACTTAAAATTGAAATTTACAATGCGATAAAATTATTAGTCCGGCGGGGATCGAATCCGAGTTACTCGCGTAGGTACTATGAAATTTACAGCGAGCGCTTAGCGCCTCAACTACCACGGCTCTATTTATTGACTATCAAATAAATATTATAATATATTAGTAGTTAAGTTATAATATAATAGATCAATATTTTAGAAAAGCATTATCAATTACATATTATTTTTAAGTTATAATTATAGATATCTCGTACATTGTTAGCACCCTCCAGGTACACGAGGAAAATAGATGTATTTTTTAGGTATATTTAAAATTCGATAAGATAATCGATCACTGAGGATACCTACTCATCATCATGACCATCATCGTCAGCCTGCGGCTGTTCACTGCTGGACATATGTGTCTCTCAAGGCGCACCACATAGTTCGTATTTTGGCTTTTATGTTGTTGCTGCCAGCAGCTACATCAGTCGCTGTCAACCGCCTTGCGCAGATCGTCGTTCCATCTAGTCAGGCTTGATGACTGACTTACCTTACTTGACTTATATTTCGGATGATTCATAGAGCATTGAACCGACACGCCGCGCCTCCATTGCGCCTGCCTACCGGCGCGGCGCGGCGATTCTGTTCTTTGTGGGATCATTAATCCGCTTGGCAACAGTGGGGCAAGGTCACGACGTATCTACAAAGTAAAAATAATTGTAATTCCACGCTATAATGTTTGATTAATATAATTTTTGCATGTCATTTCTGGTACAATGTTGTGGCAAATTGCATATACCTATTACAGCAATTTGTAAACATTAAACATTTTTCTTTACTGTAATATATTTATTATTCTTGTTTTATTAGATAATGGCACAGCAAAAACAGGACATTTCTTCAGAGGAAATCATTGCGTTGGAAGACAAGTATGGTTGTCGTAATTACTCTTCATTGCCTGTAGCGTTGAGTCGCGGAGAAGGTAAGTTGAAACCTTGAAAATTGAAATGACTTATACTCATACCTACTCTATTATAATCATATCATAGTTTAAATATCATGAAACACACAGACACTTATTTGGTTAAGGAGGAAGAAACTAAGGAGAGCGGAGTCCCCCCCCTGCCCGTTACGTCTGCGGTAGTACCGGTCGGCTTCGCTTACGTAGCGGTACGCCCGTTTAGGAGTGTCACGTACACGCTTAGACTATTTAACCAAAAACCCACCCAACAACACGATATTACTCGGTATTATTTTTATTATTTAATTTACTGTTTTGAAAATATTGGGAAAAGATTGTATGACGCCTTAAGTAAAATTGAATTCTTACAACCATGTGATTGCTTTCTATCACGATTTTTAATTGAATTATATGTAAGGATGGGAATTTACTATATTATTTAATTCAACAAAAGACAATTAAAATATCCAATAATAGATGACGTAAATATTTGTCGGTTGCACATCTGTAATGAGGCGGTGTGCGTTGAATAAAAAGAACCAACGTATACTTTTAACCTGTTTTATTAATTCTGTTCAACCCACTATCCAATATTTTAAGCAGAATACCTGATATACTGCTATGTAGGTAAAATATTATAGTAAAATTGGGTAGGTACCTAGGTAACCTAACTGCACAAGTACAAGCCTTTGTTTCTATCACGACGAATCAGGTTAAGCCACGGGACACAACTAGTTTTGTAAAGTAGTTTGTATCTTTGTATAGAAAAATAAATTATTATAAGAAATACAGATAAAATATAATATTATGATATTATTATCTAAGGAAATGTTTTTGTGAAAACCCTCGCATATTTTTAGCGATTAGATGTCAAGACAGCCTTGTAGGTATTTTGCGGCATAACAAAGGAGTTGACCCACTATTAGTATTTATTACAAATATGACTACCCTTAGATTAATATAATAATAAAATTCGATAAAGAACAAAACTATTTATGCTAAAATGTATGATGAAATATTTGTAAGAAGTTTATAGTGTCTAAATTAAATTATGAAAAACATTATGTCACATTCACATGGCGGTATACAATTCAGCGCGATAAAAAATCTTAAAATATTTATCAATGGTGTTAGTAAACTTATATTATAGCACGAGATAATAATATTATCTTGGAAGCAATAATAAACGGCAACTTTATCGTGTTGACATTTAATTGCAATGCACTTTTGTTGTTACACAATATTTAAGACATTTTATTAAAGACGTTATTTTTATGTGTTTGTAATAATGTATTGGCATATACAGTATCAGTGTATTGGAAAAAAGATAACTCATATTATATGCATAACGTTTCTAAATTTTTTATCTCAATTACGAACAATTTAAAATAGATGGTGCGCTTCAATTGTCACGATCCAGCAACACTAAAATAGACTATTTGTAGTTTTGAGGGTCCGCAAACACGCTTTAAGAAATGCAACGGACTTTTCTTGCTCTAAAACTTTCAGAAATAAGAGTAGGTTTTATTGCTAATTAACTTTTTACATAATAATGCAATTTTTACGACAAGACTAAATTGATAAAATCTCTTACATAAATTTTAAAGATTTTTTCTTAATGAATATCATTTAAGGTTGCGGAGCTAATTGTTTCCGTAATTAATATATTATGTAGAGTGCCGACCGGAGTAGAGTATAACCACATTCTTACTACTTACCACAGTTTTACTACTTATTAATAAGACTGTGGTATGACACTGTAATCAGACAAGACACACTGACGCGAATTCAGGGAGTCTTGCAGCTGTTAGGTACGAAAGGATTTATTTAAGAATAAGTATGATAAATGAGCACACAGTCCACCTGATGGCAAGTGGATGTTAAGGCCCATAGACATCTAAATCTATTCTCGATTAAGAATCAAAATGCAGATGCGTCGTCACCCCTGAGGTCTAAGATGGAATGCCCCGTTTCCAGTAAAAATTATCTATCCGAATATCTCCCCCTACCTCTTCCTCCCATTCATGTAATAGGAGGCGAAAACATTTTTCTTACCGAAGCATGTGGGATGTGGGGTATCATTGTATAGAATTCATTGAATTGTAATAATAAAAAATCATAAATTTAGATTCAGATTTAGACAGTTTTTATTACGGGGTCGATCTCAAAAACCAAACTATTTAGTAATTCGAAATTTTGTTGTTATGTACCATATGTTGTATTTAACCAACAAATACCGAATAATGTAGTTTTTTTATAGGATAGGGTGACAAACGAGCATACAGTCCACCTAATGGTAAGTGGTTGCTGTGACCCATAAACATCTACATCAATCCTCAATAAAGAATCAAAATGCAGATGCGTTGTCACCCGTGAGGACTAAGATGGAATGCCTCTTTTCCAGTAAAAATCGTCTCCGGTTCTTTACACTCACCATACGAAACACAGCAGCAATAAGCTGCTATTTTACGCTGGTATTCTATGAAAGCATGATCGAACCGACTTATTCGTGTAACAAATATAATATAGCTGCAGAAATAATATTTGTGCAAAACACAAATGTCTACTTCTCAGACTTAGTTATGTTGTGAATGTGTCTTCGATAACGTCTACCTCCGATTGAATCGCATGAGTGGAATTCATAGTTATTGTATTTATCTATAGAAAATTTAATTGCCAGAATTGACCGACGGAGAATGTCACAAGGAATTAAGTCCGTCTATTGTAAACTTTAGCTCTAGTATGCTGCTAGTAATGAAGAATAAATAAATAGTTATTTATTGGAAGTTGTCGATGACGTCTGGAGCAACCAGGAGAAAGTTACAGCCTATATACGTCCTGCTGCTGGGCACAGGCCTCCTCTCATTTTTGAGAGGGTTTTAGGGCAAGGAAATGTCCGCCGTGCTACCCTAATGCGTGTTGGCGAACTTCATATGTCGAATGGGTGGTAGTGATATAAAAAAGGAATAGGACTCGACTTAACAATTTTTACCATTCTAGGTGTATTTGTGTGGGATGTCGAAGGCAAAAGATACTATGACTTTTTAAGCGCTTATTCAGCAGTGAACCAGGGACATTGTCACCCAAGAATTCTTGAAGTACTTAAGCAACAAGCTAGCAAACTTACACTTGTTTCTAGGTAAGTATATGAACAAGAACAACAAGACATACTTAAAAACATTTCATTCAGTTTAGGCTTTATCACTTATACTATTTTGATTTTTATATATCTACAGTACGTAAATCTACAGAAATCGAAACGATATTCGATTTTTCTTGTATCTATAATCGATAACTACTATTTTATGACACTTTCTTAAAAGGGTACCGTTACCGTAACAGCTTATTAAAAGTTCACTACCGAAAATAATCTTTCCCCATTGATTGCCTCATATGGGGAATATTTGCCATAATTGCTACTCTTGACAGGTGGGTTGGCAATTGCAGCTTCTTATCTTTCATTGTTATTATGAAGACGCTGCTGTCTATCTCCTAATTTGTTTCTCTCTGTCGTCTCCTATCACACACCCACGGGACTCTTAGGGTAGTGGATATTCTTACACCACCACTACACGGTAAAAGGTTTATTTCATACAACATAATGTAACAAAAACTGTGGTTCCCATAACGTTATCAGAATCATTATTCAAACGTACAGAAATAACTTCAGAAAATTCAAACAAATTTTTTAAATAAAAATAAATAAATTTTTATTTGCAAATTGTATGAGGTTTAATTACCTCTGCATTGTACGGGGTATAAGAATAATGTCAAATACCTTTCTTTCATGTCAAATCTTCCTTCCATTGTCAAAGACCAATTCGCGTGTTAGTTTAGGTTATGTAATGAAAAAAAACCCAATACAATTTACAAATAAAAATGTATTCAAATTATTATTTTTTACGGTTGAGTTTTCTACAGTAAAGTTATTTCTATACGTTTGCATACTGATGCTGATAACGATCCTTCCTTTTTTATGCACAGAGTTTTTGTTATATGTTGTATAATATTATTTAAATTCCCATTTTTTTGTTCATGTCTATTTTTGTTGTAAGGCCTCTATTTCTAAAGGAAGTATTTTTTAAGCAATATGATTACTATTTTTATTTAGCGTTTTCTATTTTCTACCAATAATTATCTTTTTTTATAGCTATAAGGTTCCAATAGAAGTAAAAAAGAATTAAAATTCATTTTTGTGGCCGTGGTCTTTATTCAAATGGTTAATGGATGATGCTAATAAATGTGGTTCATAGGTCCTTTTAAAATGTACAGTAAAAAAAGCCCTAAAACCCTCTCAGAAGTCAGAAGTGATGGGAGGCTTGTGCCCAGCAGTGGGACGTATATAGGCTGCAAACTAAAAAGTACAGATGATATAAGATGTAGTTGTGTTGCCCAGTGACGTGTTGTCAATATCATTTAAATACTCTGTTACTATAATAAGATAAATTACTATTGTAATTCATAATATTATTTCGTCATACATTGATCAATAGTCATTTATCATTACGTAAACAACATTCGATAACTTACTTGATTGTTTTAAACAATCTAGTTCTTTTCGGTAAATATATAAAGGGTTTTGACGGTATGGATATTAAAGTTAAAGTTACAGCCTATATACGTCCCAGTGCTGGGCACAGGCCTCCTCTCATTTCGGAGAGGTTTTTAGGGCAAGGGGAAGGTTCGCCGCGCTGCCCCAATGCGTGTTGGCGAACTTCACCTCTCTTCGAAAATATTTTTTTTCTTATCTTTCAGACATGCATGTTTCCTCACGATGTTTTCCTTCACCGCCGAGCACGTGGTAAATCATCACTTAAAATTGCAATTAACAATTTCATTGGTGCCGGCGGGGATCGAACCCGGCTGCTCGCGTACTGTGAAATTTGCAGCGAGCGCTTAACCCCTGAGTTAGGTACCACGGCTCACATGGAGCATTTCTTAGAAATGCAATTTTTTTTTAAGTATGTATCTAGTAAGCGCATTTTTTAAATATTAAAAACGTAAGAAGTGTCAAAAAACTTACAGTCCACCTAATAGCAAGTGGTCACTGCAGTTAATAGGCACCTGCAGCCAACTTCAAACAAAGAAGGCCACATATACGTTTTAACCTCTGAAGACTGAGATGGAATGTCTCAAAGCCTGTAACTCTCCCTTCAGATCAGAATACAGTAGTGCAAGCAATGATATTGGGCAGCAGGAGTAGGTAGGAGGGTGTGGTATCTACCTCCTGTATCCTACCACTTAGTAAAGTTCAGTTAAAACATTTCAGTTGTTGTAACGCCCCTGTCCTTTTTGAGGTTCCGTACACGAAGGGTAACCAACGGGACCCTATTACTAAGCCTCCACTGTCCGTCCGTCTTGTCTGTCAGCGGGTTGTATCTCATGATCCGTAATAGTTAGACAGTTGAAATTTTCACAATATGTGTATTTCTGTTGCCGCTATAACAACGAATAATAAAAATAAAAATAAATTAAAAATTAAAGGGGGCTCCACTACCAGAAACGTGTTTTACGATGATACCGAACCCTTCATGCGCCACGCCAGTCCGACTCGCACTTGGCCGGTTATTTGGAATTGGAGTTGAGAGCGGATCCTAATGTTACAATTCCTACGGTTATGTTAAGTTGGGTTTAGGATGTTCCCTTATAGACGTGAAATTTTTTCAGAGCATTTTACTCGGATCAACTTGGCAAATATGAGAAATTTATGACGGAATTATTTGGTTACGACCGTTTGCTGCCGATGAATACGGGCGTTGAGGGCGGCGAGAGTGCTTGCAAGATCGCACGCAAGTGGGGCTATGACGTCAAGAAGATACCGAAGAATCAAGCCAAGGTGATAAGTAGTATCTTTAGCATTCCGTGTCCAAAGTGTAAAACGGAACCCTATTGATGTCACTCTACTGTCTGTCTGCCTGTCCGTCGGTATGTCACGGATCTCTAGCTCGCAGCAAAATGAGTCACAGACTTGTGTGAAATTTAAATATTTGTGGTGGAATGTTGACGCAAAACCGAATATCTCCCCCCCTCTTCCTCCCATTCATGTAATAGGAGACGAAAACATTTTTCTTACCGAAGCATATGGGAGGTGGGGTATCATTGTATAGAATTCATTGAATTAATTCTATACAATGATACCCTACTGATACCCCATAATGATACCCCATTTAAAAAATCATCAGTTTAGATCATCGATCACTAATTAGATTCAGATTTAGACAGTTTTTATTACGGGCTCGATCTCAAAAACTAAACTATTTAGTAATTCGAAATTTTGTTGTTATGTACCCTATGTTGTATTTAACCAACAAATACCTAATAATGTAGTTTTTTTATAGGATAGGGTGACAAACGAGCATACAGTCCATCTGAAGAATCAAAATGCAAATGCGTCGTCACCTGTGAGGACTAAGATGGAATGTTTCTTTTCCAGTAAAAAGGATCTCCGGTTCTCTACACTCACCATACGAAACACAGCAGTGTTAAGCTGCTATTTTACGCTGGTATTATTTTTATTGAGATCGTGGTACCTCCCGGTCGAGCCGACCCATTCGTGCTACAACTATACTACTAATATAGCTGCAGCATGGCTCTACCACGTATATAGTTTGTAAGATGAACAAACAAACAAACGTTTTTTAGTTTTTTTCTTTAATTTGTTGAAAAGATAATTGCCTAGTTTAAAGAAAGGTGATTACTGTAATTAATTAATGTACGGAACCTCAATAAAGCAAGGCCCGTCTCTCACTTGGCCGGATTTTATAAGTCAAGTGACGCGTGCATTCTATTCCAGAGCAGTAAAATGATATGCTATGACTATGATAATATGCGTAATAATATCAACTCATGTGATAATATGTTACGTATGTTATGTTATGCATATTTTTAAATAGGTTATCTGTTCTTTCGGTATCAAAGTTTACTGTGTAACATAAATATACCTTAGCAGATTGGCCATGGCCATTTATGCATTTTATTATTTAGTTACAGTTTTGATATTTAAAATTAAATATTATTTAATATGTAATAGATAATAATATTAAATAATCTTTTTAAATTATTTTGAGGTGGAGGTGTTGAGAATTAATTGCTGTCTACTATAGTTAAAAGTAGACTCAATCAGTTGTCAAAAAACCTAGCGGTTTTTAACTAGGATGGATAAAAGACGCTAAATGCCTACTCGGAAGGTCTATCTAGCTATCGGTGAAGTCAGCACCAAATCAGGAAATACCTATGTAAAAGTTGCTAATTAGTTGCGCATGCGTAGACCATGCGAATTCTCAATAATTAATTTGGAAATAAAAAGCGAATACACAACTTCGAAAGTTGGTAAAAAAATTACTTTGCGTACATCCGCTAGATAAAATAAAATGATGTGTCTTACCTAGTTTGAAGAGCACCTTCCGCCCTTCCTCAATTACGTGCACTATCCCCGTCACCACTAATCCTAGCACCACTAAACTAGGAAAGACACACCACTGACGACAAATAAAAGTGGTTAGCCTCTACACAAGGCATCTTCAGGTGTAGTAGACTCTGCGGTGGCTGACCGCTAAGATTTGAGGTTAAGTTTTGAGGGAGGGCGGGAGGTGTTCTTCAAACTAGGCAAGACACATTATTTTATTTTATCTAGCGGATGTATGCAAAGTATTTTTTTTACCAACTTTAATATTGGATTTCCGCAAAGTAACGCCGAATTCTATTAAACTATTAATTATACACAACTTCCTTTATTTTCCCCACACAATAGTGAAAATCTTTATATCGGTATACGCACGCACACAAAGACAGCCAGCTTAAGTGTAAGATAAATGCTGTCACGCACACAAACTCGTCAATTCTGGTTCATATTTGTTATTTGTAAACCTAATCACGGTATCTAGACAGTAATAGCATAATATTACTATATGACAATGATCGTGAAGGTTGTGAAGAAGTGTGACACGAGGAGGTATAGGATCTCTGTAAACATTCATGAGCTGTGCTAATGAAGCAAGCATGTCGCGGTAGAAGACGAAGCGTTAGAAACAATTATTTGTAATTGTATTCAAGGATCATTTTGATTTTATTGCTATTGGCTCTTGTCAACAGACACGATATTGACTCAGGGTGACAGCAGAGCCTTTGCCTATAGAAATTAAATTATTTTTTAACGTTCCTGACCTTGAGTTGTACCTCTGTAATAGGATCGTTGCCGGCCAGAACATCTCTTTTAAACTGATAGATCTATCTTAGATTTTTAACGAAATAGCTAACGTGTCGTGCGGTGGACGCATAAGAGAAGCTTTTTGTCCCGTGAATGTTGTAAGAGACGAACTGTAAAATCCTAGAAATATCTCGTGGCTTCGGACTGATTTCGATAACCATCTCGTTTAATCCAGACGTAAAATACTTGGACCGGTGAGGGGAGGAGCGTCAATGGTGCGAGACGTCTGAATCGCAAATCTGCCTGCGAAGCAAACCCTCTATTCCTCACTCTCAGCGGAGAGAGATCAGGCGCAGTAAAAACGGCTTTACGTGCTTTCCGATGCATGGCCATGAAACATCGGTATCTTCCTAACTCCAAACTGTTACTGAAAATTACTTGCATGATCAGCAGTTACGCTGGACCTACGAAGTAGTCGTCAGTCTAGAAGTCGCAAGAGCGACCTACGACAATGGAGTTTACGCATATTTTGAACCTTTTGTAACTACAGCTGCTACGTTTATTTTAGATAATTTTCGCCGAAGGAAACTTCTGGGGCCGGACCTTGTCAGCGATTTCTTCGTCGTCGGATCCTACTTGCTACGATGGATTCGGTCCATACATGCCTTGCTTCGAATTGATTCCCTATAATAACATTCCGGCTTTAGAGGTTAGTACGATTTTATATGCACAATTATCAAATTTCTACACAATTTATACTTATATTAAAGCTTTTATGGTTTCTTGCACCACTCCACACATGGAGTTTAAGGAAATCGTGTAGTGCCAGTAAAAGTCACAGGAACTTAATTCTGTTTGAATAAAATAATTTAAGCCAAAATAAAATTCAATCAAATAAAGTGTTAACAAACAAAACGCAAATATCAATAATTATTGCAGAAAGCACTACAAGACCCGAATGTTGCCGCATTCATGGTGGAGCCCATTCAGGGTGAAGCTGGTGTAGTGATCCCAGACGACGGGTACCTGAAGAAGGTCAGGGAACTGTGCACCAAGTACAATGTACTGTGGATTGCAGATGAGGTGCAAACTGGTTTAGGTAATTTAATTTAAAATTTATGTACTCATGTTCGAACTTCCTCAATACTCATTGCCATTGTCGGAGACGCATGAAGAGGGAGGTGCGGGGCGAGCAACACGGCCGCCGAACCTAATTCGTCCAAGTTCAAGGCCGAATCACTTGTATCCCATTTGATAATAACTACTTTTTAATTTATCATTGTGAATTTGTGTGCGGTGAATGCCCCTATTACCAGCCTTTTAGTGCCAATTTCAACATTAATTTAAACTTTAAAATTTGTATTATTTTAATAAGAGCACAATATTTTTAAATTTAGGTTTAATCGATAGGTTTTTTATCAAAAAATATAATGAGCGTTCATTTACAATTATATAATTTTAAGAACACTTTCAAAAATGCCGATATACAGAAAAAGGTGTAATGGCTCTAATTCCAGCCATCCTGTGCCGAATGTCATCCTTTTGTGTCTTTAATGCCAGCTACCATAGGGTTATCTATGCCTTTTGAGTTTTTGGTAGGTACCTATTGTAGCTAAGTTTTAGATGCACAGTAATAAATTCGTAACAACTTCTAATTTTAAATCACGCGTGTCATGAGCATGTAATATAAAACAATAATTATCATGTTTTAATGTTATACTACGTACAGCATGGTTTGACCTTACTGAAATGTTTTGGTTTTAAAAATTTGATTTTGCTTTTGACACTAAACAATTAATTAAAACAAATTGTGATAAAAATTTATCTAGCACGTCAACTTCTTATAAATTAATCATCCAAGTTTGTGTGGTGTGCTGTATGTAATCTGTAATGATGATGCTTCGACATTATCATTATTCATTACAGCACACCACAAGTCCATCACTACACATGACTTCCTCCATTGGTTGCAGGGTTGCAGCAAAGCACGGTCCTGTACGTTGCTTTTCATGAGTTTTTCGTTTATGTACTAAGTTATAATTACTTGCTTGCCTTTATTAAAAATAATTAAAATATACGATATTCTTAATATACAACAAATGTCGGATAAAAAATGTCAAATACAACTTATGCTAAACTTTCAATAAAAAAAAATATATTTTATAACAAAAAATAAGTTGTCGTAATTAATGATATTTATTCCAGTTTATGAAAACCCTGATTTATATTTCGTGGTTAAAATTTGGTACCTCAGATTAAACAACAGCCTGACGGCTGACATTATGTACTACTCCATACATATCCTCCATTTGAGACATATCGTATATCTAATTACAGCCCCATTAATTCCCACTAAAATAAAATAATAAGCTTATAAATTTATTCAAAAATAACTGAATTACTATGTCCTTATTAATATTCATGCAACTCACAAAGATTGAAGACGAGATAATGTAAAATAAGCCTAATTTTATCGGGACAATAAATTGTCAAAAAATTTGGAACATGAGCGTTTTCTGTTACCTGCGTGTTTTGATATTAAATTTAACACTGATAGATTTATAACCGCGTGGTAATATTTGAAATATGCTTTCCTCTAATGACGCAGAATTTTTTAGTTGACAATATTCGTAGATAAGACCACTAGAAACTTTATTTATGAATACCTTAAAAAAGGCAAAAACACGGGGCTGGTATTAGGTGCATCCACCCTATTAGAGAATTTTTATTACCACGTAATATTTTACAAAAATGGTGATTTTGGTTAGTTTTGTTTTGGTTTTGACTACATAAGTTAGTACCGCAGACACAAGAGTACCGAGCAGATTTATGCATCGCATGTAGGGAACTTGCCAATAGGGAACAAAAATCTTTTGAGTAAAACAAGTTCTTGCGAAACAATTAATTTGTTTTTGACTACATAGGTTAGTACCGCAGACATAGAAGTACCGAGCAGATTTATGCATCGCATGTAGGGAACTTGCCACTAGGGAACAAAAATCTTTTGAGTAAAACAAGTTCTTGCGAAACAAGACTACATAAGTTAGTACCGCAAACATAGAAGTACCGAGCAGATTTATGCATCGCATGTAGGGAATTTGCCACTAGGGAACAAAAATCTTTTGAGTAAAACAAGTTTTTGTGAAACAATCAAAAATATCTGCTTGTACCCTATGTTCAACAGTTTCAAGTATAAATTAATTGCTGAAGCTGTACACAAGGATTATCAAACTTATGACATATTATATCCTAATCACAGCAAGGCCTTCGCTAGGATTGATAACTGATTTTTTGTTACCGAAGCATTTGTAAGTGGAAATAGTGACATATCTATTATTTGTTTCGAAATTTTATATCTTAATATAATCAACAGAGCTTTTTCAAGCGGTAGTTGTAATAATACATTGAAAGTTGGTTTTCCTAGTGCATTCTACCGTTAAAATTACCGTTACAGCCTATTAAAGTCCACTGCTGAAAATAGGCCTCCCCCATAGATTGTCTAGTCATAGTTGCCACGCTTGGCAAGCGGGTTGGCAACCGCAGTTTTTTATTTTTAGTCGTTATTAGGAAGACGCTGCTGCCCATCTGATTTGTTTCCCTCTGTCGCCTCTTACGACACCCACGATGATATGGGGTATTGGGTATTCTTACACCGCCACTACACGGTAATTCTACAGAGATCTTTATTTAAACTCTTATTTGTTATTTAACTTTCATTATTGTTGTATTTGATTTTTCTGGTTATTTATATTATTAGGTTATCATAAAAATTTGATGAATTTTATTTACTGCACTCTTACATTTGTTTAACATGTCCTGAGAGAGAGAGAGAGAGAGAGAGAGAGAGAGAGAGAGAGAGAGAGAGAGTTGCCCACACCATTTTTGTAAAGTTCCCCATTATGTGTTACCACAATTATATTTCAATATAGCTTAAAATACCAGCATAGCGCTGTCGTGTCTCGTATGGTAAGTGCAGAGGATCGGTGACCCTTTTTCTAACAACGAGGCTTTCTGTCTTATTAATAACTAGTAATGATCTGCCCAATAACGTACAACATTAACGTTTCTTAACCTAATTTTTCCGATGTTTTATTGTTAATTACTTAATACACCGGCTCAGGGACCCGAAGTAAATCTTGGCCTTTCCGACAAAAGATTACGCCACACATCGAACTCTTCTAGGTCCTTTAAGTACTACTTGGTCTATCTAATGATATCTGGGTTTTCCACTGAGCGACGCCCAGAAGATCGCCCTATATACGCTCTCTTTACCGCCCGGTCTTCTCCCATTCGCACAATAGGTCCAAGGTCCAAGCCAGCGCAGTTGTGTGGCAATTATTTCTCCCAGGATGTTAGGTAGAAATTATGTCCTATATTTGTTATTAAGCTTAAATAAATTACTTTACCTACTTAATACTACTATACTCTTACTAACTTAACTTAGATTGGGCCTTTGCACCTTTGGATATTTACTTTTACTAATTTAATAGTTGTAAATTACTCGATTTATGATAATATATAAAAAGGAAATTTTCTTTCAGGACGTACGGGAAAAATGTTAGCCGTTGAACACGAGGGAGTGAAACCTGACATTGTTATACTGGGTAAAGCGCTCAGTGGTGGAATGTTACCAGTGTCTGCTGTGCTAGCCAACAATAATGTAATGGATGTAAGTTAAATTTCGGTTGTACCTATCAATGACAGAGAAAGACGCTAAGTCATAGGCAAATTATGTAAACTCCCCTTTACTTAAATTACCTATATTTTTTTACTTTATTTTTGACCGCCTTGTTGGTCTAGTGGTCGTAAGCGTGACTGCTGATCATGAGGTCCCAGGGTTGAAAATCAGTCATTGGGTTTTTCTGTCAAGAAATTCTTAGTAGCAGCCGGGAGTCAGGAAGTTGGCGATGTTTCACCTGCTCCTGATCTCTCTTCGGCTGTGTCGGATTGCCGTCCCATATGACTATGAGAGTAAAGGAATAGAGAAAGAAGAAACACCTCTGCACATCCTGATTGTGGACCCTTAGTGCGCAAACTTAACATTCATCTGGGAAGCTACTTACGTAGCACAGAAGAAGTAAAATTGGTGTCAGCTAAGCTTTTTTTACTTTTACAAGCTATCTAATCCTGTCCTGCGCAGATGGCTAGTCTCAATAAGACTGGCCGCCATGACTTAAATTCAGTCTGGAGGACATTGTTTATAATATTTAAAAGGATCAATGTAACAATTATCAGCGTAGCTTAAGCCTAATTATCATAAAGTATATACATCACTGAAGTATTTTTATACCTTCCAGGTAATAACGCCCGGTACACACGGATCAACATACGGTGGTAATCCTTTAGCATGTGCAGTAGCTACCGAGGCGATTAAGGTGAGAATTTATAATACAAAGCATTCCGCAATAGTTTTAACCCAGATATTACTGAAACTTTTTTTTGTTTCGGATTGCACTGATTTTTGAGTATGTTGTACTAAAACAAAGTAATAATATTAAAAAATATTGAAAAAAAAATTCGTGGTCCGGAAAAGCCGGAAAACGAGTGGCGTTATAACGCCCGGTAGTAAGATCGGCTACTAAAACTAAAGCATTTTGGGAATAAAATAAAACACAGATTATATTGCTTATAATGGTTTATTTGCCAAGAATTTAAACATTGGTATGATATGAAACAAAACATATTTTTGGGTGTAAATATACCTGACATTTACGACACATGAAATTTGTTTTTTTCTTACAAATAGTGCAACGACTTTGAGAATCTTCATATGTAACTAAATGATCAATGCGATCGTATCGCGAGAATTCTATATAGTTTCTAGGAGTACGGCAAGGTCCACGTTTTTTAGTTCTTTTATACGTCTCCAATAATCCTCTGGCAACAACTCTACGAAAAGTTAAGTGGTCGTATTCTACACCATCACTTTTATACAACTGCCTGCATTGTGGGTAGCCATATCCAAGCTGTGGCAAAATAACGAAAAATAGCATTTTTTTTCGTTATTTTGATCAGTTCTATCGACTCCACCCATGTTTTCATTGTATGTTTTTATGATAGCAGGTTGATCAATAAGCACATACCTTTTTAATTGTTGAGAAAATCCTTTAGCTTTGTGAAGCGGCTCAATTGTTTCCGCATTAGACGCGACACTTACGACACTATTGTCATTCCATTTGCAGACTAAGATCTGCTTGGGTTGGCTAGACCTATACACGAATGTGCCCCTTTCTGTCTTTTTGAAAACCTTGTTTTCAGGTAGTGGACATTTAGAGGTATGATTTTCACGAATAGTTCCTGTAGCTCTCATACCTCTATTACTCAATTCGTGAAATAGAAGAATCGAAGAAAAAAAATTATCAAAAAACAGATGAAATTGAGTGTTTGACAATGACTGTAAAACATCAGCAAACCTCAAAATTACACTTGCCCCTAATCCAAATTGTTTGTAGCATGCTGGGATATTTGAAGAATGTCCCTGGTATGGATCAAACCAAAAAACATACTCCAACCTAGTTGCACCTACCCACAGTTTATACCCCCATCGGGTTGGTTTTCCGCGTATAAACTGTTTGCAGCTATGGCCTCCATAGTATGGTACCATAGCTTCGTCAATGCTATAATTTTGCTCAAAAGGTGCCATGTCTGAGAAAATTTTATTTAGTAAATCAAACAAAGGCCTAAGTTTCGAAAATTTATCACTATCTGTACGAATGACATTGTTGTCACAGCAATGTAAGTGTTTCATTATCATTGTGAAACGATCCCTTGACATGGCATTACAAACAATATCAAAATGAGTATCAGAAGATTTCTCCCAATACATATACCTGCGAGGTACCACGACATAACCGCTGTATAAAAGTATACCCAAAAAACACTTAATTTCTGGAGTAGTTATATTAGCGATGACATTTTTTTTGGCTTGCGTACAGATTTGTGTAATGAATCAACATTTGTATTACTTCATCATTCATCATATACTCATAGTAATACAAAGGTGACTGTAAAATTTTTGGGCCCTCACGATCCTGCCATTGTGGAAATTCATTTGGATTGTGCCTGTTGTGCCACGTATACTGTTGGGTTTTGCTAACACTAGAAGTGACGTTCCGCGATGAACAGCTTATAGATGGAGTGGAGCAGGAAGTAGAAGGTATCTCTTGATCCACATCTTCTAGCAAGCATTCATTGGCAGTGCGTATCCTTTTTGCTAACACTGACAAAGATAAATCATTTTCAGAGTCCTCACTATCTGAAAACGTATCATATGTAATCTCTGCTGAAGCTTTTAGCTGGGTACCTGAAAAGTAATAAATACCTACATTGAAATTAATTGTTAGTACAGTGACTGAAATGAATTACGTAATATGCTCAAAAGAATAACCGAACCTGGGAGATTATGTAATATCACAAATTCTTCGTCACCAGAATCTTGGTTTGTTATTTCAGTATTTGGATTTTCCGGTGGAAAAATTGTAATTTCACTGGGCAAATCGTCATCAGAATCTGTATGGTTCAATTCATCAATTATTTTGTTGAGATTCAAAGTTCGTTTCATCAGTGATTTAAAACATAATAGTAAGACGTCAATTTTAACTACCGGGCGTTATAACGCCACGAGTTTTTACATAAGATAATTTTCATGAAAAACCGTGAAATTCGAATTTATTTCATGTTACATTTATATTATAATAACAATACTTTACAGCATTCTATGTTGTATTGTTTATTACTATATTTAGGTACTCAAAAACTTACCTTTTTGAAGCCATGTCGCATAACAAAATCACTATCAAATTTAAAACAGGTCTGAACTTCAAAATAATACACGCACTGTGACAAATAGTTGATACACATTTATAGGGACTGTTTCTGATTACGGTAATGTAAGTCGATCTATGTTTAAACAACATTAAACATATAAATTTGGCGGGTAGATCTAACACTCAATAAGTGGCGTTATAAAGGACGGTAGTAACAAGTGGGTTAAATATGAAATAATTAAAATTTCTTTTAGATGTTGTTGTGTAACTACTGTGGTGATGCCAAAATAATTCTGCATCAATCATCATTTTTTTAAATGATATTGAAATGACAACGAACTTACAGTCCACCTGATGTTAGTGGTGGTGTATGCCCAATGAACATCTGCGTGCTTGATCGTGTAGTATCGGCGTAGAATCTTCTACCCCATATACCGTGGGTGTCGTAAAAGATGACATAGGGAAACTGAAATAGGAGACGAGCAGCAACATTTTCTTGATAACAACGCATAATAGTAAAAAACTATGGTTGCCAACTCGCCTGCTAAGCAGTGGGAACATAAGGGTGATACCTAGGCAGACGGGCTTTTAGCCGCGTATTTTATAAAAAAGGGAAAATTCAGAAAAAATCATGGCCTCTGACATAAGACGTAATTACCATCTTCAATATTCCAAATAGAGAATATTTAGTCTATTGAAAAGGGAGGATTCAACATCATTGAAAAGAGCTAAACAAGGTATAGAAGTAGGAAAATCAGCAATTTTAAGCCTAAAATACGATCAGGGTATAAGACACTGCGATAGAGACAAAATATTACAAATATTATTATTCTAAATTATGTCATAACCAAGACATCCCACAGTCTACTTCCGAATATTCATGTCCCGAGAATATTGCATCAATCACAGAACACAAAGTACGCCTAACTTTAAAAAGGATGAAATACCAGAAGATATAACAACAGAGGCCTTAAAGTTTGGTGAACTCGTTCTTCTCCCATACATCACTAACTTATTTAACTCAATATTAAAAATCCGACACCTTTCCAAAACATTTTTGTCATTGTAACATAATTCTTTTACATAAAAAGGTGAGAAATCTAACATCAATAATTACAGGCCCATTAGTCTTATTTCACACCTATATAAAACCTTTATTAAAATAATTGAGAACAGGATTAGTAGACAGCTAGATTCTCATCAGCCTCCCGAACACGCTGGATTTAGACCTGGTTTATCCACAACCGACTTGTGAATCAAATCATTGAGAAACATACAGAGTATCAACTCCCTTTATATCTGGCTTTTGTCGACTATTTTCAATGCCTTACAAAATCAAAACATTGAACCCACTTAGGCACATACATTTACTTAAAAATATTTATAATAACAGTACCGCCGCAATAAAATTGAATACTACAGGACCTTCTTTCCTTATTCTAAAAGGAGTTTAACAGGGCGATCCGTTATCGCCGAAACTCTTCACTGCCACTTTAGAAGAAGTATTTCGGAAACTGGCAGATAGTTGGCTCGAGAAAGGCATCAAGATTGGATCAAAGAAGTTAAGCAATCTTAGATTTGCTGATGACATTATTCTTTTCGCGTCGTCGGCCAACGAACTGGGAGAAATGCTTAACGAGCTACGAACAGCTAGCCTGGAGGTTGGACTTCTGATGAATATGGAAAGCGCAAGTTAATGCCAAACCATGTCAAGCACAGGATACATATAGATGACGTGGAGGTTGAATATGTTGATGAGTATGTTTATTTGGGCCAAATAGTTTCTTTCCAGACGAGGCAAGAAAAAGAGATCGCCTGACGAACAGAAAACGCCTGGAAGAGCTATTGGGCCTTAAAACATCTAATGAAGGGCGACGCACCAATATCCCTTCAACGCAAACTCATGGACATATGCATCCTCCCCGTCTTGACATATGGTGCCAAAACCTGGTCTCTCACCAAACAGCAGAGGTCTGATCTCGGGGTGTGGTTAGCGAGCAATGGAGCGCAGCATGCTAGGAGTCAGACTAATAGACCGCATCAGAAATACCACTCTGCACTCCAGAACCCAAATCACTGACGTCTCCCGTAAATTCGCCAAACTAAAATGGGACTGGGCCGCTCATGTCTGCCGTATGTCAGAAGAACTGTGAACCAAAATTACAACTCGGTGGACTCCTATAAATGGCAGACGTCCCCGAGGCAGACCCAGAAAACGATGGCGGGATGAACTGGACACCTTCATAGAAGACTGGTCCTCCATAGCACAGAACCGTGAAAGGTGGAAAGAGATCGGGGTGGCCTTTGCCCAGCAGTGGGACGTTATGGGCTGATAAGATAAGATAAGAAAAGGGAGGGTAATGGGGGCTACTAAAAATTAAACATGTAAATATGTACATTTTAAACCACTTGCTGACTATGACTTTTACGATGAAGCCGATTAAAAGAAGATTCATGATTTTGTTTAACTCTCAAAATGTATCTATCTCATACTTATGTATATAAGCATCATATTATGTGAACTGAAATGATACATACAGCTGCCCGGGTTAAAAACTACAATATAAGCTAAACAGGAACCCAATCACACTTTTATTTTAACATTATTTTTATGAGTGTAAGTCCAGACAAAAGTTTTTTTCATTTTGTTATTATACATTTTATAACTATGGAGAAAGTTGTGCCCACGGTGGTAGAATCATTCTGTTTGTTCAAAGTACGCTAGTTTTTTAATTAATTAATTTGTTTATTATTAAGTGAATTTTATAATTAATTCTCGTTTTTTTGCTTATTTTCAAGGTAATACTAGAAGAAAAATTATCGGAAAATGCGGAGCGACTTAGCGCGGTATTTCGTGAAGAATTAGAAAAGATTCCAAAGTCCAAGGTCAACACAGTCAGGGGCAGGGGACTTATGTTCGCCATTGTCGTAGATGACAGTAAGTTAAATTACACAATGAACTAGGGTTGTCAACTCTTCTCATAATTTAAATTCCGCTAAATTGGTTAATGTAGCATTTGGCTAATAGTCCACCAGATAATATATAATGTAGCTCACGGAAACTTGCAATTAACTTCAGTCAAAGATGATCAGTCATTTGTTGTCACCGTTCTGTTTCGTTCCATGTTATGTCCTAAAGCACAGATCCTACCCTATTAAGCCACTGCAAGATAGCGCTGGAATTTTCTCGTGTGTGGTTAGTATGGTCGTATGACCCCCTCTCCCTCCTCCTGAAAACTTGGTGAATCTAGATTTTTTAGATTTTGGGCCATTATTGTCAACCCTGAGGAATAAATTGGAATGCTGCACATGCTATTCATATTTCTAGTAATGAATATCATTTATAGAAGTGTGGGGGGTCATACAGTTTAATCGGGCGCATTATTATTTTATTTTTATTTTATTTTATTTTATCTGGGGAGCTTACAGCTACATTTACAATCTAGGTTACTATATTAAAATTTATATGCCGATAAAAAGTTTCCACATATAGGCATAATACATTAACAACAAATCGTTACTCAGACACACTACTTATGAAATCTATTGTAAGAGTAGATTTAATGCTCGCAATACTATCACAGAATAAGTCTAAATCGTTGTTTTCGGAATAGTTATTAAATAACCTCAAAGCTCTTGGTATAAAACTGTTACTTCTATGATTAGTATGACAAGATGGAACATGGAGTAATACATTTTTGCGTAGTTTTTTGGCAGGGGCTCTTAGTAAGATTTTACTGAGAAGCTCCGGACAATCCATTTTACTTTGTGCGACTTTTATTAGAAAACAGACGTCAGCTATGTCTCTGCGTATGTTTAGAGGCAATATGTGAAGTCTTTTGCAACGATCCTCGTAGTCGGCAAAAGGTAGGTTAAATTTATGATATAAGAAAGCAGTGAACTTCTTTTGATTTTTTTCAATATTGTTAATATAAATGGCATAGCACGGATTCCAAACCTGAGAAGCGTATTCTAGATGTCTACGGACGTAAGCACAATACAATATTTTATATACATATATAACGTTTAACAAAACCTAATGCTTTATAAGCTTTGTCCACAATGTGATCTATATAGAGAGTAAACAATAGTTTGCTGTCATGAATTACTCCCAAGTCATTTATTTTGGATTCATTCATCAGAATTTGATTTTTAAGTTTATAATTAAAATAAAGATTATTTCGCTTACGGGAGAACGTAACACAGAAACATTTATATACATTTAAATCTAATTTATTATTCCTACAGTAAATACCTAATCTATTCAGGTCATCCTGTAAATGATATGCATCCGAGACATTTTTTATAACTCTAAAAATTTTCATATCGTCTGCAAATAAAACGAAATTTGAGTAAGAAAAACAAGTACTAATATCATTAATAAAAATTAAAAACAAAAGGGGACCGAGTAAAGATTCTTGAGGAACGCCAGAGGGAATACTTACCCACGACGAGGAGTAACCATTTAGTACAACCGCCTCCGTTCTATTTTGTACATAAGACGTGAATCGTGACGTATGGTCAATGCGGTCAAAAGCCTTGCTATAATCTACGCTGTGGCCCCTAAACATCTTCATCTAGGTATCCTCGATTAAGAATCAAAATGCAGATAGCGTTGTCGCCTCAGTTAAAAGGGTCTCCGGTTCTCTACACTCTCAATACGAAACACAGCAGAATGAAGCTGCTATTTCACACTGGTGATGAGAGTTTGGTCCTTCTCCGATCGAGCAAGCCCATTCGTGCTACAACCCTCATCGTGGCTCTACCACGTAAAGTTCTTGACCGTAGTGGAATGTTGAATAACGGTTTAACATTCCACTACGGTGTCTTACGTACGGTTGAATAATAGTGTTGAATTACGAACTTTCGACATAAAGATTTGTTGTTTCGTACCTTAAATTAATACTGACTGTTTAATTGCTTATGCTAGGAATGGTTGACAACAGCACTACAATAATAGATATGAACTTTTGACGTCATGATTTACCGACCGTACTCTTAATTACTACCTTAAATATATTACCTTAATTACTTACTCTACTGACTGAGTTGTTTTTATGATCTGTGTACTGAGCCGGGTATTCAGAGATAATCTTGTTTGAACAGGTTTGAACCCAAACTTTTTAATGTCAAAATATCAGTCCAGTCATACAATGCTCCAGAGATATTGGCATTGTAAAATTTGAGATTAAGCTCGGGATTTTGTCTGAATACCCACTTGAGTGCTTATACATTTAGAAATTTTGTTATAACAGGTATCCCGGCGTATGAAGTCTGCCTGCGATTCCGTGACGCGGGTTTGATCACTAAGCCAACACACGGACAGACGATCCGTCTAGCGCCACCTTTAGTTATCACCGAGGAACAGATTCGTGAAGGCGCGAGAATCATTCAAAAAGTCTTTGAAAGTTTTAAGAAATAAGATTTCATGGATAAACATAATATGTTAACGACCTGTCCCAACCGGGGTGAAATGCCTCTGTAATTTTTTACGGCCGGAATGGACAAAAAGTAACTTGTGATCAGCTATGTTTTTACAGAGCAAATACTTTTTCGTGCTGATTTCTTGCTTTTGTGCTCATTATTAGTGTAATATATTCTTAAATGTCCGGTTCAGCATATAAGACAAATAAAATATTTTTCTAAATTATTATTTATTATAATAAGTTTGTAAATATGTAAGTAAAAGTCCAGAAAATCAATAAATTATTCCTATAATAACTAAGAATTTGTTTTATTAAGTGCATTATGTGCGTATAAAAAGAAGAATTATTAAAAAATCAATTTTAAGCCAGTTATTTCACGAAAATAAATAAATGAGCAATATTAATATTGCATATTACGTATACGTAAACATATAATAACATGTGTCTTATAACGAAATATAAATGGCTGGTTTTTATGAATTGCGTTGTATGTAAAATATCACTGACAGTGCAAAACTCTTATTTTTACTAGGTTCTCGTAGGACTCCTTTTCAGCCAAGGAGTCCATCTGGGTGGCTAACACCCTCTTACCTATTTATTTAGTAACTTGCAATAAATACTATGTTCCAGTCTGAAGAGTATAGAGAGCCAGTATATTGCATGCCTTAAGCGCAAAGCGCGTGTTCTACTAGCGCCTAAAAATCAAGATTCCAACGTTTTGTCGCATGAAATCGTATCTAACAATCATATTGAACATATAAATGATATAAAAAGCACATTGTCAGAAAGATAAATGATTGTAGAACTTATTAATTTTTTTAAATTGATTAATTGCTATTTTTACATTAAAAAGTATTTTTAGTGGCTTATGGTGTAGATTTATCAAGTCCGCATGGAGGGGTAAACACGATAACTTTTGAAAATATCAACTGTTTAACTCAATCTATTTTTTAATCTCCTCATCTATCATGTGGGAAGCCATGGAATGTAAATGGCAGTTTAATTTTGTTTTGTTTAGTTATAATTTTTTTTTTCTGAGAAATGCCGAAATTTTCGGTGTTTTGAGCAGCCTTGTAATAATTTATTTTACTAAATACACTTTGCCTCACAGCCACTCGCACTTCGGGTTCGGGCTCGGCCGCCGTCTTGAGTGGATTAATATATTATCGTTTGCTTGTAGCTGCGGTAATAGGCAGCAAGAATATCGATCGCTGTAGAAATACAAAATATTACAAAAACATACTTGACCAAGGTTATTATTTTTATAATCACAGATTTTATTACAATATTTTGTTTCGCTAAAAGTACGTAGGATTTATATAAATATAAATATACTTATACGTCGTAGACTTTATGGAGTAACCTGAAGGTGTACTTCGGTATCTGCTACTGGAACTCCTCGACGAGTAGAACTAGGTGTGCCGAGATTGTGCTCGTTATGTTAGTTATGACGGGACCTTACCCCCGGACTTGACGGAGTGACCTGAAGGTGTACTTCGGTGAATGCTACTGGAACTTCTCAAAGAGTAGAACTAGGTGTGCCGAGTTTGGCGTCGTTTTGTTAGTTATGATAAGACCTTACCTCCGGACTTGATAGATTGACCTGAAGGTGTACTTCGGTGAATGCTACTGGAACTCTTCAAAGAGTGGAACTAGGTGTGCCGAGTTTGGCCTCGTGTTATTAGTTATGATGAGACCTTACCTCTGGACTTGATAGAGTGACCTGAAAGTGTACTTCGGTGAATGCTACTGGAACTCCTCGAAGAGTAGTACTAGGTGTGCCGATTTTGGCCTCGTTTTGTTAGTTATGAATAGACCTTACTTCCGGACTTGATGGAGTGACTTGAAGGTGTACTTCGGTGACTGCTACTGGAACTCTTTGACGAATAGAATTACAATTTACATTTTTTTTTAATTTTTTCACGATTTTATGAGTCCTGCAAATTTTGGGTTTTCCAAGCTTTTTTTAAATTGAAATTTGACATAAAATTATCGGAAAATATGAAGTATAATAATAGTTATAGGGATTTTAGTGAAAACTTGTGTGTAATTAAACCACTTTATAAATTTACGTATAATCATGTTATAAGTAATTTTTTTAATAATTTACCAATAGTTTTATTTACAGACTGTGAGGCTCAGAGGTGACAACGCATCTGTAGACTTTTTTGTTTGAAGTTGGCTGAAGGTGTCCATGGACTGCAGTAACCACTTTAGGTGGACTGTAAGTAAGGTAAAAGGTATTTATATGCCACAAAATATACAATATAAAAAATATACAGGTTGTGTCGTGTAATGGCGGTTAAGAATATCCACTACCCCATATCTTCCCGTTGGTGTTGTAAGAGGCGATAGTGGGAAACAGGCAGGAGATGGGCAGCGGCATCTTCCTTATAACAGCAATATTACAATAAAAAAACTGCGGTTGCCAACCCGGTCGCTAAGCGCGGCAACTATGGCAAATATCCCCTCGTGATGAAAGTTACGAAGGTCTCTTCGTAACTTTCATCACGGGTGCCGGGGACTGAGGGCCGTCTGGCCCACAGTCCCCGACGGCCCCGTTTTTCCTGGCAACGGTGGCGACCATGGTAACGGCGGGGCAGGGGGTGCTAAGAATCGCCGGTGGAGGTTCAGTTGCCACTAAAGACGACTCGACTTGGCAACATACAACGCACGCACCCTGAGGACTGACGAGAACATCTTGGAGCTGGAAGAAGAGATAGACAAGTTACGCTGGCATATTATAGGATTATCCGAGGTCCGAAGAGAGGGGGAAGACACGGTAATCCTCGAATGCGGCAATTTGTTCTATCACCGGGAAGGCGACTATCTGTCCCAAGGAGGTGTCGGATTTATCGTCCACAAGTCTCTCGTTAACAACGTTGTAACGATTGTGAGTGTGTCGACGAGGCTTGCGTACCTTATACTCAGAATCAGGTTGAAAGTCACACAGGTTTACGCCCCAACCCCGGCACATCCCGATGAGGAGGTGGAGGAAATGTGTGAGGATATCTCTAAAGCCATGCATTCTTCCAAAACCCACTATACGGTGTTAATGGGAGACTTCAATGCAAAATTAGGCACAAGAGAGAACGGTGAGCTGAAGGTACGGAAATTCGGAATAGGACAACGGAACCCAAGGGGCCAGCAGCTGGCGGACTTCATGGAGAAAGAGGGACTCTTTATGATGAACTCTTTCTTCCAGAAGCGGCCCCACAGGAAGTGGACCTGGTCGAACCCCGACGGTTCGACAAAAAATGAGATTGACTTCATTATGACGACCAGACGACAACTGTTCAGTGATGTCGCAGTGATCGCGAGGGTGAAAACTGGTAGCGATCACTGAATGGTTAGAGGCACACTGAACCTAAACGTTAAGTTGGAGAGGTCTCGTCTAGTGAAGTCAACGCTCCGTCCCCCTCGTGCTCTAATCCAAAGTCCCGAAACCTTTCAGCTCGAGTTACAAAACCATTTTCAGTGCCTAGAAGACTGCAATACAGTGGACGATATGAATAACAAGCTCGTGGAAACTGTCCATGCGGTCGGAGCTAAGTTCTGCAAGACCTGCCGCAGAAGAACACAAATACTCTCCGATCACACTCTTAATCTCATGGCTGTTAGACGGGAATGAACGACGATGAAGTTGCAGTCTTCAACAGATTTGACAGCATACAGGCAACTGAACAGACAGATCTCCAAATGCATGCGGCGGGACTTACGCAACGTCAATACAGCTTGTATGGAAGAAGCGATCGAGCGGAACCAAGGCTCCAAAGTCTTTGCCAGAGATCTGTCTGCCAGAAAGAGTCAACTGTCAAAAACGAAAACCGAGTATGGCAAAATCGTATCCGGGACACCTGCGATTTTGTGTGAGATTGAGAGGTATTATGGGCAGCTGTACACGTCATCGTTGGAGCCACACGCAAGTGTGAGTAACAATCCAAGAGCAAGCCTTATCCGACACTACTCCGATGATATCCCGGACGTCAGTCTGAGCGAGATTAGGATGGCTCTCCAGCACTTTAAAAACGGCAAGGCCCCAGGCGAGGATGGAATTACAGCGGAGCTTCTGAAAGCAGGTGGGAAACCGGTACTTGAAGTCCTTCAGAAGCTCTTTAATTCCATTCTCCAATGTGGGACTACTCCAGAGGCGTGGGGCAGAACTGCAGTGGTCTTGTTCTTCAAGAAAGGCGACAACGCTCTCTTGAAGAACTACAGACCGATTTCCCTTCTGAGCGTCTACGTGCTGTTTTCGAGAGTCATTACGAATCGTCTCGCACGCAGAATCGACGACTTCCAGCCTCCCGAAAAGGCTTTAGCACCATAGACCATATACATACCCTTCGGCAAATTGTACAGAAGACCGAAGAGTACAATCTGCCACTTTGCCTTGCGTATGTGGACAATGAGAAAGCCTTTGATTCCGTCGAAATTTGTGCGGTGCTACAGTCCCTTCAGTGGTGCCAAGTTGACTGTCGGTATATCGAAATGCTGAAGTGTTTGTACAGTAGAGCTACGATGGCTATTCGAGTAAAGAATCAGAGTACGAAACCTATCCAACTGCAGAGAGGTGTAAGACAGGGTGACTTTATATCCCCGAAACTCTTCACCATTGCATTAGAAGACTTTTTCAAGCTACTGGACTGGAAAGGATACGGTATTAACATCAATGGCGAGTACATCACTCACCTTCGATTTGCCAACGATATAGTCCTTATGGCTTCTCGTCAGGTATACCTCAAAACCTGAAAACGAGATTGTACAACCAGTGCGTGTTGCCAGTGATGACTTATGGATCTGAGACGTGGTCCTTCATTGCTGGCCGTATGAAGACGCTCAAGGTCGCTCAGCGAGCTACGGAGAGGGCTATGCTCGGGGTTTCTCTGCGTGATAAACTTAGAAATAAGGATATCCGCAGTAGAACCAGAGCGACCGACGTATCCTAACGGATTAGTAAGCTGAAGTGGCAATGGGCCTGCCATATAGCTCGAAGAACCGATAACCGATGGGGGAAAAAGGTTCTAGAGTGTCAGCCTCGTACCGGAAGGCGAAGTGTAGGGCGAACCCACGCGTACCGGTAGGGAGTAGAATAGAATAGAATAATTTTTTATTCAATATAGATTACATGTGTAATTCTTATTGAAACGATCACCAGGACGAGTGACGAGCTGGTAAGACATGCAGGAAGTCGATGGATGCAGGTGGCTTAGGAACGTGCTTTGTGGCATTCCTTGGGGGAGGCCTATGTTCAGCAGTGGAATTGTGAAGGGCTGTTATGATAATGATGATACAGGGTTATTTTTCAAAGTGTCCAAATTTTGTATTTAAGTTCAAATATAAAGATAATGATGTACCGTTAATGCAGTTTTTGAAAATATGAGTAAAAAAGGCTTATACTTTTATTTAAAATTATCCCAAATTTAATGTGATTTATGGGCTACAACTACGCGTACGAACGTTTTACCGACCGAGCGACCCTTAAGAATGGACTCACGCACGCGTAGTAAAATGGTAGGCGTTAGATATTTATGAATGACTGTCGGTTAAAATAATGCATTACCACGCATTCTGGATTTAAAAGATAAAAAGGACAGAATGTATGTGATGGTTTTTAATAAATTTTTCTTCACTAATCGCCTTTATTACTTATTCTGAACCTTCTCTGCAAATTTGAATTATATTATATTGAAAATAAAAAAAAACACTGTATAGCGTGACTTAAACAGATGCAACATAAAAACTACTTGTGACAAAACGGTCTGTGACTCAGTAGCGGGAAGTCCATTACTACTGGTACGAGGGTGAAATGGAAAGTTCTTAGAAAATCAAAAACTGAACAAACTAGCAAGTTATTAGTTTTATTATATCTTTTCAAAATAGTGTCCATTTACATCAATACATCGCTGCATCCCATGGAACCACTGAGAAAAGCACTTTGCCCACTCGTCCTTAGGGGTCTCTTCGACGGCATTTTGAAACGCAGACACAGCTTTCTCGGCGTCCATAAAACGTTTTCCTCGAAGTTTTTATTTTATTTTTGGAAATAAATAAAAATCGCAAGGTGCGAGGTCGGGGCTATAGGGCGGATGACCCAGTAATTCCACGTCTGACGTCGCCAAGTAATCGATTGTTTCCTTGGCGCTGTGCGACGAGGCGTTGTCGTGGTGAAGGAGGATCCTACTGCGAGGTCGTTTCTCCCGAACTTTTTCCAAGACAAGTGGCAAACAATTGTTAGTGTACCACTCTGCAGTAACTGTTTTTCGATCCTCTAAAACGATTGTTGCGTAATGACCTGTCCTTCCGAAGAACGAGACCACCATCTTTTTTCCCACGCTTCGACCTCTCTTCACTTTAGTTGGCAACTCCACGGAAGGAAACACTCAGACAGCAGACTGTCTCTTAGTTTCAGGATCATAACAATAAATCCAGCTTTCGTCACCCGTAAGTATGTCGAACACAGCATTTGTGTCACCTCCGTTAAATCTTTGAACCATTTCACGACACCAATCAACACGACGGAGTTTTTGGGCCTCTGTCATATTATGAGGTATCCACCGGGCACAAAGCTTCCTGACCGCTAAATGTTCATGGAGGATTTTGTGCACTTGACTCATACCTATGCCTAAGCTTGTCCGAATCTGCTGATAAGTCATTCTTTTGTCAGTCTCTATCATACGCCGCACAACACTGATGTTATCTTCAGTCGTCGCCGCAGAAGACCGTCCCTCACGCAGATCATCGGTGAGATTAGTGCGACCACGTTTAAACTCATTAAACTAGTTGTAAACAGTGGCACGAGATGGAGGTTCATCGTGAAAAGCCAATCAAAGTCTATCATAACTTTCTTGTTGACTTAAATGACATCGAAAGTCATAAAAATCATTGTACGAACATTTTCTCGCGTTAAATTCATGCTGACGTGACACAGACAATTCAATTTGCCGCCAAATCGTAATCGTAATGACAAATTAATAAAACACATACACAATAATATTGGCAAAGAGTTCCATTTTCAAAATTTGAACTTATTTTTTTATTATATCGTTTACAAGTGGCCAGTTCTAAAAACTTTCAGTGTCGCCCTCGTACTGCTAACACACACAGCCAAGGGCGGATCTAGTGGGGGGCACAGGAGGCGTGCCCCCCCCCCCCAAACGGTTTTAATAAAACAAAGAACTGATAAATTAATACGAGAGCGCTTTAACATTTGAGCAACATAGAGGGGCTAACATGAGTAGTAAAATAAAAGGCGTACAGGCGCACATAATCAACATTCAGCCTTTAGCATTTGTCACCCATTGTACAAGCCACCGACTCAACTTAGCTATCAGTACAGCATGCACCGTACCAGCATAAGAAATGCTGTGGGGGTTATCTCAAATACCTATAACTTCTTTAGTGAGTCAGCTTAACAAATTCATCTTCTCAGAGAAGAAATGCAAGCTCAAGTACCAAAGGAAAAACCAAATATTAGGTCTTTTGTGAAATAAGTTAATGTATTTTTTTTCTATATTTCTTATTTCTATTAATCAAAGTAATCACCCATGCAATCGATGCATCTTTGCCAACGTAGTCGCAGTTTATTGATGCCCTTTTTGAAGAAATCAGCTGGACGTGAGGCAACAAATTCTTCAAAGGCGTTTTGTACTGCCTCTCGGGTATTGAATTTTTTCCCGCCAAAAAGTTACTCAAATTTTGGAAAAAGTGGAAGTCTATAGGCGCAAGGTCTGGTGAGTACGGCGAATGATGGAGAGCTTCCAACGCCAGCTCTTGCAACTTGGAAACCGTCTGTTGTGCACTACGGGGTCAGGAACAGCGGCGACGAGCGATTGACCAAAGTTGGAGACGTGCAAGCTTCGCCATCATTATGTTCAGTTCTTCACAGTATACATCTGCAGCAATGCTCATCCTGTTTGGTAAGAAGCTGTAATGAATCACATCAGCGGCGGCGCTAGGCCACCAAACAGTAGCATTCACTTTTCTAGGGGTAATTTTTCGTTTAGGCCATTGTTAGGTGCTGAACCAGGATCCAACCAACTTGCTGAGGGCTTGCGATTGTCAAGCAGAATCCATTTTTCGTCGCAGGTTATTATGCGGTTCAAAATTCTTCAAAGTCATATTGTTTTGCTGCTAACGTCGAAAGCTGCTGCTAATTCAGCCGTAGATTGAGTATCATCAGCTTCCACAATCGCCTTTAATTTGTCATTGTCGGCCAAAGTTTTTGGACGACCACGGGGTTTATATTTCAGGTTGAAATTTCCAGAACGGAAGCGGGCAAACCAATATAAGGTGGTGCGTTCGTTTGCAGTATTAGCAAACATCGTTGATGTTGCGTGCCGCTTGTGCCTCGTTGCTGCCACGACGGTACTCATATTCCATAATTACTTGAATTTTAACGTATCCGTATCGATAATGAAAAAGATTAAAATGCGATGAAAAAATAACGCTAATCAATAAACAAATGACTAATTATGAAAAGAATTCCAAGGTTTTAAAATAAAATTAATTTGAAATTAATATTCTTAGCCAAACAAAAATTATTTTGATTTGAAATGGCTAGTACTGCAGAACGGCAATTTCATAGGTAAATACTAAAAACCTATTACATTAAAAAAATGTGTAAAACTAGATGCGTAGAATGACATGAAGCGGTTATGACATTTTTTGAAGTCTTTCCATGTCTTCCTGGAGTTTTGCAAATAATGGCTAAAGAAGAGGACAGGCGTACTACATCTGTGGTGCGCTGTAAGCTATAATATTATCGGAATTTCTTGTGAGCTTGTTAATCCTCGCTGATATATTTGGAATCACACCTTTATCTCGATCCTTACATGCCATTGAAGTTGATGTACTTTCTGCAACTCAGCTTGTCGATATGACCACAACCAGCTTGCAGAGGCAACGTGATACTGGCACGGACACATTTAAAAAACCTTTTAATAGTAAAATAACCGGCCTTCAAGCAAATAGATCGAACATTCCGACTCAGTTTGTTGAAGAATATTACCGACTTACAGTGTATATTTCTTTTTTTGATTATTTATTAAATGAAATGTCCTTTAGATTTCCCAGAGCTCAGCTGCAAAGAATAGGAAAGCTACACAAGTTGCTGTCCCATAAATTTATCGATGAAGATGTAGAGGATGTTTTGCAAGGTGCTGAAGTATATAAAGATCTACCTTGTTTTTTAGCTTTGAAGGCCGTGTTACAATTTTGGCAACGTATTAGAGAAAATATCCTTAAAACACCAGCAAATGCCTATAAAAGAGCAATGGCTCTGCCAAATATAAGAACTTTGTGCCAATTATTGTGCACGTTTCGCCACCACCTTACGCAGGTTGAAGACCTATCTTCGCAACAGTATGAGAGAAGATTGTCTAAATGGACTGGGCTTAATAATAAATAAAAATAAAGAGATTGCTACGAAGATGAACGCTGAAGAAGTACTTGATACCTTCAGCAGAAAACATAAAAGAAAGCTATCTCTAATAAATATGTAATTTCTCATCATTTAACCTTTATTACAAGTATTTTTAATAGTTATTCTTGTATTTCATTGACAAAGAATTGATCCCAAAAACAGCATAGTACAACACTATGAGGGACACTTGACCCATGGCCCATGTGCCCCTCCCAGAAATAAATCCTGGATCCGCCCTTGCACACAGCCACAGCTTTTGCGCATTAACTATACAGTGTCTTAGGCAAATGACGAAACACACGTAAGTTAAAATAAAACTAATAACTAAAAATACAATAATGTTTAATAACTTGAGAGGATATTAGAGCCTCAGAGCCATTGACTGCTGTTGAATTAGCCACTTGAGCCATTTTGCCGAAAGTTCGTTTATTACCTACTTCAGTTTTGTAATAAAAATTCAATGGCAACAGATCAATTTTGTACGAGATGCTACGTTATGATTCGACCTTAACCACGCTGTATATTTTGTTTATCAGATAAGAATATTCAGTATACTAAAACTAAATATGGAATCTCATGGTTTATAAAATTTTGGAGAAAATAAGGAATAAAAAATCCTTTTTACACATAGGCCGCTGTTCCCGATATCTGTTTGGTTGTTACAATTCTAATATCTATGTTGGAAATGGTTATTTTGCCTCCATTTATATTTTATTTTGCTACTATTGAGGACCACGATAGTCACGGGGCAAAATTGAGAATATTAAGTTAATATTATTATCGTATCCATCACATAGATACACTCCGATTCATGGTTTAGGGCGATTTCCTCTTCGTCAACCGTAAACAGTCTTGACAGGCGGACGGGAAATTTCAGTATAGGAGAATAGGAGACCAGCAAGTAGTCCATAGTTTATGTCCTTGGCGGAGCATGTCTTACTTGATCAGTGAATTTTTCCTATTTTTTAATAAAACGTAACTAAGTTTTTCTCCTACATCGTAAAGGAGTTTTACAGATATAAATTGCACATAGATCAACATTCAGAAACGGAACAATAATTTGTAGGCCATACAAATTCTGTCCGATGCCGCCGATTCTAATCCCGCGAGGAACAAGTGCGGTCCTGTAGCCAATTGCTTAGCCTCCGCGTTACCAAACCGCTAAAACTCTAAAATATATTATTATCTTAGAATATTATTTCATAATCATTTGAGATGGTTGTTACATAGCCAGCATCTAAAGGAGCCCACAATATCTTCTGATCCTCCTCTGATTCGTCTCCAGATACCCGCGGGATATGGATTGATGGTTTCTCTTAAGCCGATACCCTACGACAAGACACTAATTCCATCATTTTCATTGTAAAGTTCATCACAAGTTCTCGCTGAGCACAGGCCTTTCCAACATATCGTCACTTATATCATTGTTCTAGAAATATACCACATAATTTATTATGATTTTATAAAAATCAAATCGAGCAAAACACGAACTGCTATCTCGACTGATAACGATATAAACTTAGTCCGTTGACGTAGGTAATGAATTGTGAAAAATCTTATCGTCTACCACTGATACCACTGCAATTAAATGGTATCAAATTGTATCTTCGAGATCATAGTCATTTATACAACATAACATTGTAAAAAGATATCTTGAGAGATTTATTAACCACGTGTCTTAATGTTTACATTACCTGATTACTCAATCGTGCAGTCTGAATACGAGTCGTATTTAGATTCGAATTTGTGCAAAAGTACGATGCGATAGAATTGAATTTGTCCCTGTATCTTTGATTTGACCAATCCAGGTTTACCTATGATCTTGACGTATTATATACATCATGTTTCTTTGTTCCTATATCATAGTATTTAATACAGGGTTATTTTGCAATAACAGGCCAAATTTGCAGAGAAGGTTCAGAATAAGTAATACAGGCAAATGGTGAAGAAAAGTTAATTAAAAAAAAATCTCAAACATACCAACAACCTTTTTATCTCTTAAATTCAAAATGCGTGGTAATGCGTTATTTTAACTGATTTTACTGCGCACGCACACATTCGTAAGGGTCGATCGGTAGGCAAAAACGTTGCCCATAAATCACATTCAATTTGGGATAATTTCAAATAAAAATAGAAGCCTTATTTACTCGTATTTTCGAAAACTGCAATAACGGTATATCGTTATTTGTATAATTGAACTTGAGTTTAAAATTTGGCTACTCTTTGAAAAATAACCCTGTATATAATTTTGGTAGGTATCTACTCGATGCCGCTTTGGTCGAATATCGATAACCGGCGGTTATTTGTTTCAGCTATCATAACTATCCCCAAATTCCTTGATCAGATCCGGAGACGGATAGGTTTTAAGATGCCCGGGCTTGGTGCCGCTATCCCCATCTTCCACAGTCACGAATTATTCATGACGAATAGGTACGGTAATTCTTCTATATTTGTGAGATGCTTTGTCTAACTTTATATCTGACTGCGGCGGGCTATAAAAAGAGGGGAGGGATTTAATGGCTGGTATGACATCTAGGAGTCGTGAGGCCGAAGCACCACATTACAGCGAGCGATTAAGAAGTGCTGAAAGATTTTGGTCGCTAGTTTTTTCACTTTGACGGGGTATCTGGTATTAATTCAATTCTTTTACGTAATCGACGTAGCATCAATGCCGAATGGTATACTACCAAACGCTTGCCAGAAGTGTTTACTGCTGTGAGCGACAATCAACCGAACACAGGGCTCCGCGGGCTACTGCAGCACCATGACAATACGCCTGTGCACTTAGCAAAACAAGGAATTTCCCGGACAGCCCACCGGTTAAGCTTTTGGGCCACCCTTCTTGCAGCCCTATTTTGCACCGTGCGACTTCTTTTTATTTCCTAAAAATATAAAATGGCCGGAAGATGCCTTAGCAATGTTCGAGCAGATCGTATAGAAGGTATCTGAGACGGACTGGATAGTGTTTCGAAAATTAGTTCATGAAACTTTCTATAGATGCTGGTGGAGAGAACTTTGAAAACTTTAACTATCGAACTTTTTTTAGTTAAACTTTCTGTATGGCTCACATAAACTATATTTACAGAATAAGGGTGAAAATGAGGACATAGTTCAAATGATGGTAAGTGGATGCTATGGCCCATAGACATCTACATCTATCATTGACCAAGAATGAAAATGCACAATGCATTGTCACCCCTGAGGACTAAGATGGAATGTCTCGTTACCAGTATAAAGGGTCTTCGGTTCTCTACACGCACTCTACGAAACACAGCAACATTATTCTGCTGTTTCACGCTGGTATTCTGTGAGAGCGTTGTCCTACCCCGGTCGAGCCCACCCATGCATGCTGCAGCTATAGCTAGCTTAGCTGCAGCGTGGCTCTACCACTAGATAAACACGTTTGCATGCTAGTATTGTACTAACTTGGGACCTAAAAATAATGTGTAAACGTATCATGTATGGTATTGAAAAGCATTATATTATTAGAATAGAAAGAAACATTATATTATTAGGCATTGAAAGGAAGTATTACCGAGTACATTCCAAATTTATATATTTTTTATAAAACTGAAGTGACAAACGAACGAAGTCGACTTAGTAACAAAGGGCCACTGCAGCCCATGGACACCGGACACCTGCAGCCGACTTCAAAGAAGACTACAGATACGTTGTCACCTACGAGGACTAACGTGAAATGCCCCACAGCCTCTAATTATCCTGATTCTCGATACTCTTTAGATCGGAACACAGCGCTGCACAGCAGTGCAGACACTACTGTTTGGGGGCAAAAATAGATAAGATGGTATCTACCCAGACGGACCTCTTTGGCAGAAAAGGAGACCTACCAACAAGTGATATAATTACCATATTATTTGTACATGATAATGTACATACATTATATTACTTAGATCACAGAAGCAAGGTTTTTTTGATAATAATTAATAATATAAATAAATAAAATCTTTATTTGCAATAAATCTTTTAACAAATAAATGGAACCCTGGCTTCTAAACCAGTTGTAAAAACTGTACCTTAGAAACCAGTGTCTTCCCCTATTAGTGGTACAACTACAATAGATTTTGGTGACTTAAGAAAAAGAGAATTCGGTTAACAATGGACTATACTTGCAGTAAACGAAAATGAAGGAATGAGCAAGTGTTGTGTGGATAGTAGTCGTACGCGTGCGTGACTGTGTGTTTGCGTGTGCGTGTAATTATTTTGTTATACTTCTTTTAACGTGTTGATTTTAAAGATACCTAACCATAATCTTGCAAAAATATAAAATATTACGGCGCTCAAAACTACGACTAATAGTTTCAGTGATTTCGGCAGATATCGAGTACTAAACCACATGGGTCATATGTTACTCTGTGACTAAACATCGAGATCAAGTAGTAAATTACATAAATATCTACATATTACGTCAGGCATACCTCAAAACCTCAAAACTAGATTATACAACCAGTGCGTGTTGCCAGTGATGACCTATGGATCTGAGACGTGGTCCTTCACTGCTGGCCGTATGAGGAAGCTCAAAGTCGCTCAGCGAGCTATGGAGAGGGCTATACTCAGGGTTTCTCTGCGTGATACACTTAAAAACGAGGATATCCGCAGTAGAACTAGACTAACCGACATAGTCCAACAGATTAGTAGGCTAAAGTGGCAATGGGCCGGCCATATAGCTCGAAGAACCGACAACCGATGGAGAAGAAATGTTCTCGAGTGGCAGCCTCGTACCGGCAGGCGAAGTGTAGGGTGTTCCCCCACTAGATGGAGTGACGACCTGGTAAAACATACAGGAAGTCAATGAATGCATGTGGCTTGGGACCGTGCTTTGTGGCGTTCCTTGGGGGAGGCCTATGTTCAGCAGTGGACGTGTGAAGGGCTGTAATGATAATGATGATTACATGTGATGTAATAACACAATTTTCAACTGTAAGTGTTTATTAACAAGAATATGTGAATACAATAAATACAATGTAAATTTCAATCAGCATATTTAAAATATTTCACAACACTATATAAATCACAGTTAGTCGAGGTAAATATTTGTTCTGTACAATTAAAATGCTATACGTTTCCGAAGCTCCTTATATATGTATTATTTATTTTTTAAGCACTTGTTTTATTTATTTTTTAATTAAATTTTCTACGCTAACCTAAAATACTGGCAAATATTTTTGGAATATTGTGTTAGTTTCTTACAATACTATATCTAGAACTCCTAATTGTGCCCTCATAGTGTCCGTCAATTTTGAAAACAAAACGCTCTCGTCTAAGGTCATCTTTGGACTTTCCAGCAGACCTGGAACATTATAAAAACATTATTTTATGAATTATTTTATTACTTCTTAATAGCTATGTGTGAGCGAGTGGTTGCGTCACTCTGGCGAAACGTCATATCGATGGTGGCGAGGTGGAATTGAGGGTATATTGAGAAACTCGTTTGTGCAGTATAAAGTTTACTGTAGGCGCCGTGCGCGGGAGATTCCGTCGCAGTCATTCTACGTAGTAGTAGTGCTAAGATAGTGTCGTGGTTATGTCCGTTGCGTTGTGGTGATTCTTCTGGTGCAGGCAAGGAAGATGGTGTTGCTGAGAGGCTGCTCTGTGTTACACTAAGATGTGTAGTGTTGCTGTTGGTTTGCATAATTTAGTGCTATCATGTAAATACGTCCCGCATGTTACACCAGTGTGTAATTGTGGCGGGGACGTGTTACGATGTGGTCGAACTCTATACTGAATGTATAGTGCGTTACGCTGTCTTATTACTGATAATTATTAATTGCGTAAGCAAGAGAACAAGTCGAACATCCGCTCTCACACTTTTATTATTTTTAACAATTAGCCTTCTGATGTATTCCCGCTAATTGACAGGTATAAAAAGGATCAATTTGCGGGCTTGTAAATCTTCCTTCAACGTCGAATTATAAGTTATTCTACTTAAATTGTCAATGTAAACTAGTAATACGCACCTTTAGATAAACAGTCCCAAACCTCTTGTATCTCATAGCTCAAGCCAGCGCTGTTGTGAAAGTGATAGTTGTATTTCCCTTTAGGCAGCGTCCATTCGGTGTTATTAGCGGCGGATATGTGAAGCACCGTTGGACACCAGAAATAGTCCAGCTACGAAAGGCTTTTTTTTAAATACTCGAACAGACAAAAACAAAAAGTAGGTACCTATACGAAAAAACTTTAATTAATTAATTTAAATAGATACATTATTTTTTTATATAATCATGTGGAGGATTGTACGTTAAGTTTCATTTATATATTTTTACATAGTGGAGATCGCGACGGTAACAAGAGATATAGAAGCGATGACTAAAATCATTACAAGGAAGATCTGAACGCCATATCAACTAAGCGTAGTTATGTTTAATAGATATGTATGTTGTATAAGTACAGATCTGAGAATGGCTTGTGTTGTACAAACATAGTATTCAACTGGAATTAAACCACTGAATACAAACACTCACTTATGAGTGTTATGTGTATTAGTATGGACTTATAAAGATGCCAATATTTAGAGAGATATTATTATTAAATTCCGGCCAAGATGACAAACTCCGAATATTATTGGGAGCTGCTCAACTTCAAGAAGAAGAAGATCAACTTCGAAGAATATAATATTATAGTCGCACCTCACGATGCAGCTGTGTTATGGCTGCAGTATGAATAGCTTGGCTCGACCGCGAAAGGACCACACTGTTACAAAGTATTTGGGTAAATTAGCAGCATAATGGCTGTGTTTTGAGAAGTGACATGAACTCGAACCTCTTTTCACAGGTAATGAGGCATTGTAGCTTAGTCGTTAGGATAATAAAGCACCTGTATTTTGATTCTTAACCAAAGATAGATATACGTGTTTGTGGGCCATAGCATCCACTTATAATCTGGTGGACTGTACACTCGTATGTCATGATTATAGTGCAGTATTAAAGACACAAGGTCAATTTAACACATCTAAACCAGAAAATCTACAAATTATTAAGATTATGTACTACAAATCCGTCCGCTGTAGTTAAATAGTTATTGTCTGTCCTTAAAATGGTCATAATATAAAAAATAAGATCTGTACAACAGCAAGTTAGATATATTTGGTGTCTTTTGAAAACTGCTCTTTATTTAGCTCTAGCGATCCGCCCCGGCTTCGCACGGGTGATTTCTGGATCTCGACAACAGCGCCACTTACCGGGTCCAAATGTGAATCTGAACCATCTAGGGACCCATTCAAACACACATAAAAATTTCATCAAAATTGGTCGAGCTGTTTTTGAGTTTTAGCGAGACTAAAGGATTTTTATATATAGAGTAGAAGGTATAGAACATGTTAAAATAAAATATTTTTTATGCAAATTGGTAAATGCAATTTCTAAACGAGAATTTTAGCCATTGCTTTGAAAAGTACACACATAAGAATAATATGATGCTTTAATGCTTTAACATGATTATGTTCTGTATGCGTTTTATACACGTTAAGCTGTAGGTTAAGCAGTAATGGTACAAAATGATGATGAATGAGTTTCAGTAGCAGATGTTAAAAATGCTTCTATACTTAGTTTAATATTTTATTGAGAGCAAGGAAATCAAAAATTAACTTAAGCGTGACAAGAAAGTTAAAAAGGTGTAAAAAATTGTGGTAAGAAAACTAAGGTAAGCTACTACTAACCGCAATAGAACCATTGGTTCCAGTTATTTCCGCTCTATTAGTCATAGCGGTGCGCGTGTGAGCCGATATAGTGGCCGTCCTTCCGTCCTTGTACTTAAGGGCGCAAGAAACAGACTCGTCGACGCCCGTTTTACTCAAGTGTCCTGTACACATGATGTCAATCGGCGGCTCCTTGTACACGAACTGTACCAGTTGCAACATGTAAATGCCTAAATCCATAACCACACCACCTCCCAAGTCTTTCATTCTGGAACGTTCCCGCGGAAAGTTAGGCAGACGTTAGAAAACTGATAAAGTAACTTAATCAAGCGAATGAGACGTGAAAATTGAGTCTGTTACTAATAGGTCTGCAGCAGTTGTCTAAAATATTAAGCTGAATAAGAAATGCCTACCTCTTCGGGGATTACAGGCGTGACGCTATGTATGCATAATATATGTTTATGTTTCAAAGAAATGGAAACTTTTTAATTTATTACTTTATTTTAACTTTTTAATTTATTAGGATGCAGTCCTATTAATAACCTTACATATTTCGTTGATGGGAATGGAAAGATGAAACCAAGCAAGTGAATTGAGCGTATCTTACAAGTTCCTCTCAACGTCGTTTATCTCAACCCCAAACTGCACGTTAACATGATAAACTTCCCCAAGCCCACCAGAGGATATATGTTTCTCTAAAGCGTCGTAAGCAGGAAAGAACCTTGACCACATCCCTTCAAGAAGAAACAATTTCTTTTCGCGTGCTAAATCCACCAACGATTTTGTCTGCTTGTACGTCATTCCCATCGGTTTTTCGCTAAGCACGTGTTTACCATTCTCTAACATTAATTTAGTTATTTCATAGTGCTGTAAATTCATGACACTGACGAAAACGATGTCTGTAAATAAACAATTATGATATTCTTATGACCAATTTTACTAGGTAGAGCCACGTTTCACCTATATTATGGTTTCAGCACGAATGGGACGGCAAGACTGTTGAAGGACCACGCTCACACAGAATACCAGCGTAAAATAGCAGCCCAATGCTGTTGTTTCGTGTGGTGAGTGTAGAGGACTGGAAACCATTTCGATACCAGTCGAGGCATTCTATCTTAGTCCTCAGGGGTGACAACGTATCTACATTTTAATTCTTATTCGAGGACAGGTGTAGGTGTCTATGGGCCACAGGATTCACTTACCATCAGTTGGGCTGCGTGCCCATAGAAATCTACATCTATATTCGATTAAGAATTAAAATGAAGTTACATTATCACTACTGAGTACACTAAGATGGAATGCCTTGTTTTCAGTAAAAAGGGTCTCCGGTTCTCTACACTCGCCATACGAAACACAGCAGCATTACGCTGGTTTTCTGTGAGAGCGTGGTCCATCCCTGTTCGAGCCGACCCATGGCCAACCGTAATATAGCTGCAATTTCATATAATAGCGATTTAAACTACATATATACATAAAGACTATTCTGACACGTGTCAGAATTCATTTATTTATCTTATGCTCTGCCACACCATGCTTATGATTTTATTTAGAAAAGTAAAATAGCAAAGCGATGAAAAAGCGACCGTGTAGCCAAGAAATTATTATTTACACTTTGTTTATAACGTACATATATGAATGAACATCCCTTATATTTAAATAAATCTTAAATCCAAAAATTCGTTGTATAATGAAATCACTAACCAAGCTCACACAATACCTAAATAAACACCAAGCAATCATTTAATTATCATTATCATGATTACAGCTGTTTAACAAGTGCTGAACATAAGCCTCCCTTATGTCCACTTGTCCTGTGGTCGCCTTCCTGCATTCCACTAGTAGGTCACCAGGCCGTCACTCCATCTAGTGGGTGGCCGTCCTCCACTCCGCTTGTCAGTACTGACTGCCACTAGAACCTTTCATCCCCATCGGTTGACTTTTTGTCGAGCTACATGGCCGGCCCATTGCCACTTCAGCGTTTTACGTAGGGCTATGTCGGTTACTCCAGTTCTACATCATCATCATCACAGCTCACCTGAAATCCACTGCTGAATATACGAGGTAATCTTTAAAGGAAGCCCTATATAGATTGCCTGGTAGGGCGTAAATTTGCTATAATTGCCACACTTGGCAGGTGGGTTGGCAACCGGTTTTTTATTATTTTGAGTTGTTTAAGGAAGATGCTGCCCATCTCCTCTTGTATTTCCTATGTCGCCTCTTGCGACACCCACGGAATGATATCGGGTAGTGTATATTCTTACACCACCTCTACACGGTACTTAATATAATACTTAATAAATTAACTCAAATATTTGCATGTAATTGACATTTTTAACCGACTACAAAAAAAGAGGACGTTCTAATTCGTCAAAATATTTTTATGTATGCTCAGCGATAATTCTTTGCCACGTTGTCCGTTTTTTAATTTATTTTGGTAAAAAGACTGCACTTCAGAGGTGGCCCAATTTAAATTTGGCCAAGATTTGATGATGAGATCCATGAGAAAATCATTAAATTGAACAACATGTAAGAGCATCTGCATAACAGATAGGCGAATAATTCTTTACTACGTCAACCGATTTCAAATAATATATAATATTATTTTATTTCTTTGAAGTCAGCTTTTACTTCTTTAAAAGTTACGTCGTGTGATAATTTTAAGTTAGATGTTCAATTTATAGAATTCCTATTTTTTAAGTCCCAGTTGCACCTAGTAGTTAGTCGAACTGTTTGTCCTATATTTGAAAGTACAAATTTTGAGGTAAACAGGGCAACACTCTATTGTTTTTAAGTAGATGTCTGTGTGTGTTCGAAGTGAACTTTTTTTTCGTGTATATCGAGAATAAATGATGATATGGTCTCACAACTAAATTTAATTCGACGCTTAAAAATACCTACCTGATTGGATTTGCGTTAAAATCGATTTAAAGCTTTTTAATCAAAAGAAAAATGAACTAACACTTAGGTACCGAATGGGAATGTAGTGAGCACACTAATTTTTTATCGAGTTAAAAAAAACAAGGTTCCATAATCGACTTGTATCGCCTTAAGTTTCACAATCATTTTACTACTATATATAAAAGAATAGACTTAATTAGCTAGATGTTATTTTAAAATCAGTACTACGTGTACTGGTTTTAAAATAAAATTTTTTTTTTCACCCACTTACGGACACCTGAATAATCTGAAATTTTGCAGGCGTATTATGAACCGATGACAATTGTAATACAATAATTTTATGAGTATTCTTACTAGGATCACCACAGCTCATGATCAATGCGGATTAAGTTTTTAAAACTATTAAATGAAATAAATGGAGAAATTGAAGATTTGTACTATTTTTGAATATACGTTTCATCTTGCGACCAGCGCATATCAGTCAGCTAACAATATCAATAACGTGTTGGCCAAACATCACAAATCGCTCCGTGCGTCAATGGTTTGAACGCTTCCGTTCTAGAAATTGCGATCAGAATAGGGATAAGCCACACGAATTACTTACGACTTACGTACAATGTTAATGACGACGAATTAAGGGCTATGATAGAGCCATTCTGGTTAAAATAAAGTTCATTCAATCGGAACAGTATAGAAGCTAGAAAATCGGCTTCCATATCAAGTTGGCGAATGTCAACGACAATAAGTTAAATTAAAAATTAAAAAGAACCCCTAAACAAAAAGAGCTGATCTTGAAACGGCTGAACAGATTTTCTTGAAACATAGCTAAGAACACTCTCGATTAAGACACCTTTCATACGAAAAAAACTTAATAAAGATCGGTTAATCCGTTCAGGAGCTGATTCCACAAACAGACACATAGATACACACTACAAACATATAACACCCCTCTGTTTTCGTCGGGGGTTAAAAATGTATTGAAGTGTCAATACGGTCGTAAAAACTAACAAAGCTTGATCATTTGATTATTTCCACTTCTTCTTCAACACTATTATACGACATTTTTGAAACTTCAAGAACTGAATTTGGGATCTTTCCCTCACCGATCATATTCGTCAGACCTGGTTCCGCTGATTTCGAACTTTTTATAAAGAAGTTATTTAATATTTAATGCGTATATTAATTTATTTTATATATGTTATATCTTGTTTTATATACGGGGTCCCCTGTGATCATGGGTGCTGTAAAGTATTCGAAACGTCGGGAATATAAAATAAGTTAATATACTCGATAAAATCCGTAAAAACTAGTTTTATTTTAATGTGTAGTGTTTGCGTAAACATAAGATATAAAATATTTAATACTAAAGTAAACGTGATTGTCGTTTAAATTTAAAGTAATTATTGCTACCCAAGAGCTAGCCCTAAACTAATAGCGTAATGCCCTTGTGGCAAGTGTTATATATATTATGTAAATCTAACCCTAATAAGTTAATAATTTTTTTAATACAAATAGGTCATTTCTTATATCATGTACGTATAACATAATATTTAGAACTAATTGAAACGATTCCTGTATTTGGTATTTGACAATACACACATATCCAAGATCGAACTTTTTAATTTTCGAGTGATACTATAGTTTACGTATTTGTTTATATCTTTAACTGTGTGAATGATCGTGGAACTTTTTAACGACTTGATCAATTGAGGTTTTATTTACACAATATATCTGTTTTGTCTAGCTCTAGACGATGGTTCATAGCTATAATAGGATCTGACAGTTGGCGCTGTAGTCAAGTTTCATTTATGGATCAAAATGACTCATATTCCTATAGTATATGTTAGTTTAGTACCAAAGATGGAAATCACAAGATCTGGACCCTGGCTACCTACCTATGTAACCGTGGCCAAGTTATTAATAAATTTAACTTGCTTAAAAGATTTTACAATTGTAACAGGTCTTTACTAATGAAATTGCCCTTCTGCAGTACTGGTAATTTCAAATTAATTTTATTTTAAAAACATGGAATTCTTTTTTCACAATTAGTCATTTGTTTATTGATTAGTGTTATGTTTTCATCGCATTTGAATCTTTTTCGCCATCAAGCGTACGTTAAAATGCGAGTATCTAATTATGGAATATGAGTAACGTCGTGGCAGCAACGCGGCAAAATCGGCACGCAACATCAACGACGTTTACGAAGCGAATACTACAAACAGACGCACCACCTGTTATTGGTTTGCCCGCTTCCGTTCTGGAAATTTCGACCTGAAAAATTAACCCCGTAGTCGTGCGAAAACTTTGGTCGACAATGACGAATTAAAAGCGATTGTGGAAGCTGATGATATTCAATCTACGGCTGAATTAGCAGCAGCTTTCGATGTTAGCATCAAAACAATATTGGTCCATTTGCGTCAAATTGGAAAGGCAAAAAAGCTTGACAAATGAGTGCCCCATGAACTCAATGATCGCCAGCGCGAAGTACGCGTCGAGACGTGCCTTGCACTGCTCAACAGGCACACAAAGGAAGTAATTTTGAACCGCATTGTTATTTGCGACGAAAAATGGATTCTGTTTGACAATCACAAGCGCTCAGCAAGTTTGTTGGATCCTGGTTCAGCACCTAAACAATGCCCTAAACGAAAACACCCCTAGAAAAGTGATGGTCACTGTTTGGTGGTCTAGCGCCGGTGTGATTCATCACAGCTTCTTACCAAACGGGATGAACATTACTGCATATGTGTACTGTGAAGAATTGAAAACAATGATGGAGAAGCTCGCACGTCTCCAACCAGCTTTGATCAATCGCTCGTCTCTGCTGCTCCTGCACGATCTCATACTGCACAACAGACGGTCTCCAAGTTACAACAGCTGCGGTCGGAAACTCTACGTCATCCGCCGTACTCACGCGACCTTGCGTCTACAGAATTCTACTTTTTCCAGAATTTGGATAACTTTTTGGCGGGAAAAAAATTCAATACCCGAGAGGCAGTACAAAATGCCTTGAAGAATTTGTTGCCTCCCGTTCAGCTGATTTCTTCTAGAAGGGCATCAATAAACTGCCACTGCGTTGGCAAAGATGCATCGATTGCATGAGTGATTACTTTGGTTATTAAAAATAAAAAATATAGAAAAAAAATTACGTTAACTTATTTCATAAAAAAGGCAATTTCATAGGTAAAGACCTAATAATTAATCAGAATGCATAATGTTGAATTTATTTCATTACGTAACGAAACGTAAAGTTACATAGAAGAACAGGATTTTGTAAAGAATTCTGGATGCACAAGACTTGTGCGATTAGAATTGGTATTTCGAGACAATCTTACAGAATTAGATATATGGTCGGCTATCATTTGATGTTTTAAAAATTCACAATTAATATTTTTGTGACTATATGAATATAATTAAATTTTAAGTTAAAATTTCTCTAATATACTACAACTAAATAAACTAAAAAAAAAATTATACAGAATTTCGAAATTTCGCAGAGATGATAAATGAGTAATAATTTCAAACTGGAATAATAAAAACTTTCTTATTGTAAAGGTTACACGAGATAAAGATCAGCGCAATCAATTTCACTTTAAAAACTTTGCAAGCACTTACTTATATAATTTATGACGACCTTTTTGGTTGATTTATAGCTCAGAAATTGTTAAGCTTTTTTTACCCGACTGCCAAGGAAGAGTTATGTGTTTAATGTTAATTAAGCTTAGTAGCAGGCAGGACCCAATTGCAAATTATAAACCGAAAGAAAATTAATGGGTTCCGCTTGCTACTAAACTTAATTTGGGTATTTAACTTAAGCTTTCAGCTCATAGTATAGTCTGTTAAACCGAAGTAGAGTTTACTTTGTTATTACTTTATTTTAATTTTGTTTTCTATTCTCAATCTTGTTTCGGCCGTTTTAGTGCATTACTTTTAAATTGTCTTTTTTGCAGTCGGGTTTTTGATTTTTTTAAATTACTTATTTTATTTTAAACTGTTAACAAACTTCATGAAACGAATACTTTGGTTTGGTGAACATATATGTACTTCATTTGAAAATTTATTATTATGAAGAATATATGTTTAAACTCCGTATTAGCAATTGTTTATTAGGCAACGATGTATTGAATTATAGAATATTTTTATTTTTTTGGTTTCAAATAACTTAGAACCGAGTCTGTGTAAGTTATTAAAAAAAAAGATAGGAACACAATTAGGTACAGTAAATTTATTTTTCTCGGATTATGAACTCATTTTGTTGGCTTTAGAGAATTTTAATTAAAACAAAGTGAATGAACAGAAGCATGTTTCGTTGCGTGCAGGTATATATATTCATTTTTCTTCATATATAATATTATATATAACCATAATTATATATAACCAAGTCATATTTATATATAACATTTTATACGTGGTAGAGCCATGCTGCAGCTATATTAATTGTATAGTTGTAGTACGAATGCTCAATCGGGGAAGGACCACGCTCTCACAGAATACCAGCGTAAAATAGCAGCTTAATACTGCTGTGTTTCGTATGGTGAGTGTAGAGAACCGGAGACTCTTTTTACTGGAAAAGAGGCATTCCATCTTAGTACTCACGGGTGACAACGCATCTGCATTTTGATTCGCAAACGAGGATAGATGTAGATATCTATGGGCCACAGCAACCACTTACCCTCAGGTGGACTGTGTGCTCGCTTGTCATATAAACATCTATTAAAATGTAGATGTGTGTGTTACCAGTAAAAGTTTACTAAAAAAAGAAAAATTTATATCCTATATAACTTCCACATCTAAGAAGAATCTAACAACATCAATTATGTTAAAATCCGTCAAGCCGTATAGACTACAGTGCAATAGACATACATACATTCATGAGCAGTCGGGTAAGAAGGATCTACGGTTCTCTACACTCACCATGCCAAACCCAGGAACATTATGCTGGACCGTGAGATTCCGTGAGAACGTGGTCTTTCCCCGGTCGATTAAACCATTCGTGCTACAACGATAATATAGCTGCAGCGTGGCTTTACCATGTTAAGAAACGTTTATGGATAACTTTTGTCCGATGATTAAAAATCAGTCCTTAATCATTATCTCGGTTTATATTAGAATAGTGTTTGGACGGTTGGCAAGAATGTAATGAGGGCACAGCACATAACCAGTGACTTTTTAAATATACAAAATCTGACCTGTTCAAAGTTCAAAAATTTATTCAACTAAGTTTGTATAAAAAGGGTTATTATATTATTAAGGAATTTATGGATGATAACCCCTGGGAATGAGGTGATCGCTACAAGCTATTACATCGCCAGCGCGAAGCACGTCTCGACGCGCACTTCGCGCTGGCGATCATTGAGTTCATGGTGCACTCATTTGTCAAGCTTTTTGCCTTTCCAATTTGACGCAAATGGACCAATATTGTTTTGATGCTAACATCGAATGTTGCTGCTAATACAGCCGTAGATTGAGTAACATCAGCCTCCACAATCGCCTTTAATTCGTTATTGTCGACCAAAGTTTTCGGACGACCACGGGGTTCATTTTTCAAGTCGAAATTTCCAGAACGGAAGCGGGCAAACTAATAACAGGTAGTGCGTTCGTTTGTAGTATTCGTTCCGTAAACGTCGTTGATGTTGCGTGCCGCTTGTGCCGCGTTGCTGCCACAACGGTACTCACATTCGAAAATGACTGATGACGAAAAATATTCAAATATGGTGAAAACATAACGCTAATCAATAAACAAATTACTAATTTTGAAAAAAAAAAGAATGTTTTTAAAATAAAATAAATTTGAAATAAGAGTTGTTAGCCAAACAAAAATTATTTTGATTTGAAATCCGGTAATTTCATAAGTAAAGACCTATCATTTAAATAGAAATGTCTTAGTCGAAGAAGAATATAATAAACAATAAGAAGAATAACTTCTTACCTAATATAAATAATATAGCAATAAATTAAATATTTCAGGTATAGGTTTAAACATTATTTGTTTCAAGCCTCTCGTCAATTAACTCATCAATCAATCACCTTTCTTGTCAATATTTTCGGTCAATATTGTAAAATACTTTATATGAATACACTGGCAATAATAATGAAGCAAATAGAAGGAAACTTCATATGAATTGAATAAACCAAAATAAATGTTGAGTGCAAATTAATTAATATAACAACGCTTATAATTAGTCCTTAGAGCCTTGACTTCATTACTCCAGTAATTAGACCTCAAAACCGGAAAAATACTATGACTATGAATGCAGAAGACTTTAAAAAAAATGAGATATGGTAAACGAACGATCGCTCTTCTCATTTGACGTCTGAATAACTCTTCTTCTTTTCTCATTGAATCACGTCATTTCTCGGTTCTAAGAGCAATTTTCTCGAACGTGCACTACTAGTACGAACAATTGACGTTATATTAATCCGTCAGTTTATGTTACAACTACACTGATACAAAATCTGGACCTTTTTAATACTTCATGTCAAATATTTGGACTATATAAAGTCTTACAATAGAGTTAACATTTCTTTAAATGATTAGCATGCTTATTTGTTGAAAATTGCACGCGCGTGCACTCACGTACGTACGCACGCACGCACGCACGCACGCACGCAAGCAGGAGATGGAGATACATATGTTTAAATTTTGATATTGTAATATTGGACCCGTTACATCAGCTTCCAGCTGTTTATTTTATATGTTGATAAATAAATACCTTAAATATTATTTAATAACAGCAGAAAAATAGTTGGTGATCTCACCAATACATCTGCGAAGCCAATAAACCTAGCAGTTTGCGAACAATGGAGCAATTGACATTATTAACATTAATTACCAATAGAGCTATCATGGGCGAGCGATTCATAGCCTTCGTAAGCGGTACTGATATTATGCAACGTGGCCAATCTGTGAGCGCGATTCAGGTCCTTTCCAGCAATAGCAATGACCTTGTGTTTACTGGCCGGTAAGTCAGCCATTGCAGTCAAAAAATCATGACTGATCATGCCTACTCCAGCTACACCCCAATTAAGAGTGAAATCCATCTGCAAAAGATAATACAATACTTGCTAATTTACAACAGAAGTATGCAGTTTAAGCAATTAAAAATGAAAATAATTAATTATCTATCAGTTGTCCAGAAAAATATTCTGCAATAGACCACCCATTTCATGCACAGTGTACTTTTTTATTGATTGTTGTTCAGGACTTTTAAGACTTGCATAATATTTACATTTTTCAAGCAAATGAAAGTAACAGCCCAAATATGATTGTAAGTGAAAATATTTAGATTAATTTAGTTTTTAATTGGGACTCCATTCATTTCTGAAGTTATGGAACAGGAACGAGTCCAAAGTATGTTAGCGAAGGTTTCCTCACAATATATTCTTTTACCACCGAACAAGGTGGCAAATCAACTAGTCACCTGATGGTAATAATACTTTGATTATATGCATTAATTTAAAGATTGCTCAGACTTTAATAACATTTAGTTGTTTTTAAGAAATTCAGTGAGTCATATGTTACTGTTATATATATTGAAAAAAAATTGTTACAATTCAAAGATTTTTTAAGTATGTATGTGAAATTATGCTAAAACTAAACAATTTCAACCTTGACTGTATTTTGTCACATTACATTAAATATCTTGTTTCGTGTAACAAATGATCATAGAGTATATGATACGCAACAATTAGTAATTACAAAAGGATGTTTTAATTGGTTGAAAGAGTTGACTGTTGATAAATTGAGATAGTAGAATCTGCAAACCTACTCCCGACATAGTCGAGTACTATCAGTAGAATTTTATTCATACTCAAGGTAATTCATACTTCCGAAATCAAAGCTAGCACACAATCAAATAGTTAGACAAATTGAAATTATCAGAATGGATAATTTCAATTTGTATTCTTTAGCTATTCTTTTTAAGTTTTTAAGTTTGTCTTATTTATGTATTAAAATATTTAAGAGGTGCATTTTTTTTCTGGATTAAAAAATATCCAGATGTGCCCAACAGTGCTAATAATGCTAGATAAGTTGATCTTATTCTTTAATTCTAATTGGTTCTGGTGTAAGTTTTAAAATGAGATTCGAAACAATCAAAAATTGAAATTGTTAACCAAATCAAATTTGAAATATTTCTGGGAGTAAGTTTACTGGTTTAAAATAGTCATAATATTGAAACGGATTTATAAAATTTGGTTTAAATTACGCTGGGCTTTAACTGTACAAGACTAACCTTGTTTTGATTAGCTACTCATATGCTAATTTTTGCAATTACAATTACTTTTCAGATGACCTCTTCTATAAGCACCTCATCCTCTCAAACTATTCCAACTCTTTTTGCCTAATCATTTTATGGCACTTATTATTAACCAGTGCTTAACTACTAACCTACTATACACATTAAAGAGCATTAACTTAGTTTTAACTAAAGGCTGTTTACTCTAAAAGACACACCGTAATAAGATGGAAAAACAAATACTGGCAAATTATTACACTTCCTATGCTCTACACATTATAAACAATGATTTATCTGTTAATAAAATTAGAGAAAACCTACCACAAAATAATAGACATAACTCTTAAGTTTTTTAAATTAATAATCAAAACTTTTAAATAAAATTCTTAGTCTTCAATTTAATATCACACTTACATACTGCGTCATGAGAGTTTTTATGTATTTAAAATAAAATTGCAATCTAATATATGAATTACAAGAAACATATTATCAAAAAAATTATTGCTTTTGGCTAAAAACTTCTCTGTGATCTTATGCTTAAAAAAGATCTGATCAGTACAACCCATACCATATCTAAATTCAGCTTGCACTCTGCTAGCTCTTTCAATCAACACCTTCACATACAGTTTTGACAATGTTAAGCAGCTTGATTCCATAGTAGTTTTAACAGCCGCGCAGGGCTAGCATGGGCAGGAGACAATTTTATTCTCGGGGAAAGGAGAAAATGTTTATCTATCGCTTAGTTTTATCCACCCTTCGAGCATGGGCACAACGGTGGATATAATATCCACAGTAGATAAAATGGGAGATAGACTTAGACTTAGATAGATTTTTTGTATGAATATAAACTTAAACCCACGCCCAATGAACTAGGATTTTGTCCTTTTCAAATGTCAAAAAGCATAAGTTTTTATCTTTCGTTGGGATGCTACGGACGGGGATATATGTCTACTCGTTATGTCAAATTAGGATATACTTCTCCCTGTTGCCGTGCTTCGGCATAAGGACAAGATAATTTTATCTCTTGTCAGTGGATATAATCGGGGGATAAATTTTTTGACCCCTGCCCATGCTAGCCTTGCTGCTGTGATCCTTTCTTATACAGTAGAATTATAGCAGCTTTGCTTGCTCCAGTCGCCCGGTATGTAATCAATATAGTTTAAAATAATTTATTATTTATTAGAGATTATAAGGGATATTTATTAGTTTTTGCTGCTGCTTTAAAAATAAGTCGGGTTGGGTTTAGAATCAAGTCGCCTGAATTTGAGGAGACTGTTACTGTGGGGGGGTCAAGGAGGCTTATCTCAAACACCCCCATGCAATTTTAGCTGCCGGAGCTGCGTCGAAAATATTTAAAATCATTTTCTAAAAATATTCATAAATCACTAATGAATACCTGAAACGGAACTTAAATTGACATTGACAATGACAGTTATACTCGACTTTGTGACCTTCGAGCATAGAAAATCTATGCTCGAAGTTCACGACTCGCTTCATAAGCGTCATTCCGTTTTTAAAAAAGATAATTACAATAATCCAGAGAATTTTGGTAATGCGATAGTGGAGTACTTGTGAGGGCGGAACATTATGAAATATCATAAAGATCCATTTTTGGAAATGGTGGAAGTAATAAAATATGTTTACTTATTAAAGTAATCATAAAAGTTAACATTTTGGTGTTTTATCTGGTGCAAGAGCGAGCGAAGCAAGCTCGGGACTTGTGGTACACTGACTTGGACAGGTTAGGTTAGAAGGGGATGGCGGGGTCGAGTGAGCGAGCGAAGCGAGCGAACAGACCCTTCCATCCCCTTCGTGGTTATTTTTTTTAACCATCCAGAAATAGGAGCCTACACTTTGATATTACTTCGGCGGAGGGAGACGCCTCCCCCCTCCCTATTATAGCAATTTTTCTCAAAAATCGTTCAATAAAAATTATAATCTTCAACATTTAATTTTAAAAAAATAGGCACATCCGGCAGGGAAAAAAGGTGGGGGGTGAATCTATCCCTCCCCCCGCCCCAATCCCCCAATTAAAGCAACTTGATTCTAAACCTTAACCAATAAGTCTGTCCTGAATTGTACTAAAGATAAATTTAAATTTAATATAAATTACAAAAACTATAAAATAACATATAATAAAAATATTACAGAATTTTAGGTATCATAGTACTTACATTTGTTAGCTCGGGCATAATACTTTGTATTTATTAGGGTATTTATTTATTTCACCTAAAAAAAATATTGAAGAAGAACTGGAAAAAATTTAAAAAGCAATGCAACATCTATTTATGTTTTGGATTTCAATATAAAAGATTATTCTTTCTGTAAATTTTCACTAAGAACATAAGTTTTATATACTTATTATATTATATTTTGCCAAATTGTTTTAAAATCTAAATCTAAAATAAACTACTACGGTTCTACGGTAAAATGATTAAATTATAAGCACTGCGTTTTACGATACACTTAAAGGTTTAAAATTATTACGATAATTGTTATCGTGACTATAAAACCACAATTAAAACACGATATCTCAAATGAACCGAAAAAATTAAAACTTAACACAACCAAACGCACCAAATACAAATGACAACCTGACAAATAAATGACATTGACAATTTCACGAGCGTGATCACGAGATGACGAGATTTATGGTTTTATGGATTTTTGCTTTAGTAATAGATTTGTTTGATCATCATTTCGCCAGTGTCTACTTTAAAATAATAAAGTTGTTCAAAAAGGAGAATTGGATTTTTGTGCCTAAAGTATAAAAAAAACTAGCTCAGTTTACTATATAGAATTCAAAAATACAATAAAATTAGAAATAATTTAAAAATTCGATTGTACAATTACAAACTAACAATTAAAATAAAATAAAAAAGCCACCACGGTTTCATTAAAATTCTATTATTTACTTTAAACTAAATGATATTTAGAAATAAAATAGATACTCTTATGAAGTTCTCGTTTTACGCTACCTACCACTAAACGTCTTCTCATTTTGAAACTTGATTTGACAGTTAACTCACAAAACTCACCTAAAAGGAAAAGACTAATTTTTTGACTTGATTTACAACGAGCACAATGTAATCGATTCTTGATTAAATCGAGCATTTTAAGATCTATTTTTGATTATTTTTCTGTGTAAAATAGGGAGATAAAAGAGAATTGCGAACATGCTTGTATATTATAGAGGTCAGTGTCAACATGCCACAAATAGTAGTAACAATAACAATTCAAGTAATCGATCTTGGTTGTTGTATTAACTTTCGTTATTCATTTCACCATTTAATTTCCTTGATAACTACAACTTTTCTTTGGAGATTTTATACAGATCTTGCTTTTATTGACCCTTGCTTTGTTATTGGGCACCGAGAACTTTACTTACACGACTGACCCTGCCTTGTTGTTTTGGAATACGTCACAAGCCTTTCGATTGGATATTGACATAATGAGCCATTGTTTTAATTGTAATACACTTATAGGCAGGCATGTGAGTTTATAATATATTTATAAACTCGCATTGTATATTAGTGAAAATCGATTGTTACAGGGTAGGTAATAATACATAATCTCATTTTTACTTATCCCACATCAACTCAGCTCCCTAGATTCACAAATCTTGCTAGATTTTCAGCTATAAATTTTTTATATGTAAGCTTTTAAACCTTACACCTTGGCCCAAGAATGTATGGAAACGTCTCCTTCTCCTTTCCTCACAAAATTATGATGCAACACATTACGGAGTTTTCGAGAGATTTCGACAACAGCTTAGGCCTACCGACAGTCGATGACGACAGTATTTTAAGTTTTCAAGGCGCCTAAGCAGACAATATACTTTGAGTTTCATATCAACATCGGAGCACTGCTTTCGCCGTTTCGACTACTTCACACGAGGTATCAAAATCCATATGCACTTAAAAACAATATTTAAACGATAAAACAGGAGCAACAATTTGCCGGCAGTCAAGATCTCGCCAAATCCCCATTTATGGATTTATCGGTGAAAGCATGCCTGAGACTAATTCAGTGAGGTTTTCAAGCATTGTCACGCGCGCTCGAGCTGATGCGCGCCTTACGTTAGTAAGTATTTAGGCACTTTTTATATATTTATTTTTGAGTTTTTATTCAAGTATAGCCACTCAAAAAGCCATAAGGTACTGCAAAGCATACGGGTTTTCATCCTTTACTGTTCCTAAGAATATCGAAAGATAAGATATTATTATTTATAGGTAATTCTAGATAATTAGGTAACTAGTTACTGACGCCATAGTTTTAGATATATTATTTGATTAGGGAGCCGACCACACAACTTTCAGCAGTTTTCGATTTTTTCGCGTATAATGTCAATGACCTTAAGAAATAGTTCAGTGTAAGTAGACCTCCCAGCACTAGTGACTGCCTACTATTGCAAGATTAGCATAATATACTGGTTCTTAGTTAAACACTTGGTCGATAAAAGAAAGAGATTGCAAATAGCAGCACTTCTCATTGCCACTCTTTTAATGCTGTCGCGTGTCGAATCTTTGTAAATAGCAAAAAATGTGAAACAGAAAATGGTAGGTAGGTAAATTATCTGAGTTTCAAAGATGTTCACGTTGTTATCTTAATTTTTCTCGATGTTTCATATTAACCCCTTACCGCATGAATTATTAAAGAGATGGAATGAAAATTCTTTTATTACGAAATAGTGTTTAATTAGGCTTACATAATGAGATCAAATTGAAATAAAAAATAATAAACTTATATATTAGAAGTTATTACTCGAAGCCATATATGGCTTCGTATGCAGTCTAGTCATCTAATGTGAATCCAAATATGGCTTCGTATGTGTTTAAGAAAATATGAATTATATTTGGTGGAACTCTTTAAAACAATTGCGTTTGTCGTTATAACATAAATAAACATTACAATTTTCACATTTAGTGAAAGAACGATATTTTGAACAATACTGGCATATCTGTCGAGTATTTTTCTCCCAAATGAGAAAATGACTAATTCTATCACGACGTACTGAATTCAAAGGAAGCTTTTGATGTTTAGCAGGAGTCTTTCGAAGCTTTTAGCAGGTACTGGAGAATCAAACAAGACGATGGGAGTGCCACCCCTGCTTGATGTCGGTGTTTCAAGAATACAAGATGGACGACTACATTTTTTTGTGTTGGAGCTTTGTTTACTTTACGCAAGTCTTTGGAAACTGCAAGTTTGAAATTAAATAAAGGCATATATTGGTATGAAGATCACGATGGCAATAAACTTTTCTATTTCTTCTCTCGTAATTCCTGCTGGTTTGTTTATGACGACCAAGCGACAACTGTTCAGTGATGTCTCAGTGATCGCGAGGGTGAAAACCGGCAGCGATCACCGAATGGTGAGAGGCACACTGAACCCAAACGTTAAGTTGGAGAGGTCACGTCTAATGAAGTCAACGTCCCCTCGTGTTTAATCCAAAGTCCTGAAACCTTTCAGCTCGAGCTACGAAACCGTTTTCAGTGCCTAGAAGATTGCAATGCAGTGGACGATATGAATGACAAGCTCGTGGAAACTGTCCATGCGGTCGGAGCTAAGTTTTGCAGGACCCGCCGCAGAAGAACACAAAAACTCTCCGATCACACTCTTAATCTCATGGCTGTTAGACGAGATATGAAGCTGCAGTCTTCAGTAGATTTGACAGAATACAGGCAACTGAACAGACAGATCTCCAAATGCCTGCGGCGGGACTTACGCAACTTTAATACTGCTCGTATTGAAGAAGCGATCGAGCGGAACCAGGGCTCCAAAGTCTTTGCTAGAGATCTGTCTGCCAGAAAGAGCCAACTGTCAAAGCTGAAGACCGAATGTGGCAGCGTCGTTTCCGGGACACCTGAGATTTTGAGTGAGATTGAGAGGTTCTATGGGCAGCTGTACACATCATCGTTGGAGCCACATGCAAGTGTGAGTAACGATCCAAGAGCGAGTCTTAACCGACACTATTCCGATGATATCCCGGACGTCAGTCTGAGCGAGATTAGAATGGCTCTCCAGCACCTTAAAAACGGCAAGGCCCCAGGCGAGGATGGAATTACAGCGGAGCTTCTGAAAGCGGGTGGAAAACCGGTACTTGAAGTCCTTCAGAAGCTCTTTAATTCCGTCCTAAATGGTGGCATTACACCGGAGGCGTGGAGCAGAAGTGCGGTGGTCTTGTTCTTCAACAAAGGCGACAACGCTCTCTTGAAGAACTACAGACCGATTTCCCTTCTGAGCCGCGTCACGTGCTGTTTTCGAGAGTCATTACGAATCGTCTCGCACGCAGACTCGACGACTTCAGCCTCCCAGTTGGCTCTGAAAGGCTGGCACCCAGACCACATATACCCTTCGGCAAATTGTACAGAAGTCCGAGAGTACAATTTGCCATTATGTTCATGTATGGACTATGAGAAAGTTTTGATTCCGTCGAAATTTGGGCGGTGCTGCAGTCCCTTCAGCGGTGCCAAGTTGACTGTCGGTATATCGAAGTGCTGAAGTGCTTGTACAGTAGGGCTGCGATGGCTATCCGAGTACAGAACCAGAGTACGAAACCCATCCAACGGCAGAGAGGTGTAAGACAGGGTGACGTTATATCCCCGAAACTCTTCACCGCTGCATTGGAAGACGTTTTCAAGCTTCTGGACTGGAAAGGATACGGTATTAACATCAATGGCGAGTACATCACTCACCTTCGATTTGCCGACGATATAGTCCTTACAGAACGCTGGAGACCTAAGCACTATGCTCAATGGCCTCAATAGTGCCTCCCAACGGATAGGTCTTAAGATGAACATGGACAAAACAAAGATCATGTTTAATGTCCATGTCACACCTATGCCGGTAGTTGTTGGGATACCTGTCAGTTGTTGACGTAGTATACCTGGGACAAATAGTCCGACTAGGTAAGTCCAACTCGACCGAGAGGTCAATCGACGGATTCAACTCGGCTGGGCAGCGTTCGGAAATTACGGCACATCTTCGTCAGGCTCAAAACTTGAAAACGAGGCTGTACAACCAGTGCGTGTTGCCAGTGATAACCCACGGAACTGAGACGTGGTCCTTCACTGCTACCGGAGGGAAGCTCAAGGTCGCTCAGCGAGCTATGGAGAGGGCTATGCTCGGAGTCTCACTGCGTGATAAAATTAGAAATGAGGATATCCGCAGTAGAACCAGAGTGACCGACATAGCCCAACGGATTAGTAAGCTGAAGTGGCAATGGGCCAGCCATATAGCTCGAAGAACCGACAACCGATGGGGAAAAAAGGTTCTCGAGTGGCGGCCTCGTACCGGCGGACGAAGTGTAGGGCGTCCCCCCACTAGATGGAGTGACGACCTGGTAAGACATGCAGGAAGTCGATAGATGCAGGTGGCTCAGGACCGTGCTTTGTGGCATTCCTTGGGGGAGGCCTATGTTCAGCAGTGGACTTGTGAAGGGCTATAATAAAAAAAAAATGGAAAAAAGACAAATAAGAATGCGAAAAAAGCTAAGCATTGAAATAAACAAACTAGTTTTATATTTTAGAGGGTATAAAGCATATAGTCATATTTTTTTAATACGTTTTACTTACCGTTGAGTATTTTATTTTGAATTCCAAAAGTTGCACTTGTTTTTCTGACACCGACCAACCACACGCGTTACGAATAACCTCAAATATAGTTGACAAAATGTCAATTACCATGGACTAATGATTTACGTTCGAAACTACGACAAATATGCTTCTTCTAATTTAAGGTATTTTGAAAGATCAAGTTTTTCATTAGGCTAGAAAAAAATCATAAACTTTTGTGTCCATATATGGCTTGGTACGCGGTAAGGGGTTAACCTTCCTCACATTGAATAATAATGTTCTTATTATCAGCAATTTACTAATACATTGCATAACACCTCGGTGTATGCTACTGCCAACTAATATCAAAGGATTCAATTTGTTTTCTTACAACACCTAACCCTACAGAAGGAGTGGCCTTAACAAAGGCGTGTAACGGGCGAAGTGATGCAGACTCTTGCATGCGGACGTAAAATGCATTTTGATTTAATACGCGGCGCGCGTATTAAATCAAAATGCACCTACAATCGGTAGGCTGTTTAACGAAAGTCTCATCCGACGCGTGCAAAGTATTATGATCATTAGAAACGTTGTAACTAGGTTTAAACTTTCAAGTTTACTTACGTTATTATCTATTCTGTGGTGACAGTTACTATTTGGTGTAAATATGTAACATGAGATTTGATACAAATTTCAAGTTATCTTATCCACCAAAGCGCCTTGATATACTATCGTCATGATCTGTCCGCTGGGCTATGCTATTGTTAAAATCTCCCAAAAATTTCGTAATATGACGTATCACCATATTATGAAGAATTTTGTGAACAATATACATGCAAGACTAGGCTGTATGGGCGTAAATCCATTTGCATTTAAATAAAAAAAAAATACTTAGGAATCTGTGATCGTGGGAAAATGACTTTGACAATGACATTAGACATTTTACAATATGACAATGATTATGGATGGATGAGATGAGGTAAAAACACAGATGAGAGGATACTACGCATTAAAAACTAAAAAGTCCGGTCTTCCTAGATATAACAGTCTAATTTGTATATATACAAATCCGCACTTAAGTGTTATATTATAAATCCGTGTGTAAAAACTATATCATTACAAATTACCAAGCAAAGAGTACATAAATACTTAGTAACAAGGTGATTAAACTACTCTTGTCCTTGTAATACGTATTAAGTTAAGTTGTGAACATAGCTTGTTAACTACATAAAATTGACAGATCAAAGATTTAACTTTATAATTTTTGAACTTATCAGGTATGTCTCTAGTTTTACGTAGATCGTATTCACTCAAGTTCAGAAAGAACGTGCCGATTTGTAATAAGTGTAACTCGTGGCCTGTTGGTGTTTTTATTACATCTAACCGAAGTTTTAACGATGACAAAGTGAATAACCATGGCTTTAGCAGTAGCAGTATTATAATGGAAAATGGATACAATGTTCAAGAGCTTCCAATACTTATAAGAAAACTTAAAGATATAAGTTATTTTGAAAAAGCTCCTAAAGTAGAGTCACCGCAAAGTACTGGCGAATCTCATAATAATTATCATGTTATTCAAGCAGAGTTTAAACAATGTATGGATTTACGCGATGTGTTTTTATTGATTTCAAGATGTACTAAAATCACTCCAAGCATTGCACTGGGTGCAATAGAACGCATTTACGATTTAGAAAACAATCCAACATCATTGGTTATCGATAATGATATCAAAAATGATCATATCAGTGTTGCAAAAGGGGCTATTTTAGATAAACTACTAAAAGTTGTTATGAAAACTGAAGACACCTATACTATTCTGAATATTTTAAAAACTGTTTCTTCAGTAATAGAACCATACAAACATAATTTTTGTGAAGAGCTTCTTGCTAGAGTTGTTGATAACAAACTGACATTGAACCAACTTTGTGATTTTATAAGTTATTTAATAGCTAATAATAATGATCCTACATATTCAGAACTTGTAGATAAACTGTGGGTGGGATTTATTGAAAGGGAGAATGAAATTAATGAAAACAATATTGTACACATATTTAAAATCTTGCCTGGCTTAAAATCGAGTAGAAGGACAATATTTGTTTTATTGGAACAGAAATTATCAGATATATGGTGTAAAATTAGGGCACAATGTATGCAGGAAATTTTAGAGATATTTCTTCGAGAGAAATGCTTCTCACTACAGTCTTTCACAGTTATCGGTACCTGGTTAAATATGAATATTCATGCTTTAGATGAAGATACTCTGTTAGACATAATAACAAAGCTCACCACTTTAAATTATACTGATAGTCATGTAGAAAAAGCTGTTGAAAAATATATGAGATATAAGAGTGCTAAAATTACATCTCATGTGTTGATAGTGGGTATTTTAAAATATTGCATGCAATTTCAAATTCGAAATGAGTGCATACTTAGTGGATGTGGTCAATTTCTTTTAAAAAATAAAGATTATATACCTACAAGTTTTTTGAAGTGCTTTATTTATCCATTTGGCTACTTAAACTTTTACCCAAATTGCTATGAATTTTGGACAGCGGTTGAGGAAACCTTAGTTAAAAAATTTGAGAAAATGAATATTGATGATCTTTCTTTGATAGTCCTTTCTTTTATTTATGCTGGGAAACATCCTTTACAACTAGTAAATAAAATGTTTACTTCTGAATACTTAACAAGAATTAGTAAACCTGAGATCATGAGGCGTCTTAATTTAATTGATACTGCATTATCTTTGGAGTGCCAAGAGTATCCAGGACCTTTGCTACCCAAAGACCATTGGCTACAACCTGTCACACAGGACAAGAGAATCAAGAACATGTTAGACAAGATAAATGGCATATTTTCTTCCATTGTAGAAAACTCAATGAAAATATCAAATGCTGTATTGATACCAAACTTTTGTTCAGATCAGACATATCTAATTGATGTGATGCTACATGAATCAGAAGTTGGACAAAATTTGTGTAACTGGAAACTCAAATCTATGAAGAGTAAATTTATCGCGATTTTAGTCCATCTTCCCGATCATTATTGCTCTGACAACAGTACACTTATTGGACCACAGACTTTTAGGATTAAACATTTACGTATGTTGGGTATAAAAGTGGTGAGTCTAAAGTATTCAAAGCTCAGTCAATTTTACACTTCACGTGATGAACCAGCTTTGATAAAATATTTAAAAGACAGCATTGACAATGCTCTTCCATGTTTGTAAACAAATTGATTAATCCCACTATAAAACCATTATCTTCATGTCTGAAAATATGTTGTGGAAGACAAGCTATACGGTTTCTTAAGTGTGATATAGGGTTAAATTTAGCAGTAACTCTTTTAACTGTGTAAAAATATTTTTCTAGTCTTGTTAACAAAATATATTATGTTAAGCAAATATTTAACGTATTATTTTTTATTTTAAATATGTTAATGGTGTTTTGAATTTTTTATTAACTAGCCCCGCGGTTTGACTCGAGTTTATCACGTGTCTGAGCCGCGCGACATGACATGACACCTAATTCAAGCATTTTAGATAGCAATGTAGAGAAAAATTGGCAAAATTAATGGAGTTCTTTTATCTATCGGCATATGTACGTTATAGAGGAAAGTTAAATTTTATTAGATCTTTCCTGTTTTAATCATAAAGTTAAGAAGAAGAAAACGACAATAGGTATTGTCTTTTTTTAATTAAACAGATGACACGAACTTAAAGTCACCCTTATAGGAAGTGGCTACTACTGTCCATTGACACCTCCAGCCAACTTCAAATAAAGACTACATAATAGGTGTTGTCAACTCTGAGGTGAGCCTGTGATTATACTGGCCCTCTATACTCTTCAGACCACAAAACGGTAGTGCTGCTATAAGAGGGCATAAATACGTGAAAGGTAGTACTTCTCCAAAGGGTCTCCTAGGCAAGAAAGGAGGCCTACCAATTCTAGAATGCAAATCGCGGCAATCATGACATCCTCTCGATTTAGAAATGGCGTCTACTAGTGTACTTTACAGGCTGCTAATGGATTAAGGTTTAAGGTTAAGGTATGTTTATGTAAAGAATAAGGTAACTCGAGTTACTTATACGATGTCTTGCTAATTGGATAAAAGCGAAGCCCTACGGTGTACAGATATTGTTTCATAAAAGATTATTTTAACCTTGACTAGGACCATAAAATTTGGCCCTCGTTATTGTTTACACAAGTTATTGTGAAGATCTTCGACGACGAACAAAAAGTTGAATCATTTTATCAAAAAAATTGGCAAAATGAATGGAGTACTTTTATCTATCGGCATATGTACGTTATAGAGCGAAGTTAGTTGAAAGGAAAAAGCAAGAAAGAACGGATAAGAATGATAGAAGGATATCAGATAACTTCCAGGCAAATATTAAAATGTTCTGGAAGCTCGTAACAACTGCCAGGGGAAATTCAATACAGCCTAGAATGAATGCTATACGAGACGAGAATGGCTGTATGCTGAATGATGAAGTTTCTAATTTAAAGAGATGGAAGGAAAACTTTGAAAGCGTGTTTATGAGTGAAGAGTCGTCTGAATTAAGTGAAATAGAAATTCCGAAAGAGGTGGAGAGAGGTAGGGAGATAAGTGTAGATGAAATAATGAAAGCAATGAAAAGCATGAAAGCTGGTAAGGCAGCCGGATATGATAGAGTATCACCGAAATGCTAAGGCTGGAGAGGGGAGGCAGGCCTGCTGTACACCTTGTTTATGTTGGGAACTGAAGCGGGTACCGGAAGACTGGTGCAAAGCCATTATAGTCCCAATATATAAGGGAAAAGGGTCACAGCAGAACTGTAAAAACTACCGTGGCATTGGATTGCTTAGTATTGTGGGTAAACTGTATGCTAAGGTGTTAATTGAAAGAGTTATGGAAGAAACTGATGGAAAAATTTGGGATGTGCAAGTTGGATTTAGAAAGGGGATGGGGTGTACGGATCAATTCTTTTCCATGCGCATGATTGCGGAGAAGTTTTTGGCCAAAAACCAGAAAGTTTTTTGTGCGTTCATGGACTTGGAAAAGCCTTATGATACAGTGGACAGGAATGTGTTGTGGCAAACACTTAACTCATTTGGTTTGATCGTTGGTTTGATACAGGCATTAAGGTCTCTTTATAGGGACTCCAGTGCTTGTGTCAGGATCAACGGGGTCTACCCGGACTGGTTTGGCATTCAAAAAGGTGTCAGGGCTGTGTAGCTTCCCCGTGGCTGTTTAACCTATTTATGAACAGTTTTTTTGCAAACTTTGAAAGTTGAAGAATGTGGGTTGAGAATGGGTGAGTTAACCGTCAAATGCCTTTTGTACGCCGATGATCAAGTCATATTTGCATCGTCGACGGCCGAGTTGCAAATGATGGTTACTTTAATGAACTGGTCATTAAAAGAAAGGGGTATGAAAGTGAACGCAAGTAAGACAAAAGCGATGGTTTTTGAAAGAGAAGTAAGTAAAACGTTATGTGAAATAAGAATAGAAGGGGAGATGATTGAGCAAGTGGATCAGTTTGTATATTTGGGATGTTTATTTAGCAGGGATGGTAGATATGATAAGGGTATAGAACGACGAGTGAATGCAGGAAATAGAGTGAATGGGGCTCTACACGCTATTATGAAAAGTCAGAATGTGTCAAAAAAGGCACGTATGGCAATTCATAATGCTGTGTTAGTCCCTACTTTTATGTATGATACATGAGAGTAGAATAAATGCTGTAGAAATGCGGTCATTAAGGAGTATACTAGGGCTGAATCTGAATGACAGGGTGAGAAATAGTGTGATAAGAGTAAAGTGTGGTTTGCAAGATGACGTTGTGACCAGGATTAAGAAAGGAATGCTTTGGTGGTTTGGTCATGTAGAAATAATGAACGAGGAAAGAGTGACAAAGCAAATTAATGTTGCAGAAGTGAATGGCAGAGTCGGGAAGAACGCCCTAGACGAAGGTTTATCGATCAAATTGGCGATATATTGAAAATGGGCCAGATTAGGAGTACCCTTAACCGACGAGCGTGTATGCGTAGATATATGGATGTAAAGGAGGCGAGAGAAGTGTGTCAGGATCGTGCCAAATGGAAGTCCGTAGTCTCTGCCTACCCTCTGAGTGACAGGCGTGAGTGTTTATATGTTTAGAGCGAAGTTAAATTTTATCCACTCTCACACAGTTTTAAAGAAAACCGTACACGATATATGAAAAGTGTGCATATACGAAATGATCCTTGACAAATTTGATAACAACCTGTAGAGGTTTATATATGTATGTAGAGGGTTATATAAAAGCGATATTTTCCGCGCAATCTGCCACAAAATATGATAATTTTTTATCATTTATCGAGTTTTATTGCTCAAAGTTTAGTTTTCTCAAAAATTTCCTACTTTACCGCCAAGATATGAATGAGTAAAATAAAGAATAAAATATGCTCTTCATAAAGAAGTATAATTTATTTCTAAACACTTTGAATTCACGTTGCTATGCTATTTTAAAAATTTGGTTGATTCGGCCATTCAGCGAAATATAAATATTTGTATTTTAGCTAAAAAAGGGGGAGTGAGAGTGGATAAAATTTTACTTCGCTCTATAACGTATATATGCCGATAGATAAAAGTACTCCATTAATTTTGCCAATTTTTACTATTACTTTTAATCTGCTGAGAGCTAAGACTTCAATAAGATACTATATGTATATAGAGTACTTGCTACTAGTAGTACAAGTCAAAAGTATAATATTTTACTGATTTAAGATTTTATTCTAATTGCTTTCTGTTCCGTTAAGGATTGTTTTAACAGCATAGTAGTCCGGTCAAGTTAGCTCAAAAAATATGGGTAAGGTTACAATAATTCGCATAGAGCGGAAAATTTGTACGATTGTGAGGAACACCATTATAAATGAAATGTGAAAAGTCCCCATAGATCCCAAATCTGCAAAAAAAATTATTCAAGGTCAAAGTTTTATCATAAAAATATGTCAGACGAAAATTTTTGAACTTTTTTTTAATTATTTGTTTTATAGGATAAGGGTAACAAACGAGCACACAGTTCACCTGATGGTAAGTGGTTGCTGTGGCCCATAGACATCTACATCCGTCCTCGATTACGAATCAAAATGCAGATGCGTTGTTATCCCTGAGGACTAAGATGGAGTGCTTCGTCTCCAGTAAAAAGGGTCTCCGGTTCTCTACACTTACCATACGAAACACATCACCGTTAAGCTGCTATTTTACGCTGGTTTTCTGGTCCCCGGTCGAGCCGACCCATTCGTGCTACAACTACTTATACCAGTAATATAGCTGCAGCATGACTCTACCACGTAAAAAACGATTACATTACACGTGCAATTATAAAAAATCATCATTTCTAAGATATAGCGATTCTAAAAGTTGTGTTCTTCAAAATATGCACACGTTTCTACGCATCGCAGTCGCCGATTTGTGGCAAGACCCTCCTACAATGAGAGAATACTTTTGTTCAGAATTGAACTCTTACGACGTGATAAAAAATGTGCGACTGTGTGGACCCTTTGGCGGTAAAGTATTTTCATACTTTTTTATTTTATATTTTACGTTGTTCTTGGAGTTCAAATTGAACGGAATGACTATGTGCGTTATTTTTTTTTATATAATAAGGGTGACAAGCGAACACCTGATGATAAATGGATGCTGTCGCCCATAGACATCTATCCTCGATTAAGAATTAAAATGCAGATGCGTTGTCACCCCTGAGGACTGAGATGAAATTCCTCGTATCTAGTAAAAAGGATCTCCGGTTCTCTACACTCACCATACGAAATACAGCATTGAGCTGGTATTCTGTGAGAGCGTGGTCCTACACCGGTCAAGCCGAATCATTCGTGCTACAATCATAATATAGCTGCAACATGACTCTACCACGTTTATACTTTTGTATCATTGACTTGCCCGTCCGCATCCGGGAACAATACTACCTGATCTAATTTGTGGTTAGGCTTCAAGTGAATTTGCTGACCTGAATAGAATTTGGTTTTGATTGATGCTTATGATTATACGAAAAGTACCTTTAGGATAGGTCTATATGGGTGTGTATGCAGGACAGCCTTGTTGATGATGTTCTTCAACGGATGTTGCTCAAGGCCTTACGGATATATAAAATGGGACTGGGTTTCTTTCGAGTTTTATTCTCAGAATTATACAATTTGTACGTAATAATAATAATAATAATAATGTCTTCCAGACCGATGTAGTCATCGGTGCAAGACAGGATTATAGTGGCCAAGTGTATGCGCAAGCATAGGTGCACTCTCTATTCCCTCATTCTTAGGCCCATATTAATAAACGTTACTCAACGACGAACTCAAGTGCGTAATCATTTGATACGCCCTCATTATGAAATCAGCATCTCAAGATCGTTGCTAATTAATAAACACATAAAAACAGTATCTCAAAACGCTGTACTAGGAATACTGTTCTGTGACTTGCACTCAAGTATACACACTTGAGAGTCGAGTTTCGTTTATTAATCAGTGTGGCACTCAGCTGATATCGTAAACCTAAACCGCATCTTGAGATTTGTTTATTAATAAGGTCATAACCTCAAGATTGTACTCAAGTGCGTGTACTTGAGCTGAGTAACGTTTATTAATGCCTTATAGTCCGATGGACGGTAAACCGACACGACCGGAGAGAGATCAGGTGCAGGACCAACGGCTTTACGTGTTTTTCGATGCACGGGGGTGAGACACCGCCAACTTCCTGACTCAGCTACTGATTTCTTGACGGAAAACCTCAATATTTTTTTTTTTGCCCCTAACCGGGATTCGAACCCGGGACCAGCAGTCGAATTTGTAAGTTACACAGACAGACAGATTTTTATTCGTATTACTGCTCAGTGATGTAGGTATATAACTAGAGTGGAACCAATGCTCCAAAGCCTTTACCAGAGATCTGTCTGCCAGAAAGAGCCAACTGTCAAAGCTGAAGACCGAGTGTGGCTCCAGGCGAGGTTGGAATTACAGCGGAGCTTCTGAAAGCAAGTGGAAGACCGGTACTGGAAGTCCTTCAGAAGCTCTTTAATTCCGTCCTCCATGGTGGCACTACACCAGAGGCGTGGAGCAGAAGTGTGGTGGTCTTGTTCTGCAAGAACTCTCTCTCTTGAAGAACTACAGACCGATTTCCCTTTTGAGCCGCGTCTACGTGCTGTTTTCGAGAGTCATTACTAATCGTTTCGAACGCAGACTCGACGACCTCCAGCCTCCCGAACAAGCCGGTTTCCGAAAAGGCTTTAATATCATAGACCACATACATACCCTTCGGCAAATTATACAGAAGACCGAAGAGTGCAATCTGCCACTTTGCCTTGCGTATGTGGACTATGAGAAACCCTTTGATTCCGTCGAAATCTGGGCGGTGCTACAGCCCCTTCAGCGGTGCCAAGTGGACTGTCGGTATATCGAAGTGCTGAAGTGTTTGTACATTAGAGCTACGATGGCTATCCGAGTACAGAACCAGAGTACGAAACCTATTCAACTGCAGAGAGGTGTAAGACAGAGTGACGTTATATCTCCGAAACTCTTCACCGCTGCTCTGCACTCTTCAAGACGTTTTCAAGCTAATGGACTGGAAAGGATACTGTATTCACGTCAATGGCGAGTACATCACTCACCTGCGATTTGCCGACGATATCGATACCTCCTAAGTATAATGAGTCAACTACATAATTCAAATTTTACAGGAGCGCCTGTCAAAGATTAATTGTTTATAACTTTTTCAGTTTTGGTCCTAGAATGTTGATTTTTTTAAATTCGTACTATTTTAAGATTTGAGAGCCTTAGATAATAAAAGAGTAGACCTATTTTAGTGAGTTTCCAAGATAATGTAGTTGACTTAGTATACATCATATAAACTATGGCCTATAATGAGGTAACTGCCACATACACTTGTTTACAATGTATTTGTCTATTTACCATATCTGAAGGAAAAAGTATTAGGTTTATAAAAACACAAATACAGAATTGTATTTCATTTTCTTGGATTAATTTACTGACATTGTATCTACAGTATAAACGATAATAAATTAGTCGACTCATTATACACTGATTTTAATGTCCAAAATCGGTTTGATACTCCATCAGCAGTAAATTGATATATCTGCAAAATAATCAAGATTTTAGCTTGTTTATTTTTCATATAAAAGAAAATAACTTGATTTCTTGTTATTTATTATTTATTGAAACCTATTCAATTCACAATCAAGCGGTTAAAGTATATATATACCTTCCATAAAACGTTGCTTACACCACGCATAAAGGTAGAAAACAAAATTCTAATCTTTTTTAGTATTAAAACTAATTAACAAAATAAAACGTCTTATTCCTCTTCTTAATCCAATGAATTTTTTGGAAGTATCTGTTTTGTTAGTAAAATTCAATAAAATAAAATATCTTCACGAAAAAACAATATCTGAGTAGATGAATCAGGTTCTTTTAATCACAGTCAGACTCATCATTATTAATATTGCCTGTAATCAGACTATTATAAAATAAGTGATATTCTTTTGGTATCTGACGTGACTTTTACCAAGATCCATAAGGTCTATGTGTTTATTTTGTCAATTGGCAGGGTTTTCATAAGCACTTACTAGAAGCAGATCCAACTTTTCTTTTTTGATTCGTGTGTTCTTCGGTTTATTCATACAGTTAATCCATTTAACAGCATCGTATTCATAATTGTACTTAAATATAATTTTAAAGTGATCACTTCCTTGTATTTTAAATACACTTACATTGTTCATGACATTTTAGTTCCATAGCTAGTTGTTGTCCAATTATTGCAGTGCTTGAAATGTGTTTTAAAATCAAGAATCAACTCCTGTGACATTTTAATAACATTATAGAGCTTCCCCCATCTGTTTTAGGCCTGGGGTATAAATAATCCTGTCTTTAGTCTGTCAATCAAGGCATGCATGCTGTTCCCTTTGTTTTGGGTATGACCAAAGACAAGGAAACGATGAATAATACTAAATTAAATTTGTTACATACATACATATACATTAAAATACGACTCTTTCAATTCTAGCCTCCACAATTTTCAGACCAGAAACGATACTTTTATACCTTGGGTATTGTCATTTCAATAAATTTATAAACACAGCTTGCAATTTAATTAGCTCCTCTTTTAGCTGTCTGTTGATTCCAAGAATAGCAAACCTTGTAAAGATACTATATCAAAAATGGTAAAATTTTACATGGACGATTTTCTTTTACAATAGAATGTACATTTAACATTTGTGTAAATCAAAAGTACATGTTAAAACATCTTTATTTGCATTGCTAATTCCTTGTCTTTTTTTTTGAATTTTCTAGCTGTTTCCTTTTCTTTCAAATGATTTCTTTATTTTTGTATTTCTTCTTGGTAGCCTGTGTTTTATTTCCAAATGTGTGACATTTTTCGCATGCGTCTTTTTTGGTCTTAGGCAATATTTATATTTTTGTTTACAATATTAAAATATTGTCGTACATTAGACGCTTTGCCAGAATAAACATTTGAATCAAACCACTCTTCATAATGCTTGTACATCTTGGGAAATGGCAATGAGCCGTCTAAATACTTACATTTAAAATCTTTGCGAGTGTAATGAGCTTCAAAAGGCGCGAGAGCTTCAATAATATGATCAATCACACCACGTACCATATTGAATGTTATAGTTTTGGATTGTGATCGGATTCACAAACACTTTTCACGATCAAATCTTTCTAGAGTGGTATAAACAAAGTTGAAACTTATCGAGAGGGTTCTAAGAAACATTGTTTTACAAACAGATATTCTTGTTATCTCTGCATTATCATTTAATTGCAATCATGGTAAATAAAATTAAATAGTATAAAGCTGCTTCCAATTTTCAGAAACAATAAAACGCACTTTTGGTATTTTCATAACGTACTTAGTAATACAATCCCATTGTCGTGAATGATTGCCAATCCTCCAAAACATCTCAAAAATTATTTTTCTGTTCTCTTCTGATATCCTATCATAACATTTTTGACGACAGCATTTAGGACCAGGGCAGGATGTCTACTCCATACCTCTATTCATTTTGTATTTTCTCTGGCTATCCTTCTATTCTTGTTTAAATTACTCCCTTAAGCAACCCTTGTCCTTTTTAATATTTGAACTTCGCTTGCGTCGATTACTTGGCTGATTAGGAGTACTTACTGCAGAATCGGTATCTTTTATGTAAGACCAATCGCTGGTATGATTATGATGTAGAGTAAAACTAATGTTTATGTAACTATTTGGACTAGAAAACGAAATTGCTGGCGAAGGTATGGGGTTATAATGCTCTTAGTCTTAAGTCCATTTATAGGTATCTCGATAGGTTAGGATTCTCTTGACTTCTCTATTACTGATGGCGAATAGACTGACTCAGGTGACGTATCCATAATACTATCAGGAAATGTGGAGGCTTTGGATGGCAAAATTTCTAGAATACGTTCACTATATTCCAGGTCTACGTGATCGATAATTGACAGTTCATCTTTGGTAAAGTAAGCACCAGGTGGCAAAGGGGACATGCCATTAATGAGGTAAATTATGGCAGCACAGACTGACAGACAGACAACTGTTTAAAATTAATCCCTTTACTACTAAAAATTAGAATACTAAGTCATGTGTAATATTACTGCAAACTATCACGACGTATACTGGTCTATCTCAACTTAACCCAGTATAGAATGTACAGAACTTAATAATTTATAATCTAAAAATAATGTGATTCTGATTATTTACTGTCATAATTATAATTTATATAAGCTCTCAAGTTGCTCAAAGTACCCCACCCGCGTCCCGCGTATACTGAATCTGAGTAGTTAGTTTAGAATACGTTGTATTGAAATTTTAAATAACACTACATGAACCAGTACACGTTAGATTATTTCCAAAAGTACTTACGAATTTTAGGTTTTTTCGACATAGTCTGATAAAAAACATGTTTTTATAATCAATACCGTCAAAACCTGAAAATACTTAAAATGTTAGATGACTCACTATACTTAGGAGGTATCGATTATAGTCCTTATGGCAGAATCGCTGGAAGACCTAAGCACTATGCTCAATGACTAGGATAGGTCTTAAGATGAACATGGACAAAACAAAGATCATGTGTAATGTCCATGTCACACCTATACCGGTAGTTGTTGGGAGCTGTTGACGAGTATGTTTACCTGGCACAAATAGTCCGACTAGGCAAGTCCAACTTCGACCGAGAGGTGAGGCGTTCGGGAAATTACGACACATCTTCTCGTCAGGTATACCTCTGTATGGTTTGTAGGGCCATACACTTTCAAGAAGTAGAGTTGAAGTTAGTTGATGAGCACGTCGAAAGGAAAAGATCACCAAAGTTAAAAGGGATTTATTAAAAAGTAAAGTAATTACAAAGTTATTGTGGCAAATCTTTCCTTGAGTAGTTACTGTTTAGTAGGACGGTTGTTGACGTACTGATTTGAAGTTAAATATAATAAAATTATTACTAATTAAACATGCGCCCCGAAAGTAGGTTGCAAACGTGAGCGCAAAATAAAGTTGAATGTACGATGGCTTGCCCGCACATATTGGCAACCCGAAAGAAAAATAAGATAAACTAGAGAGAAAAACTATCAAGGTAAAGTAATGCCAGTACAAAGCAAATAATGTAAGTATTAATCGTCAAAATTAAAAGTAATGTGGTTTTTCTCTGTAGTTGCCGTAGTAGGTGTTCGTGGCCAATGAACGCGTGCCTGCGGCGCCGGCGGCTGCGCTGGACTCGGTGCTGCAGGTTCGCGTCCCGCAGTGGAGTGAGTGTTTTTTCATATCTTCTAGTTCCAACGCTTCATTTGTATGTGATGACATGTCTTTGTCTTTAGTGCAATAACGGCTGAAAAGCTTTCTTGCGATCCATACAGTCGTTCCAAGAATTGCAGCGCTGAGAAGTATGTAGCAGATCAGGTATTGATGTAAGTCGTGACTCGTAATTGACGAGGGTAAGACTTCGTTTTCATGTAGTGAATGTAATCGCCTGTCAATTTCTTGAAGTTCCATATCATGTGTTTCTTGGATTACTTCCCATGATACATTATGGCGAGTTAACTCGATAATGTTGTTCGCTGTAGTGTTCAGAGTTGGGTTATAGAAGTAGTAGTTGTCGATTTTCATTTTGGCATGACATGAACTTCAAACAAAAAGTAATCTGAAGTAACTCGCGCCTTCGCGTACAGTAGTTTATAGAGAGTTTTGATGTCTTCTCTCACGTTTTCCACTGGTAAAGTCAATGATTTTGGAAATTTTCCAGAAATGACATCCAGTTGGATTTGCAAGACAAATTGAGGTGTCCTTTGCAGTCACCAGATACAGATCCTACTCCAGTAACAGTTGCGTTCATTATTTTTCTAAGCAGTCGTAAGAACTGCGCCGCCCTTTCAGTGATTAAGTTTACTTGTGAGCCTTGGTCTAGTAAAGGTCGTAATTTGATTTGAGTTCCATTCGCAGTCATCACTTGCAGTTGTACAGTTGGTAGTCCACATCATCAGTGGACAGATGATTGGAACATGGTTGTGAAGAAGTTGAAGGTCGTGGTTTTGAGTAGTTTTCGTTCGATATTGTTTTAGTTATAGGTAAGTATTTCTTTGTAGAATTGTGCAATAAAGTGTGATGCCTCATATGACACTCTTTACACGTTTTTGTAGAATTGCATTTGTCGTTGCCATGACTAAATAAGCAATTTTCGCACAAATGCAATTTTCGCACAAATGCAGTTTTGCAACAGTGTTATTGCGTTGTGTAGGGTTCATGTCAATGAACTTAGGGCATTGCATCAACACGTGATCTTCGTTACAGTTTGGGCATTTTCCATAAGTAGTATAATAAGTTTTCTTAAGTTCGTTGATGTATTTCTTGAAAGGATAATTTCTCTCCGTATTGTTCCATGATGAAATGTTCTTGTTTGTAGTTCTCGCAAAAGTTGGTTTCTGATTTTGAGTAGCCGTAGTTTCTTTCTTTGCATTTTTCATTGCTTCGTATGCCATGAACTTGCACTCAAGAAAGTATAGAAAATCGTTTGATGGTTGTAACTCTCTGTGGTCTTGTAGTTCTTTCATGTATTCTGAGTAGGTAGCTTTATCAAGTTTTAGTGACATCAGGTGGACAATGAGTGGATCCCACGTAGTAGTATTGATGCTAATGTTTGTGATTCCATTCAAACATTCCATAATGACGTCATGCATCTTTTTTAGGTTGTAGCTGTCGGGATTTTGTATGACAGGCAGGTTGAGAATGGTGTTGATGAAAGATGTGAACTGAAGGTGTCGGTTCCCATAGCGTTGCGTTAATATATCCCAGCACTGTAGTTGTCTGCACTGATGCTGAGATGCTGCACTATGCGCTCAGCCTCACCCCTCAGCTTAGACTTGAGATGTTGCATCTTTTGCGCCTTATTTATCATTGGATTGTTGTGAATGGCTTCCATGAAGGTCTTTGAATGAAACCCATTGAGTATAGTTGCCAGAAAATTCAGGAGTTTCCATTTTTGGCGCTGATGTTTCGTAATGAATAATTGACCAGATTCTCGAGTTTAAAATTGGTCGAATTTCGTCATACTTGTCTTCCATCTCGACAAATATGTTGTAGTATTTGACATTAGAGCCTTTGTACTTAGCTTCTAATTCCAATGTAGTTTGTCAATGACTTGCCACTTAGTTTTTAGTATGGAAAGATGATCTTGAAGCGCCCACTTCTCGGTGATAGTTTTGAGGTCAATTTTTGACATAGCACGGTCGAGAGCTTTAAAGTTGCACATTTGTATCTCCAGTTGCGAATTTGAAGATGAAGTTTCATTGGAGCTATCCTCCAGTATATCGGTTAATGTCGAATTCCACGGATTTTGGTTCACGTAGTTTTTGTAATAGATGTTCCATGCTTTTTTTAGTGGGGTCGTAAAGTTGTTTAGTATTTTCGAAGATATTTTCAGTGAAGTAGTTGATGTTTTTATCTTCATAAGTTTCTAGTAGTTGTTTATGTCGTTCACTGAAGTCGCTCCAATGCGCCTCGAGAGACTCCAGTCGTTTCAAAGAATATTCTTGATTTTTTCTGTCTTGACTATATTTCTTGTAGTTAGAGCAGAGAATTTTGATGTTATTGAAACACTGTTATTGAAGTTGCAGCATGATGTTGTAGTTGAAGTAGTTAGTTGTAGATTGTAGTAAAAAGTTAGAAGAAGAGAATGCGAAGTTCGTAGCTCGGTGTTCTGGCACGTAGTTGACGGAGGCAGATGTAGAGCTTGGTGTTGGTTCGTCTTAGTTGTTGTGTAGTACGTGATAGGATTCCTCTGCGATATGTGCGCACTCTCAATTGTTCTGGTGATTCCCTCTTCCGGGAGGCCAGTCAACCGATTCGCTACCGCAGATTTATCAGTGATCACACATTGTTACACTTAACTTTTAAATTTTTACTCGAAGGACCATAAAATGTATGGTTTGTAGGGCCATACACTTTAAAGAAGTAGAGTTGAAGTTAGTTGATGAGCACGTCAAAAGGAAAAGATTACCAAAGTTTAAAAGGTTTATTAAAAAAAGTAAAGTAGTTACAAAGATATTGTGGCAAATCTTTCCTTGAGTAGTTAGTGTTTAGTAGGACGGTTGTTGACGTACTGATTTGAAGTTAAATATAAAAAAATTATTACTAATTAAACATGCGCCCCGAAAGTAGGTTGCAAACGTGAGCGCAAAATAAAGTTGAATGTACGATGGCTTGCCCGTACAACCTCAAAACCTAAAAACGAGATTGTACAAACAGTGCGTGTTGCCAGTGATGACTTATGTACTTGAGACGTGGTCCTTTCCTGCTGACCGTAGGAGGACGCTCAAGATCGCTCAGCGATCTATGGAGAGGGCTATGTTCGGGGTTTCTTTACGTGATAAACTTAGAAATGAGGATATCCGCAGTAAAACCAGAGTGACCGACATAGCCCAACGGATTAATAAGCTGAAGTGGTAATGGGCCGGCCATATAGCTCGAAGAACCGACAACCGATGGGGAAAAAAGGTTCTCGAGTGGCAGCCTCGTACCGGTATGCGAAGTGTAGGGGGGCCCCCACTAGCTGGAGTGATGACCTGGTTAGACATACAGGAAGTCGATATACATTTATCTTCATTTCTTTTAAATTTTTATTTTGCAAAGTAGGTTATTTATTTGTTTCATGCACCTGAAACTTTTACATCTATTCCAATCTTAAATTACTTTGGTTATCTATTTTGTTAAACCAGTGTTGGATGTACTTGAGTGCATGCTTGTGCATCTAACGTAGTTGTTTCCATGTCTTTTGCTTTTACTGTTGTGTACTTAAAATATTACATTGAAACTACTTAGAGTAAAATCCAATATGAAAAAGGTTTCAGGTACTAATTAACGCGAACTTGGTGCCTATGCCTACAGTGTTGAAGTCTGTGTGATACGCGAACTTGGTGCCTATGTCAGTAGCCACTGAGGGGTATGCGAACTTGGTGCCTATGCCTACAGTGTTGAAGTCTGTGTGATACACGAACTTGGTGCCTATGTCAACAGCCACTGAGGGGTATGCGAACTTGGTGCCTATGCCTACAGTGTTGAAGTCTGTGTGATACACGAACTTGGTGCCTATGTCAACAGCCACTGAGGGGTATGCGAACTTGGTGCCTATGCCCACAGTGTTGAAGTCTGTGTGATACGTGAACTTAGTGCCTATGTCAATAGCCACTGAGGGATATTCGAACTTGGTGCCGATGCCTACAGTAATAAAGTCTGTGTGATACGCGAACTTGGTGCCTATGCCTACAGTGTTGAAGCCTGGACAGCTCGCTAGTGCGAGTGCGCCGAGACAGCTCGCTAGTGCGAGTGAGTGCGCCAAGACAGCTCGCTAGTGCGAGTGCGCCGAGACAGCTCGCAAGTGCGAGTGAGTGCGCCGAGACAGCTCGCTAGTGCGAGTGAGTGCGCCGAGACAGCTCGCTAGTGCGAGTGAGTGCGCCGAGACAGCTCGCTAGTGCGAGTGAGTGCGCAGAGATAGCTCGTTAGTGCGAGTGCGCCGAAACATCTCGCTAGTGCGAGTGCGCCGAGACAGCTCGCTAGTGCGAGTGCGCCGAAACATCTCGCTAGTGCGAGTGCGCCGAAACAGCTCGCTAGTGCGTGTGCGCCGAGACAGCTCGCTACTGCGAGTGCGCCGAGACAACTCGCTACTGCGAGTGCGCCGAGACAGCTCGCTACTGCGAGTGCGCCGAGACAGCTCGCTACTGCGAGTGCGCCGAGACAGCTCGCTACTGCGAGTGCGCCGAGACAGCTCGCTACTGCGAGTGCGCCGAGACAGCTCGCTAGTGCGAATACGCTGAGACAGCTCGCTGCCGCGAATATAGTTAATAGTTAATACTAAAATCTGATTTGGCGATGTTTTCAAGTCTGCAAAACTTAATCTGTATTTCATGGTCAGAAAGGGCCGATACGGTAAAGTTACATTTTAGCCGGTAACGTTACTCTGGCCATCACACGGGGACGTGTGAATCGTCAGGAGAGGCCGTGTTAGGAATGAGGGTAAATATTAAAAGAAAATAAGAAGAAATTGAAGGTGGAACTATAATCTCCCACTCACCACTTGCTCTGTACTGAATGTGTAGTGCTGTACGCTGTCTTATTCCTGATTATGTTTAATTGCGTAAGCAAGAGAGCAAGTTGAACATCCGCTCTCACACTTTTATTATTTTTAACAATTAATCTTCAGAGTAAATTTTAATACGAGTAACATTCTTTTATTTAAATAATTTTGAGTATAATTTCTAACATCAGAAGTGGAATAGTTTCTAAAAATATCATTATTATAAAATTATAAATGTAAATTTGAAAATTGTATTTAGTAATATACGCTGTTGTTATCCCAAAATAAAAATAAAAATAAAACTTTGTTCAGCAGTGGACTTGTGGGAGGGCTGTATTGATGATGATGATGAGGTATTGGTCAAAATTGACTGCCTCGTTGGTCTAGTGGTCATAAAAGCAACGACTGATCATTTAGTTCCAAGTTCGAATCCCGGGTTGGACCAAAATTAGTTATTGGGATTTTCTGTTAAGAAATTCTTGTTAGTAGCTCGAAGTCAGGAAGTAGGCAGTGTTTCACTATTGTGCCTAGGATTTCACGTAAAGCCGTTGGTCCTGCGCCTAACCCCTCCTCACTCGTGTCTGATTGCCGATCCTTATAGAGAGTGCACCTGAGTTTGCGCACACACTCGTGCACTATAAATATGTCGTATCGTATCGTACATTTAACGCTGCTTTTCGAATCCGAAATAATCTTGGTCTGCGAATTTTATATCTGGTATAAATGCGAGAGTTATTTACCGCCTCCGGTCGACTCTTGCGACACGCACGGGAAGAAATGAAAGAAATGAAATGAAATGAAAGAATATAATGCATGCAGTCATTGTTATGCTTTGTGTAATGTACGTATATTATATATTGTGTTATATAGTAGTTATACGTATATAACAAGCAATGGTTCTTGATTCAAGAGTCTAATATTATGTTTTGGCATTTTTTTTTTGTGATATATTTATATAATTTTTTTTGTTAACGGATGTTTGTGCCAAAATAAAGAAATAGCTATATTTTTTTTTATAGTTTCCGTTGGGATTTGTCGCTGTGATCAAAATTCGATCTTGGGGATTTTACATAACTGGTTAAAAAGTTCTTAAACCTATATAAATACAGGAAGAAATAAAAGGCAGTTAAATTGCCATTTTTACATTTACATGGGTATGCTCGGATAGCAGATGAGCAGGGTACTTGTTTGACATTTCATCGTATGGGAGTAACTGTTACTTTACTGTTTACTTATTACCTTATATGGAAAGTATTTGTGCACTTTTGTTTTCACAGGCTTCTGCTTATTTAGGGAGTGGAGTTTGAGCGTCCATATTGTTCTCGTAGGACATCGCGCGTACAATATCGATGCTTATGTAGTATACGTACTACGCAAGTTATTGAACCAAAAATGTGCGTTAGTTTTTCGCATCCTCTCCAAATGCAGGATTGATATTGCGAACTGTCTCTGCTGCGTTAGAACCACGTCGAAGCTCGTATTCGAAAATTATGTACCTACTCTAATTTTTGAAGTCACCATGTTAAACAGAGTATATAATCACTAAATTTTAAGAGGTGGGATATTAAAAATATATATGTAGGAAAGGTTACCAAGCACAGACCTACTCAACATGATATTTAACTTGTCACAGATAATGTTGTTAATCTATGTGAAATATATGGCACTATTCTAATTTTTTTTATAGGATAGAGTGACAAACGAGCACACAGTCCACCTGATGGTAAGTGGTTGCTGTGACCCATAGACATCTACATCTATCCTCAATAAAGAATCAAAATGCAGATGCGTTGTCACCCATGAGGACTAAGATGGAATGCCTCTTTTCCAGTAAAGAGGGTCTCCGGTTCTCTACACTCACCATACGAAACAAAGCAGTGTTAAGCTGATATTTTACGCTGGTATTCTGTGAGAGCGTGGTCCTTCCCCAGTCGAGCCGACCCATTCGTGCTACAACTATACTATTAATATAGCTGCAGCATGGCTCTACCACGTATATATTTATAAATACGTAATCATAAAATTATAAAAAAATTAAATTATAAATAACTTTCTAATTTTTTTAATTTTATTTCTGTATTCATTAAATCATTACAGTCTATCAAAAGTACATTGTTAAACATAGTATATTTCGAGAACCTCCCCCATAGTATGCTTCAAGAGGACATTTAGGATAGTTACCACTCTTGGCAACAGTAGTTTTTTTATATTTTGAGCGGTTATGAAGAATATGCAGCTGTCCATCTCCAGTTTCAGTCGGTTGTCGCCTCTTATTCTTATGACACCAACAGGATGAAAGCAAATAATTCCTATTTATTATTAATATCTTACAATTAAATGATTTATTGAATGAAAGTAAAAACAAACATATTTTATCATTAATTTATTTAATTATACTCATAACATCTTTCTCTTATAATTACTCACTGTCTAATTCACTAGAATCATTATTTGATTATTAAAATAAATTTAAACAGATTATACAATTTAAAATACTTTTCTAATAAAAAGAAATTTGTTTCAAAATATTATCAATAATAAAATAAAATAGGTAATCCGATCGCTCGGTTTATCAATACTTTAATTGAACTTTAGTGTTAGTATTATAGGTTAGGTATTGTAAATATGTTTTGGGCTAGGTATTGTAAACCATTTTGAACTTCAAAATCAGAGAACTGGAATTGGATAATTTTGGTGTGTTTTGAATTCATTCGATAACGGCTTGATTATGTGTTTATTGTACATATTTCTAAAAAGTAAAAAACCGATATTTTATATCTTTTGGCCCAATTGTATATTATAAGAAATCTAAAACTGAATAACATAACTTTTTAGAGAATGCGCTTGTGCTTCTTTAAACCTTGAACTGGGTGTTATTTTAAGTTTACTTAAATCTCAATTGATTTTAATACACAAATACCCCATTTTGTTTTTTTAAGACTAAATAATATATGATTGAAATAACGAACACGACTTTAACTATTTGAAGTATGTAGGTAATTTACCTAATATGTGCACTTTCAGGAATTACGACTATATATTTAATTAAACGTGAGACAATTCTAACACACAATGTTATTTCAAAAAGCTATTAATTTGAATAGGTACATTCATTATCGATACACACGTCAATGAAATTTGTTTTAAAATATTTTTATCGTAGTTAAATCTACATAAGTAGAGTATTCTAGATTTAAGTAGGTATTGCCATCGCGTAATACGACTTGATGGTGACTACGAGTTTTGGCACATGTACGACGTTCGTTAATTGAAATGATTTCATATTATGCATAGTATATTTTATATTATCTAAATATGTATTGTAATGTATCGGCAATAAATGGTAAATATTTTGAAATATACTACATGTTTAATTTCGGAATCCTAATGTTGAAAGAAAAGGAAGAATTTGTTTTGTAAATTTGCGAAAAATGTAAATTCTTGTTAAAGATTACATATAGATATTTATTATGCTTGCCATGTAATATAAATATCATTAGATATATAAATTATATAATAATTTGTACTTAAATAAAAATAAAATATAAATAAGTATAGGTACTCTTCAGCAAGTTAATAATTTTAAGATCATGTAGGTTTTCATATACTGAAATAACTTATTTTTCTATTGCCTATTTGTAGACATATATTTAGAGAATATAAGATTCTGATTATGTATTGAAAATAAATAAATATATATATATAAGAGTTAATAAAATTTTCGTTTTATATCACTAAGTGATGAAGAATAATAAATTTACGAATTCAAAACAGCCGTACTATAATTTTTATTTAATATTTAGAATTATTTAGACATATTTATACTTAATTTAATTAAGTGAAGTTATTTTTACTCCATACAAGAATTTGATTTCAATTTGAAGATCACAAAAAGTATCACGAATACGCTCTCTACGGAATTCTAGCGCAGTTGTTTGCATGGGCAAATCTGTTGTATGTATTGTTCTTAGTTGTGTGATATTAGATAATGGTGGCATTTTTATTAATGAAGTAAAGTTTTAAATATCGCTTTATTAAAAAAGGTAGAATTTAAGTAGCTACAATTTTTTAAGGAATCGCAATTTACTTTGCCATATTATGCCAATTTATCTAATAAATAGCTTTAGATAGGAATGAAACCGAGAATTTGTCAACAGTTTAAACGCTGTAACTATAGTACTATTTTCTCTAACTATTAATAGTTAAAATTGATATCATGCAATAGGTTTCTTACGACTATAAATCTGTTGATCTAATCTCCTAGGAATATGAAATTTTGAACCGTGGAATTATTTAGAATTAGTTTCTAATCTCTTACAGACTAGGATATTAAATACATCGATTCCTATTTTTGGCAGTTACCTAACTTTTATATTTATACCAAATATAAGGTTTATATTTGAGATATTGTTACAGAAATGAAAATTGACATGAGGAATGCATGGATAAAGAAACTCAAAACACAATATTCTAAATTGTTTCTAAGTTAGGTTTCGATAACCCTAACAGTTTAGAATATTGAACACGTTCATAAATTTCTGTTAAAAATTCTTTTAAAATATTAAATTATTTTAATAAGATAATATATGAAGTGTTCATTTAAATATTCGCGTGAATAATACGCCTTTTCAAATAAATCTCAATTTATAAATTATTGGATAAATTCTAGGAATTTCGAACTCCTACGATTAACGTCAGTGCACGACATAAATATACATAATATACTTGAAAACACACCGAACTCAGTCACATCTAATTGTGTCGCAAACTTAAAACGTATACTTCTACAGATATTTAACGTATGTGCAAGATTTCCAAAAGTGTCATGCTTTCTAGGTATTGAAAACTCGGTATTTTTGTCAAGTTAGCGCTGCACATTGTTTTTGTAGCTGTATACGTAGTCAAGTCGTACTCGTACTATAAATCACACCACGCGCACCTAAATTTAGTCCAACAATGAAAATATAGTAAAAGATCTGATGACAATAACGTTATATATAAAGCATCACAGTAAGAAATCATCTAACTACGCGAATGTGCGTAATAAGTTTACAAGTTTAGACACTAACGGTAAGACGCTGCGAGAAAATTATTCTTTAGGTGGTAAAAGTTGTATACTGGGAGATACCTAGTAATCTCCCGCAGCAATAATTTCAATACTTTATAATTTAATAGATTATTTTGAATCTACTCACCATAAAACCCTGGTAGGATCTTATGAAAGAATTTTACTTATTTTAAACGCAATATAATTCTATAATATTATTTTTATAATTGCATTTTTTCTTGTCCTCTTTACTTTGCAAATGCAAAAAGTGACTAGATATTTAATTTAAGTAATTTTTCCTACATTATCGAGAATACAAAGAATTAAATATAATATTAAATTTGATTCTTCAGTCCCACGGTAAGTTTTAAGTTGAGCAGATGTAAAAATCTTAGAACAGAATACCTATTTACAAAATACACTTTATATAGATAAAATTATTTACGGTCTTGTATACGCTTATAAAGTGGCTACATTTTTAAACATTAGTAGAAAATAAAAGTAATGTCAATTGTTACATAAGTAGGTATATGTTTATAACAACCATAAAATTAAAAACGATATGACGTATTGGTAACAAAGTGACTACTAAGTGTACTTTACACTATGTATCAACGAAACGATATTAGAACTAAAGGTCTAGATAAGGCTCATCATTATATTCATACATACATACTTAATATCCAAATATAATCTACACAACAGTGAATAAATTTAAAAAATTATTACACTAGACTCCAAATTCAACAAAATTTAGATCTAATCTACCATATAGATACGAGCCAAATGCATGACATTACAATGTCATTACAAATAAATGTCCTCCATAGAACAAACAAATGTTAGAACATGGTAATATTCCTGTTGTTATTGTTTCAAGTGCTATGTGAGCCCGGCTATTTAAAGAAATGAATGTTAAAAAAAACAGCTCACGAATATTTCCGGAAAAATCACAAAGACCTTTAAAGAGATGTAGAAACGCGCAATCGATTTATAAATATCGAACGAAACGTTCCTAGTTATATTAGTATTGCCATATTTAGTGTGCAGCGCTGTAAAACGCGTTCACGAGTAGATGGTGATGACCTCGCGTCCTCCGCCGCGCACCATCAAAACTTTTTCCAAGCCCTCCGTCAACACTTCTAGGAATTCCATATCTGAAAAAAATGGGATAATTAAAGAAATATTTTTTTTTTACTTCTTAAATATTAATAAAATCTCCAATATTTTCAGCTGTTGCGACTCTGTAGTAGGTATTATAATGTATTTTTTTTAATTTCAGTTACTAATATAAAAAAGTCTTTAAGAGACTAAAGATCAAATATTTTCTAACCAATTATGGCTTCGGCGATAACTTTTCAAATTATTTCTCAAACGTCATCAAGTGTAGAATATAATAGGGGATAAAGTATGAAGTTGCCGTTTTATTGGAGTGGCCACTTCGAGTTAAATTAAACTAAGATGTGCAATATTTTTTTTACACAAAAACTATTTAATTCTAAATAAAAAAATATTGATTGCAAAATTCCAGGACATACACATACAAGTGAAGTTAAATAAAAGATTTTAAAAATATGTCATTGTATTGTTTGGCTTTCAACATGCGAGACTTCAAAAATTAGAGTACTTTTCGAACATAAGTTCCGACTTGGTTCACACGCAGCAGACACAGCTCGCACGAACACATTGTGTTTTTTTTGGTTTAATCGTTATGGTAGTGGAAACTTCGATTTGAAGAATGAACCATGAGGAATACCAGATACTAAGGTAAATAACGATGAATTTCAAGTATTGGTGAAAGCCGATCCTTATTAAACAACAGGAATAAGAGTCATGGTTAGTCTACCTACAATATTTACCCATTTGCACCAAATTGGTTAAATAAAAAACTCGAGAAATGAGTGCCTTTTGGTATGCATACGGGAGCACGCAATGAATCTTGTTTTACTTTGACGAGTAGGTACAAAAACTAATGGATTTTGAACATAATTGTGACGTGTAAAGAAAAGTGGATTCTCTAATATAATCGAAAGCAAAAATTGCAATGACTCAACCCAGATCAAATACCGAAACAATGCCGTAAAGAAAATCTTACACATGGAAAGTATCTTTTTTAGAACCGGTGAATCATTAACTGCAGATGTCTATAGTGAATAAATTCAAAGAATAATGGTCTACTCCCAGATATACCATCAAACTCTATTATTGCATTGCTCCATGATCACGCAAAACCTCACACTACGCGACACACCGTTTTAATATTACAAGACCTGCAATAAGAAATCATACATCATTTCCCCATACTCGGCAAACCTAGGCCAAACTAATTACCAATTTTCTACCAGTGGGACAATTTCCTGGATGGAATATTTTTTCTAGTCTATATTTAAACCTAACATAAAGGCATAGATAAAGAGAGTACATACATATATACTTCGATTTAATGAATAAATTTTCTTTTGGCAAAAAGGTGTTTGAATAATTCAATATAAAAAGGCAATTACACACTTCGACTCTCTAATATTACAGCGCTACAAGTGTCTAACATGCCCTTTATAATCCTTCATTCATTACAGCAGATCTCAAGCCATTGCTGAAGGTAGGCCTCCTTTATAGAGGGGATTTTGCCATAGTTGCCACGCTTGGCAAGCGGATTGGCAACCGCAGTCTTTTGTTATTTGTGTTTCAGTTACCTCTTGTCGCCTCTTACAACACCCACGGGTTAGTATGGGATAGAGGATTATTTTAAGCCGACAATTTACGGCGATTTGTCAAAGATTAATTTAGGTCTATGAGCAACAGTCCACCTTACATAAGATGGCCTGGGCTTTAGTTTTAGGATGGGACATAGAGATGTGGTAACCCCTCGATTCGATTAGATCGGAGCATCGGAGCATAATATAATTTAGTATTTCAATTTTGTTGATACTCAAATGTTTATATGATATAAAATATAGAAGCGACTCACAGTTGGACTCCATTTCAAGCTCGGTGTCACGGGGTGGCCCCGGTAAGTTCAGTATTACTAGTTGTGCGTCGTGAGATCGGGATACTATTACTTCATTCAACTTCACAGCTGTGTGCATTTTTCTAACCGTACCCTCGTCACTGTACATCAATAATTAACAGTTGATTATGTTTCTAATACAATTATTATTATAAAAAATATTTGATATACAAGTGAAACTAAGAGGAAGTCAGGAAACAGTAGCGATCTTCAATAACTGCAGTTGTAGTTATTACAAATATGATGGAATACCATTACCCCGATGGATGATGAAAGACACTTTTGTTTTTGCTCGTTAGCTGTTCTAGTTTTTAAATTATTTATTTTATTAATAATTAGTGACCCGCCCCTATTTCCCTTTAAGATAATCATCAAACAATTTCACAAAACCCTTCAAGTTTTTAAAATAAAATATAGTCTACATCACTCTTGGAATTGCTCTCTATCTGCTTATCAGATTCATTATAATCGGTTTAGCCATTCCGAAGAGTTGCTCGGACAGACAGACAAAAATTTAAAAAATGTTTATCATGTCTAATGGCATTCAAATATCATCAGCTCAATAAAAGGCAGTTATTGCAATATTACAGACTGAAACATCAATTTTATTTATATGTATAGATTTACTGGTACCGTAAGCAGTCAAGAAAGGCAATAAATAAAAAACAGAAATACACCAAAAAGTCTTATTAGCCCTTAATCAACTTAAATATGTAAGTGTGGCAGTATTATTAAATTATTTTAATGGTATCGTAGATATACCAAGATTTTACAGATTCTTAGATTGTGTACACTTAAAGAAAAAAAAAGTTTACTTACGGTGTTATATTTGGCAAGTTGGGCTTAGATTTCATCGCGTCACCATTGGGGTTGGTCTCTTTATTCTTATCAGCGTCGTTAGGCGGCGACGGTGCTCCCTCACACTGCGACTGTTCATCGGGCGAGTCCCACAATGAATCGATTATGTGCAACAAACTACTTCGGAATTCGTCCTACGTTATTCCAATTGATTTTTTTTTCGTTTATATTTAAATTTAGAATCGCGACCCGACGTTGCACATGACGGATTCAAGGCGAATGAAACACGGGATGTCATATATTACTTTGATTGTTAAACAACTGACTACGGACATTCAAACATCCAATCTCTTATCTAATGTGAGTAACAAAATAAACTAAAGTGAACAAATCAACGTGAATGAACACTGCCAAACATATGACCACCGTGTGTAAATTCGCAAGGACTCGTTATGATTATTACGATGATGAGTAAATCAGAATAAAAAAAATGAAAGTGATCGTGAAAGTGCAATTAGCAATAAGTATTCTTCATAATGACCATTTCCACAAAAGTTGATTTAAGAATAATAATAACCGGCCAAGTGCGAGTCGGACTCGCGCGTGAAGGGTTCCGTACCATTGTAATACACGTTTCTATTAGAAGAGCCTTTTTTAATTTATTTTAATTTTTATTATTTTTTGTTATAGCGGCAATAGAAATACATATTCTGTGAAAATTTCAACTGTCTACCTATTACGAATCATGAGATATAGCCCACTGATAGACGGACGTATAGTAATAGGGTCCTGTTGGTTACCCTTTGGGTACGGAACCCTAAAAACAATTACTACTTAATACTCGTAAATTATGCAATTTTAAACAACTGATATGGATATGGTTCACCAGTATGAATTAATTAATTAACATGAATTAAAAACACCCAATTATAATGTAAAACTGAAAAGACGTCGACCATCAACATTATAATATATATACGTAGCACTTCAAACTAAAGTATGAAATGACGGAAATTGAGCTCGTTTTAAGCAGAGACATGGATGTTTCACACTCAATTACAACATCAGACACAACATATTATTCTAGCTTCTACGGAAGTATGATTATACCAAATCAAATCAACAAAAAGTTTAAGTGTGGCAATTTTTATTTTGTAGTTTGAAATATTTTACTAGAGTTATTGTAGACTTCAAAAAAGGTGGAGGTACTGAGTTTAACTGCATTATTTGTGTGTATGTTAAACTATATCTTTGTTCTTTCCGTTCGTTCGTATCTTTGATTTTAGTGATCCTTTTTTTAATTAAAAAGACACATCACAGGCTTCTCATTTGAATTTAAAGGAAAAATTCCGGTTGAAAAAAATAGGGGATGAAATTTTAAAGTAGTCCACTCAAAGGCGTCAAATATTTATTAAACTTTAAAAAAAAGTAAAAACCGACTTTAAAAACCAAAAAGATTTTCAGACAGTATTCAATTATGTAATATGACGGTTTGGCAGGGTTCGAAGATTGCGACACATCTTTTCATCACGCGTTCCTCAATAGTTGAAAACAAAAGTGTTACAATCAAAGCCTTGTGCCAATGATGATATAATATGGATCTGAGTAGTGGTCATTTGCCGCTGGTCGTATGAAGAGTCTTAAAGACGCTCAGCGACTTATGGAGAGAGCTATACTCGCGGTTTCTCGCGTTGTAGAATTTGTAATGAGATTTCGGAGTGAACTAGCAAAATCCAAGGGATCAGCAAGCTAAAGTTTCAATTGGTCGGCGATCTAATTCGTGTTATGTGGATTTCCTTGAGGGAAACCTATGTTCAGTAGTGGACTATTGAAGGCTGTAATGATGATGAGTTTTTTGGAGACGGTTTTTACATTTTTTAAAGTTTAATTATTTCAAGAATTGAACTTGTATTATTGTATAACATTTTTTTACTTCTAATGAAAAATTTAATACCAAACCATGTTCGTTTACAGATAAATATGATTTTAAAACGTGTTTTATGTGTGCTGAACATGCTGTTGTCTTTATTAAGGTACAATTCCGTAGCCGACTGCAGGCAGCAGCAGCAGCGACACTACTGGTTTCTATGTAGTTCTATGAAATACCTTCCGTAGCTAGCGCCACGTCGTTTGCCGCTATGGGCCGAGCGGCAGACGACACTGAAGCCCGACCGCAGATCAGATCAGTAGTGCCGCCAACGCCCGAGCGACAACACGTTGAATATTTCTCAAAAAATGAGTTTCACCGATTCCGAGGAAGAGAAACTGATAAACCAGGTGGCCCAATATCCCGCACTGTACGATGCATCTCACCAGTGGCGTAGCTAGGCGTGGGCGAAGTGGCTCGCACTTAAAGAGACCTCGCGAGGCCGCTTAAAATGCGATGCCCCCAAACTTTACCACAGATGACTAGGTAATTATTTTGATCACTTTTACGCTCGAAAAAGAACGTCAAAAATTTAAAAGCATGTCTGTTTGGGGCCTCGCAAGAAGCCCCGTCCCTCTTACGAGTAAGTGCGACTGTAAGCCCGTTGTAACTACCTTCAAAGACCGCGACCGTTAGATTGACGGAATACGAGACTTGTCAGGAATTAATAGCTATGAGTAGGTATGTCGTGTCAAAACATGTTTGGTAGGATAGATCTAATGGGTAGATCTTGGGAACGAAAGAAAGAAAAAGGGCCTCGCTGATGCGACTTTGCCCACGTCTATATTAGTCCACGCTACGCCTCTGCATCTCACAATAATTATTTAAACAGTGTGATAAAAGATAATATTTGGAAAAATATAGGAAAGGAGTTAAATAAAAGCAGTAAGTACCTATTTTGTTTACATAAACAGAGAACCCACAGAACAATCGGAACAGACTGGAACACGGGCTGCTGCCGCCTGCAGTCGCGTTCGGAATCATGACTGTAGCGACATGACGCCACGACAAGTCGCAGCGACATGTCGCGGCGACATGTCGCGGCGACACGTCGTCTGCTACTGCTGCCTGCAGTCAGCTACGGAATTGTACCTTTATTAAGTCAGTTTATTTTCACCTTATCATCTTTGTCCTTTTCGTCATTGTCAGTGAGGGGTGGTGAAGGAGCGTCATCAGGCACTGGTTCACCAGCGCCTGGTTCTGCAAATCGGACTTTGCTTGCCGTCTTTACGTCGGCATGATGATGATCCACAATTGCTTGCACCTGCACATGTTTTATGTTTTTATAAGTCTTGAACAATTCTTGAGTACCAAACATAGCAATTACCTTTATGTATTAAGATTTTTTTATAATAAATAATAAAATTGTGTTTATACCGAGTGTTTTTACATTAGATATGAAGTGCTTAAAGATAGTTAAGGAATTTCTAATTTGTAATCTGCACAATTCCATTGAAATATCTAAAGATCATCTTAAAGATTATGCGCTCTTATGCGCTAAACTGTATCAAAATGCAGCTTATCATTAATTAGATCCAAGAGTGGCTCTCGTCTAAGTTATCACTCGTTAGATCTAGATATTTCAAAAATGTTTAAACAATTATAAAATAACATTGTACTAAAGTACAATTGTTATGCAAGTGCATAACAATGGCAATTTTTTAAGCACAGTACGCAGATTGACATTAATTATGAAGTACATGATGTGTGTATGAAAAAATATCTTTACTTTTCGAACATAAATTTAACTAAGAATATATGGTTAAATGTTAAGTTTAAAACACAGAAATAGAAATAATATTAAAACTAGAAGTGTGCATTTGATTGAAAGTTATGGTTGAGTACAGCATCACAGGGTGTATTATATAAAACAACAAAGAAATGGAAACATCAAAAGCAAGCAAGAAAATTGTCTTTTCACGTTGCGCATTGAAGAAAAGTTGTAAATGCATGGAAAATATGAAAGAAAATGAAATTAAAGCCATACACAAACAACAGAATGTTAAATAAGATTGACGGCAACTTCGTTATTTATCCAGAAGCCATAAATAATGAAAAGTCTAATATGATAGTAGTCATTCACACAGCTTATTTACTAAAATTTGAAGTATGAAACAATTATTTTAATAATGAAAGAACTAAATGACAACATCGATTATATCTAAAATGCAGATAAGTGGACTGGATCGAGGGTAAAGTATCCTTTTTACCAGGGGTAACTTCTCTTCAGCGTTTGGTTCGTGATAGTCCACCAAATTTTGCATCTGTGTTGGCAACCATAGACAAACATTATGTTAGTTATATAACAGTAAAGCTATAAATGTATTAAGCGACAGATATTTGTACATATTATACAAATTAGCCTTGACAACAGCACAAACTTTTTTTAGACGAGTACACAAAAACTTTAGGTGATTGCATTGATAAATATTTTTCAAGAGTTTTTATTGAAGTAAAAGCGATACTAACCATTCCAAGAGTTTCTTTCTTATTGAGTCTAAGTTCTCGAAGCATTTGGTTGCGTTGTTCCATCATCAAAGTGCGTTCGTAGGTATAAGCGGAAATGTCACTATCCGTCTGCAAAATTGAGCCATATTAACATTATTTAATGCCTACTCTTATTTTAAAATCAATTGTTCCCTAATTTCACATTTTACTTGTTTGAGTAGCAATATTAAAACATTATTTCAATTTAATTTTTGTTTTTATTACAACTTTTAATATATCGCACCTCCGCTCAAATAATATCATAACTCAAAAATATCTAAAACCTTTTTTATTGTTTCGTTAGGTTCAGAAAACTTCAAAATTTCACATCAAAGACTGTCTTAACTAGTGATTTAACTATTTGTTGCTAGATAGCATTAGTGTCATTATAATGTTGACTGAAACTAATAGCATATTTAACTTAAACAGTGTCACATCACGACTTGCGCGAGGTGTTTGTGTATCTAAATATTGTATAAAGTGCTGTTTGTCGATTTATGACGGTATATGTGATAGGTCAATAAAAATAATATTAACATTTATTCAATGAAAGTGCACTGAGTCGACATAAGGCAGCTTATGTGATAAAGGTGAGTAAAGTTTACTATATTTTTTGCAATAAAATTGATCTGTGTCCAGTTATGATAATATATGTGATAAAATCACGCCAAAAACCACATTATTTTTACAATAAAATGCTCTGTGTCGAGTTATAACATTACATGCGATAGGGATTATTTAAAAACAAAATTGTTATTTTCAATGAGTGCACTGTGTATGATTTAAGACAATAATATTAAATACACATGATTTAAAGAAAGCTAAAAATACTGTATTGTTTCTAGTTATGAGCGCAGATGATAGTGTACTTGCTTAAGGTTAATCGTAAAGTAATTGGTATCTCCATCGAAACTAATCTGTATTAGGTATTGTAAAGAGGTACTATACTATTGTTTATGTGTCTAGTTGAATACAGGTATTTTTTTAAACTATTATAAGGTTTTTTTTAATCATTAGGTGGGTGTATCTGCGAGTACATGCAATGTCGAGATCAAGTAAAATATTGGCTCTCTGCTTGAAGGCAGACGAGCAGCATAGTCAAGAAACAGATGACTTGATTTTCGTACTAATATGTAATTCAGAACCAATAAAAGATAGCTTAGACATAATAATTTAACTTCCACAAAAAGTAATGATTTGTTTGAATAGTGTAATAAGGAAAACATAGGACATAATATGCAAGATTTAACTGAGGGTGAAGAAACAGATGATTCTGTTAAAGATCCAAATTGCGACACGACTCCTAGGAAGAGTAAGAAAAATAACGTCGTTTTCCGTCACCGATCGTCATTATCGATTAGTAGTTCGAGTTATTCATCATCCAACTGAAGTTCTTCATCATATATTATATACTTATTACACGACACAATACTTTAACGATGACAAACATTTTGCATAAATTTTAATTATTACCATTTCAACTACTTCAACTTCAGCTTCAAGACGTAGTTGATATAAGAACATCTTGAGGTCTTTCTTCATCTGAATGGAGTTATCCTCCAACAGAGCTACAGTGAAGATGCGCATCTTACAGTTCTTCCAAGTGCGGTGTTGTTTCAGTAGGAATGGCAGTAACATCAGCATGCCACCATCGTGTACTATCCACCAAATATCAATGTTGCCAGATATCTAATAAAAAATAGCCCTTGTTTGATTATCACAAATATTAATGTTTAAATTAAAAATCTTTCCTTAATTATTTATTTTTAAATAATATCACATTTAACTAAGTAAAACACTTCAGGTGTTAGCATTATTTAAAATATTACTAGTAGAAACAAGAAAATTGTTCTAACCTTTTCGGTGCTATCAGGAAAGAAGTTAATTCCTTTTGGTACAAGCATGACCATTCTCGCAGCGGTGACGGTACGTACGGTGTCTAGAAATACTTCCCATGTGCGTTTGTCTTCCGATTGCCTCCAACCATAGGGCCAGCCCACAATTACCGTATTCGGTTTAAGCCCTCCTAAGCCCGATGTCTGGATACTGTTGCAAATAAACAAACAATACTTTGTTTTGTTTTTTACGTAGGAGAGCCACGCTGCAGCTATATTATGGTTGTAGCACGAATGGGTCGGCTCGACCGGAATAGGATCACGCTCTCACAGAATACCGGCGTAAAATAGCAGCTTAATGCTTCTGTGTTTCGTATGGTGAGTGTAGAGAACTGGAGACCCTTTTTATTGGAAATGAGGCATTCCATCCCAGTCCTCAGGGGTGACAACGCATCTGCATTTTGATTCTTAATTGAGGATAAATGTAGATGTCTATGGGTCACAACATCCACTTACCATCAGGTGGACTGTTTGCTCGTTTGTCACCCTTATTCTATTAAAAAACAACAATCAATATTTTAAGGTACTATAGGAGAGCAGACTGTTATCAATTCAATATTGTTTTTAATAATATTTAAGTTGTGGTTTACCTATTATCACTATTAATAAGATATGTATGATTGAGCTATCGTTTGTTGTAAACTATGACTCATTTAAAACATTATACCAGATATAATACTGAAATTTAACATTTTTAAAATGTTGTAAAACTTACAAATGACTAAGTCCATCAGCAATATTATGAGATACGAGTACATCTACGAAGCCTTTTACTTTTTCTTCATCCATAACTCTACGTAGATTTTGTTTGGCAGTCAATGCATCGTTAGAACGACGTGGGAAATCTCCACCAAGCACTGACACGCAAACCGTCAATCCTTTTCCTAAAATATTAATCATAAATTAATATTTATAGAATAATATCGTAAAATAATTAAAGTACGTACGATTTATTTTAATAGTGTTACCCGCTTTAAGTTGACTTGCGAAAGCTAACATTTTCCGATACTTGGGATTCAAATCTACATTTAATTTCGCAAGTACTAAGACCTGTGGGCGCCAGTTCTTAGTATGCGGAGGACCTTCTTCTAGACGCAACAAAGAATAACGAGCAGCCGATAGGGCAAGACCACGCAAACCATCACCCCATTCTTTCTCCGCACTAAAAATTAATTTAATTAATTAGAATGTGACACTCTTTCAAATTAAAGACAGAGACCATAGAATGATACAAACCCGCGATATTCAATGTATTTATAGATGAGGCCTGCCATACCCATGGCAATTAATGCGTAAAACCAAGATGTCATAAACATGATGGAAATACATAACGTTAACCCAATAAAAGAAAGTGACCTGAAATAGTTTTATAAAAATGGTTTCTATTATCGGAATACAAAGAAAATAGTTAAACTATTTTGTTTAATAATATTTTAATAAAATATTGTTACCAATGATAGTATTTGAATCGTGGACGCCAGTTGGGAGTCTTCAATAGAGTTTGTAAAGCACATGCCAAGTTTACGAAGCCGTAGCACATTAAAAAGAACATTGAGAGGAGCGGCGCAAGTATGTCGACATTACCGAGGAGAATGCCGCACTGGCAGATGACCATAGTCAACAACAGTGCTCTGTGTAGATGAAAACATTGTACATGTAAAATTTTGTTAAATGCACATGCTATAGGTGGTATATTAAAATAATAAAAGTAGTAAATATTTTTTTTGTTACCTGGTGGGTTCACCTCTGCTAGATGATACAGCAAAAGGTGCTAGAAATGGTATTATTTCATCCTTAGCAATGGCTTGCAGCAAGCGAGGAGCTCCAGTTAACGACTGCAATCCAGCGCCAAGGGTCGAAAGAAACGACCCAACTAAGATCACCCACTGGTTTGGCCAAGCCATGTTTGCTACTACCAGTTTTCCTCCAATAGATTGACCAAATCTATAATAGAAATTAGGTTCACGTAATTCAAAGCCGATATGAAATTCCCATATTTGAAAAAAAAAGATCTTAACCAAATAATAAGTGGGATGTTTAATTTATTTATCGTCTGTGAAGCCGGTAACCTTATATATATATCATCGGTGAATGGGTCTAAAATGAGACTGGACTGGTTTGGAATTTATGGGAAATGGTAAATTCCAATTAAAATTTAGTGAATGATTTAATTTTAGCTAAGATTTACGCCATCTTATGTTGTAAGGAAATAAATCTACATACAACTTTGCCAATCATGTTAAATAATATAAACTTTGACATTCAAACAGCACTGCTAGCACTAAGTTCAAACTTAGTATATTTTAAGCTAGTAGGAGTCTTACTAAAAAGTTAACAGTTACAGATTCAAAACAACAGTCATTTTAAGATGTGTACGTGGATAAGCGAGTATAGTAGGCAAAGTACAGGCCGATAACTTTGAAAGAGCTGTATATAAAAGTCAGTTTTGACCAAAGTTATTTTGTAAAATATCTAAATGCTTGACTGAATCGAAGCCCTTTATTACACGAAATCTTTTGATATCTGGTACAAAACACTAGGCTTTAATCACTTCGAAACTCTTTTGTGAGCTTAAGAAAAAAAAAATTATTTATGAGAGAAAATTCGCTTCAAAAGCCCTAAGAATAATAAAGATAGTCCAGAGAAAGTGAAAGCTCTCACAGTTGAGCAATCCTTGCAATTTGTTCCAAGTGTTGGTTTTAACGGTAAATTACAGCAATAATAATGG